>VZTI01010898.1:854106-903857 GCA_013397865.1 Struthidea cinerea
TTTTTAACTTGTGTTTGGAGGTATTTTAGCTTAGCTGTACAAAACATCAGTACTAAATTTCCATTTGATGTTTTGGAGCTCAGTATTCCTGAATATCAGGACTGACATGCACATTACAAGAGACATAATAGAGATTAGTCTTTGGACAATTACTGAAAACTGTGGCTCTGTTTGTAGCAAGGTTGATGAAAGGTATGGCTGACATGGACTTTAAAAACCATAACACTGCAATAAATTGTGTGCTGTGGTATATGATAGCTATATGATAGTATGACATATGAAAAGAAAAATGAATTATATTATGAGAATTTAGGAGAAGAAAAAAAATCAATTTACATACTGATATTTTAAATTACTTTGAAGGTCTGCAAGGCAGTACTTAGGACTTTCCATGATACGTATATCCTGAGGATGGAACACAGTGAAGAATCAGACTTTAGTTTATTGCTAGTTTAGTATAAAACGTAGTAAATATTGCAGATGAAGTAAAGCTGAACACCTCCTTCCCTTCAATAATGTTGCTTATTTCCAATGAGCAGAATATTTGATAAGGCAACATTTGTTTGTCCAATCTTTGCCAAAAACCAGCATAATTTCTGATGCCAATGTTGTGTGGTGTTATCTGTAAGACTGTCTACAGGGGTTACGCATCAACAGAATGCTTTTTGAAATTAGCAGTTTTGGAGGATCTAAAGCATCTGAAACTGGCATATTGAAACAAGCAAAGGGAAGAGAAAAAAACCAAGGAATTAAACCAATCAAAAAATCTAGTTTTCTAGAATGTTTTGATAAGAGATTACATTTGCTGACAGAAATGACAACTGACATTATTGTCTGTCATGTTAAGAAAGTACCATGTTGCTATGAATCATGGAATCATAGAAAAGTTTGAGTTGGAAGGCACCTTTAAAGACCATCTAGTTCCAACCCCCCTGCCATGGGCAGGGAGACATTTCACTAGGCCAGGTTGCTCAGGGCCACCCCATCCAGTCTGGTCTTGGAACACTTCCAGGAACAGGACAGTTACAACTTCTCTGGGCAACCTGTGCCAGTGTCTCACCCTCACTGCGAAAAATTTCTTCCTTATCTTCAGTCTAAATCTACCTTCCTTCAGGGTGAGACTATTTCCCTTGTCCTGTCACTACAGGCCTTGCTAAAAAGTCTCTCTCTGTCTCTCTTGCCTATTACCGTAATTTTTGCCCGGCTCTGTGGGTTCCCACAAGCCCACAGAACCTGGGGCATTTTCGGTAATACAGTCAGGTGACAAAGAGGCAGGAAGGAGATTCGCTTATCATCCTGCTGGATGGTTTATTCCATGTTGTACAGCCGAACTCCAAAGCAAATCTGAAACCCGACCACGAGGGCCCTCGTTTTACCCGGGGCCAGGGGGAAAGGTGGGATTAGGGAATGGGGACCAATGGGAGAATGCCAGGGGAGTGACGAGGCTTACAGCCAGCCGGGAGATTCAAACCGGGACAGACCATACCAAGGAACAAAGCATCCCAGGGGATGCTTCTGTTCGCCCCTAACCAAAGGCATCACCGACCCCCAGACTTGCCCATCCCTCCCCCCACCCCTGCCACTTTTATATATTGAAAGGCCACAATAAAATCTCCTTGGACCCTCAACTACTCTCCCCTCCCCTTTGTTTGGGATACAGCTGTCCTATTCTAGTTTTGTTCTAAAATCAGGTATTGAGAAATCACTGGGAAATGTTTGGGTGACCTAAGGTTATCTTTAGACCTGAGGTGAAATAACACTTTGGAAGGAAGGCTATGCAATGCAAACTTTGCAGTTCGCAACTCTAAGTTCTCTGTATCTATTTACCTTAAAATAACAAATACAATGCAAAAAAAAGACCTAGTAAGGCTATTCCTTTCTTTGAATAAAATAATTTATGGGTAGAAAGGGAATACTTGTAAATATTGCAGGTAAGGGCAAAATTAGAATTAAGTGGAAAATCTGAAGTGAAATAGTTACCGTAATTCAGTTTCTGAAATGCAAGTATATTCATGTTCCACTAAGACTCATCCAAGTTTTATAGCTCCTCTCACATCCAAGCTTTAATGGAAGTTCATACTTTCTAAATGTGGCACAAATTTAATTTGAAATCAGTTATTAGAGCTTTCCTTTCTCATAACTTTCTGAAAGCAGCAGAAATTTAAGAATAAAAGTAAGGATTATGTATTTTCTCAGGACTTGTTTTCTTCTGCTGTGTGAAGAATCATAGCCTACATTTACTTCTTGAGATAATAATCTAATGAATGTTGTACTTTCATGTTTCATGTTTGTGAGAAGGCTTTCACATTTCTTCTTTAAGCCTCATTTTAATTGCTAGTTTGGTAAGGAATGTTTTTAAAAGGCTAAAAGATATATAAGTAACGTAGCTTCCCATGTTTTCTAACTGAACAAATGTTTGAAGAAGACTCATACTGTGAGGTTTATCTGATACCTGAAAAATAACCTTGTTATATGAGCTAAACAATGACTGACTTGTACCTGTTATGTTTTCCTTCAAAAAAATTTTTCCCACAGGTCAAGATAGAAAAGTGTGTTTTGCACTGAAAGCAATAAAAACCTGTAGGTGTCAGCTTATGGGGTTCTGCTGAGAAGCATGAATCCTTTGGTTAGTTATTGGCACCTTGCTAGCATTGTTACCTCCCTGTTTACATTCTCCTGGTTGCAAATGTATTTCATATCTATTTTCCTGTATCTAGTGTTTTCCTCGTTGCTTTTTGGTGTGGAATGCATTGCATGACATTTCTTTCTAATTTGTGAACATGACTGTGAAACTATTTTTGTCAGCCAGTCAACTCTTCAGCAAGCAGCAGCACACATGAAAATAATTGTAGTGTATGGCATGTTCATTACTTTGAAAGAAGAAAAGGACTGTCTTTTTTCTAAGCCTTCTATGTTCTGCTGTACAGGGAAGATGGCTATGAATGCTTTCAGTGTTTTCCTGGGAAGAAAAAGACTCATGTTGTCTCCACCACATTTCCTGGGAAGAAAAAGACTCATGTTGTCTCCACCACAAAGAAAGAAGGCACATTTTGCTCTCTTTCCCAATATGAGGGATGCCTGTAGATAGGTGATATGTATCTTCATTTTATAATGTTTCATTTATCTCCTGGACAGAAGTGATCTGGTAAAGGCTTCTAGCAGCTGAGAATGAAGGGAAGAGTGGAAGGAGGGAATGAGATCAAATAAAACTATTGGGAAATGAAGCTTGCTGCAGTTCTGGCCTTATGAAACTGGCTGAAGCAGCTGAGAAGATTCACATAAGAGACAGAAAGAATTTGATAAGAAGGATAAAGGAAAAATTAAATCATAATTCAATCTTCTGCTCTGTTACTAGCAGTGTTGGACATGTTCAAGAGTGCCTGTGTTTATCTGTCTCAGCAGGTTGGTTCAAACTCCAGTGTCTGATACCAAGGCTGTTGCTCTATCCTGTGGAGAAAGAGGCCTCAAAAGGGCAAATTGTATAGAATTAGCCAATGAGAGTCATTAGACCAGCTGTGTCTTTTCAAGCATCCACTTCTCTTTGGACTGCAAGTAGCTGAGTTGAGTCTATGCTAGGCACACTCATAGTCTGAGATGTACCAAGACTTCCCTCTGTGGTTTAGCACTTCACTCACTGCTGGACTTTTTCATCTGTGTTGTTACAACTACCAGGAATTAGAGAGCTTGTGCCAAAGTGGAAAACAGATTCAATTTACTCCAGGCATCACAATAGCCATATGCCCCACCTTTCCAGGATATACTATTAAAACCAGATTAGGGAACAGACTGGGTAAAAGCCTGTTCGACAGTATTTGACTTATTAAAACTGAGTAGAAGAGAAAAATAAATAGCATAAGCAAATCAACAATTCTGGAGAGACCCTGAATATCATCTTACATGTGAAAATAGGGGAGGACTCAAAACAAGGAAGCAATCTGGACAAGGTTGTGACATTACCATGATTTTTTTCCTTTAGTGAAAGTAAAACTTTGTGTTGAACTTTGCCTCAGCAAGCACCAAACTGATGGGATGCTACTGGGGACTTGGGGGATATTTTATTTCCAAGCAGCAAAGCCTAGCTGAGAGGCAGTCATTCAGCTGCCTGCACTGGGACAATTCAGTGCACACACCTGCTTTGATGCATAGAAATTTTTCAGGTTACCAAGAAGGCAATTCAGTTTCAAGTACTTTCAAACTGGAGAACTCATCAGAGTATCCGTGTTTTACTAAAATAGTGTGTTTCATTGGCCCAGTCTTTCCTATGTAACATTTTAAGTTTCAAAGTAGAAAGAATGAGATACATAGTCCTAGAATCAATGGCCATTATCTATTTTAGCTGCTGAGTTAGGATAATCTGAAGGCTGTATTACCAAGCTTGTAGGATCCTTCTGATGAGGAAAGGGTCCAGGTCACCTGGGGATAGAGAGATCATGTGTCTGAGTGGGGATCTAAATCTTTCATATGAGAGACTGTCTATTGTGAGGAATCTTTTGTCGACTGTGGAGGTTAAAATTGTACATAAGAAGTCTTGTATCAGTTCTGGGGTGGGGCTGGGGTGGAGGATGGAGACAGGAAGGTATTTAGACCTCAAGTTTTTCCCGTAGTTTAAAGGGATTTTTTTCTTGTGCTACCATGATTTTAGTTTCCTGACATATCTTCTGACTGTCAAGAACAAGGAGAATAGATATAGCAGTCTTTGTTACATTTATGAAAGGCATTATTGGACAAAAAGTTTGTAGTTCAGAAGGGATTTTAGTGTGAGGAGTGCTGAAATTCATTTCTGTGTAACTATGAATCATAGTAAAAAAGGGACCTTTATTCTCCTCTAACTTCGAGTGAGCTACCACTGTGAAACACATGAAAAATTATTCAGATCTCATATCTTATTAAACTGAACTACTTTGTTGCTCCTTGATTTTTAGAGCAGCTAATTCTGTAAAAGTTACAGGTAGTTATGTTCCCAGAATAATAAAAGTACCCAGAACGCACAGCCATAAAACATCTTTGTCCTCTTGTCAGGAATAAAACAAGGTAAGAGTCAGACAAAAGTCAAACCGAGTGTGAGGTATCTTGTTTGCTAGACTTGGGCTTCATCGGGCTGCAAGAATGGGGATTCCAAACTCAGGAAAACTTAAATGCAAGAGATATCCCTGTTCTATAAACAGACTCTCAGCCTGCAAATGACCACTTAAAAAAGTAGTAGAGCTTGTTGCGATAGGACAAGGGGTAATGGTTTTAAACTAAAAGAGGGTTGATTCAGATTAGTGTTAAGGATTTTTTTATGATGAAGGTGGTGAAGCACTGGAACAGTTTACCCAGAGAGGTGATAAATGCCCCATGCCTGGAAACATTCAAGGTCAGGTTGTCTGGTGCTCTGAGCAACCTGATCTAGTTGAAGATATCCCTGCTCACTGCAGGGGAGCTGAACTAGAGGACCTTTAAAAGTCACTTCCAACCCAAACTGTTTTATGATTACAGTAGGAAAAGGAATCAGACTCAGACTGTCATGGACACTCAGCCTCCAGCTGAGTATGCAATTGCATTAGCCTATGAAGTCTGACTGATGTACGCACACACACAATGTGTGCATTAATATATGTTCAAAGCCTTTCTCTCAAGGTCTAGCAAGTGTCTTGAAGCCCTTCTTTCTCATTGGCTTCAGTAAAGAGTAAGTACTAAGGGTGATCCAAGAAAAACAGGATCCCTGAGTCTGAAGCCCTTTAAAGACTATATTCACTATTTGAAAACTGTTCTGTCAGAAAACTCCCAGTGTTAATATTTCAGTAATTACAGTGATGGTTCAGAAACAGAGCAATCATTAGAAATGAACCCGATTGCCTATGAACTGTAATTGGCAACATGAAACTAACTGTGATTTGGATTTTTCAAAATAGGCTGTTGTGCTGGTCATCAATTAAATCCACAGAAAATAGATTAGATGTAATGACATATCTAATGAAAAATACCTGTGATGAAATCCATGGGCTCTTATTATTTCAGTATATGATGAGATTTAGAGTTGTTTCTCTTATGAAGATTAGTTGATTGTAAACCTCCAAGCTGACATTGACATACTAAGAGAAACCTCTTTAGTGTTTATAAGATCTTGGCATTGAGGCACCTCTTATTGCAAAAAAAGATCATTGAGAGCTACTATAATGTATAGATTTGTTAATGTTACTATTAAATTAATGCATGTATTTTATCCTATAAGATTCAGAGCTTTATCCTTTTTATCATGCCATTCTTACACTGAACCATGAGAGAAAGTCAAGTCTTAGAACTTGGGTAGTTGATAAGAAATTAAAAGTCCAAAACGTATTTAAATGCCAGGCACTGTTGCAGAATGCATGGGTGAGGTTTAGGTAGACACTTAACTGCTATGACTTGGATTTTAAAATAAGGTAAGGCTTCAAAAAGAATTTTTGTGTTTAATTGAACTTTCATACACAATACAGTTTTTTAAATGTATTGCTTGCAAAGATTTCAGTTTTGAAAATCCCATTAGGAAAGATATTCATCTTTAAGAACCGAAATACTTTTGTTTTTGGATGCCACTTAATGCAATGCTTAACCCTAAAAGCCACTGCTGTACCAGATTGTTTGGAGATCAGTCAGTTTGGTTCAGGGAGAGACAGACATGTTGGTGCTGTCTGCATGTGAACATGCATCTGCACAGAGGTCCTTCCACAGAAGTCAGAAAAAAATTTTATATTAATGTGACCATGTAATGTTTTCATTAGAAATGTTCATGCCCAATATAGCTCTGCTTTCAGGCACACCACTGTCATTTTGGAGATTGAAAGGAATGGAATTATTTCACTGATGTGAGAAAAGAGTATATTATTTCCTCAAGTATTGAATTGATGTATGATTGAAATGAAGGAAGGTGTTGCTTCTATAACTTTCCTCAGCACAACAGAAAGACAGTCCTGATTGTCTTTTCAGTCTGGTGCTGTCCCTGAAAGCAGGTTGAGCTTTTTACAGATTTTGAAGAATTGTTAGTGTTTTCTTGAAGAGTAGATTGGACTATCTTTCCTTTTATGGTAGTATTTGGCATAGTATTTGTATTTCTGTACAATTATACAGTTACGTTATAAGGTGGTTCAGAATCCATGTTCTTTTCTTAACAAAGATTGCTTTAAGTTAGAGAGTTTATTTGTGATCTCTAAGGAGACAGTATCTAATGGAAAAACTTTGTAGGCTGAAAGACATTAAAAATGTTCAACTATAATAGTGCACAACATTTTATTGTATCTCTACTTTTCTGCCAAGGGCCAAGTCACCCAAGGGCACTTCATAAAAAATGATGATCTGAAGCTGACATTGCAGACAGACTTACCACCTTATCTTTAGGTTAATGTGATAGTGCTGGCCAGTGCTTAAAATCATGCCTGACAATAATGTCACTGAATCATCTGCCAAGGCACTGAGCATGTTTTACTTCATTATCTTTTTTTAGTACAACAAGGATTACTGAGATATTTCCTACTTAACACAGAACTGTAAAGTAATTTTTTGTTCATAATAAAACTAATAAAAATAATTTCCTAAGAAAAAATAACTGTTGAGCAGAACTACAATTGGTATTGCTAATATACTAGCTGAATACTTCAAATAGAAACTTCGGTCTGCTGTTCTTATGGAGTGATCATTGTCATTTTCTTTTATGGTATTATGGAAGACCAGAGTTCCCTTCTTTTTGTAGGTGATAACAAAAAATAGACAGACTATCTCTGAAATGCCAGATTTTTCCTTTGTATCTATGGGGAACTGAGGTCTTCTGTGAGGTAATTACATGATTCCTCAATTTTCTGTTTTCTTAATTAGGACCATGACATAGTAATAACTTTATGGTGTGCCAACAGAGCATTGTGATTAGAATTCAAAAGTAGGATGGAAAACAAACAAACAAACAAACAAAAAAACAATCCTCCAACACACTCAGGAATATTCAAGCATCACTATGGAAAACTTTTTTTTTCCAGCTTGAAACTCACAGACTATATAAAAGATTTCATTAGATTCTGCGTTATGCTGCTGTCGGTTGAGCCATGCTGCCCACTGTTGAATCACCATGTGGCATATTGGTGTAGAGGCTTCTGTCTGTTGAAATAGATGACACAAGGGTAACTCTATTGTTCCTATTTTCTTGTCCAGACATACTAGTTTTTTTTTCTAAAAATGTGTTTTCTGCAGCATCTTTGTTACTTTTATGAGAATGAAGTTTCATGAATATTATGTTGTTTCTACTGCCTACTCTTAAGGTTGTAAACCCAACAGGAAACAGCCATACTCAGCTATAATTAAAAGCAACTGAAGCCAAGGGTCCTTTTGATGTATGTTCCCTTTCCAGCTAGTACTTTTAAGATAATTACTTTGCTTTCCTTCTTATATTAAATCAATATAACAATGATTTTTATGTTGTTGTTTCTTTCCTTCCCCAGATGTACATCCAGACAACAACACTTACTATCTCCATGAGTTTAAGTGCTTCTGTGTCTCTGGGCATGCTCTACATGCCCAAGGTTTATATTATCATTTTTCATCCAGAGCAGAATGTTCAAAAACGGAAGCGGAGCTTCAAGGCTGTAGTGACAGCTGCTACAATGCAAAGCAAACTGACACAAAAAGGAAATGACAGACCAAATGGGGAAGTCAAGACTGAACTGTGTGAAAGTCTTGAAACCAACAGTAAGTCATCTGTAGACTTGGTCAAGAGTGGCAGCACATCTTAATAGATGTACGTTCACAAGAATGCACTTTCTTTTAATAAAAAAATATTTTTGTTGCTTGTTCTGCATGAATCCAGAGATGTGTCAGAATTCATGTACTGCTGAATTCAGGAATGTCTAGAATTGTTTCCAAGAAATTGATTTTCACAGGAGGCTAGGAGGAAAAAAAAAAAAAAGCACAAGCAGATTTTGAAAAGCCACATCTTTTAAAAATTATTTGTTTTAGCTAGTGCTATTTCGATGTGTTGTACATTGCTGTGCCAGTGGTATGTCCTGACAGTTCATGAGGTGTATTTATGGTCATCATTGTATATTCAAAACTCAAAGGCTGTTGAAAAAAACTATAATGAAAACAGCTAACATTGTTTTTGTTTTGAAGTCAGATATGGAAGTGAAAATAATGCTTTTTATCTTTCTACCTTAATATTTGTTGGATTGTTCATTTATCACAACCCATGACTAACACTTCCCAGAATAACGCTTCTCATCTAGGTTTTTGTTGTGGTCTTACTCATCTTGGTACAATATCGTGATAATTCATACGAAGCTTAATCATTACATGTTCTGATATATCGCAGGTTTGTAATGGGAAAAAAATTCTTTCCCATGGCAGGAAAGTTCTTGAATCTTGCTACATCTCTAAGTTGCTCTGGTATAGAAGAAAATAGAGGTTACAGCTTCCATTCCACCACATAACATATCATCTTATAAACTGGACTTCGTAACAACAACAATAATCAGATATGAGCAGAGACATTAACCTTACCCCAGCGCTTAGCAATGGAGAATTGTTTTCTATTGAGAAATTAGGTGTCACATTAGATGGGCAGCAGCTGTAACAGCCAAGTTTTTCAGTCATTTTACTGCAAACAGCATGGTTTATTTTTAATTTTTATTACTTTTTGATGATATTGATACGTGATTAAATAGTACTATTTTGTTTAAGCACACTGAGACAAGGAAGTACTAAGTTTGCATTAAAATATTGTGCTTATTTCTGAAAAATGCAACCCCCACTGAACTCTATCAGAGTCTGCCAGATTGAAGACTTTATAAAAGTGGCCCATAAGTTTACCATACTATAGTTGCTGATACATGGAGGATACTGAATACAAACTGTTTCACTGGAAAAACTCATGACCCTTCAAAATGTGTGAAACTTCTAGAGTGAATTATGGGTTTATACAGCTTCAGATTGTGACATGTAACAAAGGACAAACAAGAAAGGCATAGAAATTCTTTGTGGATCGAATAACAGAATAGAAATATGAAAGACTCAATAATTTTGCAAGTCTTCAGAAGTCTCCAGAAGAAAATTCAGAAGGAAAAGAGAGGTGGGCTTTGCTGAGTGTGCAAAATGACAAACTTCTGAGGAGAGCGTAAAGGAGGGTTTTCACAGTAGGGTGAGAAAGAGTGTTAATAAAAAAGTCTTGGGTATCTGATGTTTATCTACTGTACCTAATTAAGAAATGCTGTGACTGGTATTCCTTAAGCTACGATTATGCATAATTCATAGAAACAGATGCTACTGGAAGCAAGTCTGCTTCTCCAGTAATGTGTATGTGCAGGGTAATGCTTATTTACTCTGCTCTAAACATGATTTTAACAGTAACACATCTATATAATTTTGAACTCACTCGACTAGGCTTTCATCCATCATAATGCTTCATAGGCAAAAATTCAGTCAAGTCATTTGCACTCCAGAAAGCTCTCCCTATGTAATTGAGTTCTAGGCCTCAAGATGGGTTTCTCTCTTCCCTGAAATAGTTATTGTCAAAACTTTTGAAGGTTCCTGTGAATTATAAGTGCACAATGCATCATAAGTCCTTTTCACTAGGTCACTAGTAACAACTTCTCGACATCACAAAATTTCTTCCTGCACTGACTCCATGTGAGGTAGATCTTTCTTTTCAGTGATAGTATATGAAACTGACTGCAAAATACCAGTCTGCTCCTAGTGTACTAGAAGTGGGCAGAGAGCGTTTCCCCCATTTACCAAGCACAAATACTAGTAATGATAGCAATGCTCATAACTATGTGAGAAATTGGATGAGATAGTCATGTAATCCCTTTTGCTTCCTGCCCAGAGACAGCTCTGCTCCATCTAGTTTGTCCTGTTCCATGTAACACGTGTTATTCTATGTTGTCTTCCACATGAATACATTCATGGGTTTATTTGTGGAAATACGTCCATATTCAGCAGAAAACAAATTGTTTCTGGGAAACAGCATGAAGAAACTATTCAGGTGTGGTTGCAGAAGGCAATGACAAGTACATTAAATGAATATAGGTCAGATCATAATAATAATGATAAATTGCTTTCGATCCTCTTTTATTTTCTTCTTTTTCTTTTTGTTTCATTCTAACAGCAAAGTAGTGACGGCAGCTGTAAAAAAGTGTTAATTCCCAGAAATATTTTTAGCCAAGCCTATTACTTTTTCTGGCCATCTAGGCTTGCCAAATGTGGTTCATGTTATTATTGTGAAATGCTAACAGTCTTAAAGAGCAGAACACCAGCTGCTGAAGCTTTCAGATCCCCAAACATGAACTCTAGACTTATTCCACATAACTGTAAAGACACATGCAATATTTATCAAGTAAAAAGACCCAAACATTGTTTGGAGATGAGATTAGTTTTAATATATTTCAATCTACTGTCCACATTAAATTCCTGTGCTATCATTTTTTAAAGTACAGAACTTTAACACTCAGAACTCAGCTAGATAATTTTTGTTTCTTGATCAGCTCTAGATTAATTCTATCAAAACTGTTTAATTCTCAGATACACAACAAAGTTACAGCAATTTAACAAATTATATCAGCTGAGGTGTTGTACTATTATTTTTGTATTTTGAGCTTCTTGCAAACATCCTCACATTATTCAGCTTACTGAGTTGTGATAAATCTGATTATGTTACATTGCTGTAGGCTAAAAACATCCATATGTAAAGTTATCACAGAACTCAGCTCATACAGGAAAATGTGGTAAGCTAGCTTAACCTGATCATGTATCTGACCCTACTTTCAGGGAAAGGGGAAAAAAATAAGCTCTGATCTTTCTGTCCTTTTGTTCCCAAGTGTGCAGAGTGTGCAGATGTGCATTTATCTGTTATTTATTAGCTAGGAAAAATATCCTTCTATGGTTGAAGAACTTGGTGCCTTTTCATCAGTCCCACATTATTTTGCATAGGAGCTTAGCAGGGCAAAAGAAAAAATAGAATCCTCTCAGAAATCCAGCTGTGGGAGCATGAGAGAGTTCAGACAGGAGCAGTACATCCCATCTGAAAGATCTGAAAGATGTAAATGAGGCTATATTTGCTTCAAGTGTCCCAATACATGCAAATAAAGCTATTTCATGTTGGTGCTCGAATATTGTGATCAACTATGAGAAAGACTTGCTTTGTGTGCCAAAAGCAGTCCTTTCATGAATTAGCATTTTCCAGACACAAGGTACTGGAGCTACCTGTGCAAATGAAAGTAAGAAATATTACATTTTGCAGCTTTCTTTTGATTATTCATTCTTATATATACATTCTTAGGGGAAAAGGTTACAGTAATATACAAATTAAACTGGTCTGGTTCTGTTGTGTCTTTAAAAAATGTCAAATGCAGTATTAGATTTCAATTTTTCAGAAATTCTAAGAAAACATGACAAAAATCAAGAAGTAAACTTAGTTATTTATAGTAAGCACTACTAATTTGCTTCAGATTTAGTTTAATCTTTGATGCAGAAGAGAGAAACTGTCATTTCTCAGTTTCTGTAGTCTGTTCTTCACAAATCATCAGATTGTTGGGCTGAATTTAGGAGTTAGCATGAAGAATACTTTTCCTATCTATCTCAGCTGTTCTCACCAGACTCTATATAGAAAAAAGAAAGAAATTGAGGAAAGGAAATAGAAAATTTGAATCTATAGACCAGGCCTCATTTTTGCCGTCCTGTTATTTTCATCTTGCCAGCTGCAATCTTCACTATCATAAGCAGAACATATCTGTAGCTGATGGAATATAAAACATACTTATAAAGTCAAATTCCTCTTTGTGCATTGTAACATAGATCTTGTCATAGGGAAAAAAAGATACTCAGTCCCTCAGCAGTCTGATTTTCCATGTAACCAATTGATTTAAAATTAGAGAACTAACTATGAGACCTGATGTCACCCCTTCCCTCCTCCAACCATTACATTAACCTTGAGTGATATGACTTGAGTCATATTTTTATAGCATATTTTTTATATTTTTTTTAATAGCAAAGATGTAAGGGCTAGAACCTCAAACAAACTTTCATAAAAGATTCATAGTTGTTCACTTTTGCAATAGTAGAGCTGTTTAATTCTCTCAGCATATTGTCTCATTCTGAACAAGGAGTATCAGCTTTGATCAAAAGGAAACATGATCACCTGGCCATCAACATAAGGAGACCATAATTTTCTCCAGATTATATGTTCTGTAGGGACCATCTGCTCTGTTTCTCTAATCTGGAGACATGTTTCCTATGTTAGGCTTTGTTCCTTTCAAGGAGCATAAGTCTCCTTCTAGATGGACAAACCAGCTGCAAAGCTGTATTCAACGAGCAGAAGAGAAAGAAAAATCCAATCTCTAAAGTAAAAAATGTCTATATGGAATTCAGACAAAATAATACCAGATGTTGAAATTCTGTTGGGGGTACGCTGAAACCACTCATCATTGTCCCCTTCTATTGACCTCTGCTGTCCCTAGTCATAAACAAAATAAGTGGTTATGAAGAACCCAGAACTTGAGATCCAGTTTACTCACTGCTTATATACATCCTTAAACATTCTTTGTTCCATGAGCATGGACCATATTGTTTGGAAATGTAGTATGACACTGTCTGAGTTCAAATGCTAAATATGGGGTTTTTTCCTCCTCTTTTGAGTCTAAAAATCCTGAACTTTGTTTTTTTTTGTTGTTGTTTGTTTTTGGTTTTTTTGATTCACAGCCTCCTCTACCAAGACAACTTATGTCAGTTACAGCAATCAGGCAAACTGAGCAGGGATGAAATTCACTGGAAGATCTGCAGGACTGGATCTTGCAAACATAGACTTTACCACCACCAGAATTCAGTCTTGAAAATATCAGTAGACTACATTCAAATCGATAGTCAGTCTCCTAAAGAACAAGGATTAAACAAGAGCAAAAGGCAAAAACAGACAGGGGAAGGAAAAGTCCAGTTTTATAACATAGAGACAGAGTGTCAAGCTTCTGAACTGTTCACTCACAAAAGGAAGCAAATCACAAAAGGAAAACAAATGTTAGCTTGTGAAAAAAAAATGCTGTTGAAATAAATCATGTCTGATGTTATATTTGTAAGTACTTTTTTGTGATTGTGACAATTTCCTTTCCTGTCCTACATTGTTCAACTCGTAAAAGAAGATGAGTTTGTTTTCTTGTGACGGCTGACTGAATTAAGTCCTGGGTTATGCTAAAATAAATGCAATGGTCAACGCATGCTAATTTTTATACAAAATAATTTATTTCTAATAATAAAGGAATGTTTTGCAAATGTTGAGACTTGTTTTGTTGCAGTTTTAAGGAAAAAAAGTCCTTACACTGTTGTCTATTGTTTGTTTAGAATGTGCAGTAAAGGTGGGTGTACAAATAAAATAATAATCATGGCATCAGAAGAATGCAGTGTAAACTCTAAGCATGTGTGTATGTATGCGTGTATGTGTGCACCTGTGTGTGTACATACGTGCATGCCTGCCTGCATGCGTGTGTGTGTACTCTGCAGTGTGTGAATTTATTTGTTCAAAGCTTTGTGACTATATTTTCTAATGGAAGGATTTTTTCCCTCTTCTCACCCTCAAAGTAAGTGCATTTTATATGTTTGTAAAGTAAAGGAGTCCTGATAGTAATTATTTTGTATGATTGTATTATATTTTTGAGTCTCCACTAATAATTTTGATCCTTTTCATTTCTGGAACTTACGGTTTGTAAGACTTTATGACAGCTAGACTGGATTAAGCTGAAAGTCTATTCAGCCTAGTATCCTGTCTCTGACAGGGGAATGTAGCAGATGCATATCTCAATAAAGGTGACTTTGAAATAACAGAAGAGAAATCAATGGAGAATTTGGAAAGCAGTAGCCTAGTGAATATATGTACTATTGCCTTATAAATACTTACAAATCAAAGAAATAAATGCTAATCTACAATCTTCACATCTTCTAATTCCCATCATTGTGTGAGGTTGGAAACAACTATGCAAAGAGAAAGAGAAAATCACATATATATCTATTGTGTTAATGAACCCCTCCAAAGAATTAAAAAAATACAGATAGGGACTGTCCTCTTTGTTACTATACCTGTGATGGATGTTCTGTAAGACTTTTTCACTCCGTGCAATACTTACCATTCATCAAGTCAATGGGTCTTCACATGCAGCTGATTATTAAATGTTATGTCACCTGACTTAGCCTGGATGTTTCCTTGTGCTTTTATCCTCAGAGCACATGTATTTTTATAACGTATCTTAAGGGAGCTGTGGTGGGTCCTAAATTACATGAATGAAAGTTGAAGTATCTGAAACTGAATCTCTTTCTATTACAATGCCAATATTTAAACTCCAGCATAGCTGGCAACTGTATGACAGTGACTTTCCATTTTCAAAGTATTTGATAAAACACCCTTAGTGTTTCCCAGAAATTACATGTCTGAAGTATTATCTGATGGTTGCTGTGGTATAGTATGGTATTGTGTGTTTGGTATGTGTGATATTTAGTGTGAAATTTCCTTTTTTGACTATGCCACAAGCACATCAAAGCCAAACCTATAAACTAACATATGCTTACTTTTAAGCATATAGATGATAGAGGTATTGCAGTGAAACATGCAAAAAATGATAAATAAAACAGTTTTAGTTCTATTTTGTTAGCTAATATCTCATAAAATTGAAGTTTTCTTCTGCAAATAGATTGATTAGGTCAATTTTTAACAAGACAGACTTTCATGTCTAGGATAGATTTCGTAAAAGAGAAAGAAAATCTGTTTTATCTGAAAAGCAATATTTTGACAGTTTCTTTTCAAGAAGCCTTTGAAAAGTTTCATTTTCAATACAGAACAAAAAATGTTTCAAATACTTTGAAATATCTATCCCTAATAACTTAAGCATAACCTTGTGCATTTGAAAAAGCAGTACGTGGGAATTGCCTTTAAAAGCACATTTAATATACACATAAACATATGTTATATATATAAAGATTAGTAAATGATATCTAAATAACTTCCAGTTTCATAGGGGCTTGAAGAAAATGTTATTCTGAGCAGATTTTCTAGGATCAATCTACATTTTTTTTGGTTGAACAGTAGGTTAAAAATGGAATGTAAATTAATTTGTGAATTTTCTGTGTAATTCTTTCTGAAACATGGAGTATATTAAGGCTATAAGTCCCACTGGCATTAATGTAACTAATCAGATAAATGAGCACACAGCATAAATTACAGAACAGCACTGGTCTGCAGGTTTTGCTTCAATAGAGTGGTTTTGTGCAGTTCATACAAATGCACAGAATGGTCCACTTGGATTTCACAGTCATTCAGTAGCTGAGATCTTGAATTTTAATAACTAAACTTTCATGTAGGCACAGTAATTTTTTTCCATCTAAAATTATAAAAAGTCTTTATTCTACAAACTTAGGGTTTAGTTTTGCTCATGGAGAAGCAGACTATTAATTGCTATTACTGATAATTTGTGTGTGATTGTGCTGAAGCAACTCCATCAGGGCACACGACTATGTTTTACTGACAGCAGAAACAAGTCCTTAATGTTGTTTTGTGACTGCAGGATAAATACAATGAGATCCGAATGACTCTATGTATCAGGTCAATGAACCAGGAATCAAACAGAACTAACAGACAATACTTTAACTGTTCTATAGAAAGAGTTATGAGCCACTGCACCAAAAATCCCCTTTTCCAGAAGTGCCCAAATAACAATTTCCACAGAAGGGTTTTTAACTAATAGCATTACCTCTCTTCAAATTGATAGATAATTTTTATTTCTAAACAAGAAAAGAAATAAAATAAACATTCCTAACAGATATAGTTTGTAAATCTATTTTATTAGAAGACAACTTACTCATTTATGCATCTACTTCAAGGGAGAATGTGAAAGCAGAAGATGTAGAATGGTGGAGGAAGCAGCAACCTTTGGTTTGAAAATGTACATAAATATTTCACTATCACATCAGCCATTAAATAAAGTGATAGCTTAATAGTATGCTTTCAATTAACTTATGTGCCGTCTGGCATAATTAAGAAATTACATATTCTGGTTGAATTTTGAAAAGCAAAACTCAATATCAGAGGAAGTAAACATTACTTTTCCCAGTTTTGGTAGTATCTAATCTAATGACACCTTTAGCACTTGTGATACTGCAATTATTTGCATCCAGAAAGCACAATTTTACATGCATGTTTCATTTGCTGTTGATTATTACTTCTTGCAACTAAATGTGAAATGATCTTTTTCTCAGCAAGAAGTCATTTCTTTCAGACTTTCTCCTGAAATTTCAGTAGCTACTAGGAGAACAAGGTATGTGTACCACTAATCCTTATTATGCTTCCTGGGAAAGTAAATTATTGTTATTAATGAGTTACAGCAAATACAAGAAGGAACAAATCTTATCTGTGGACTGCACCCTATACTTCTGAATATATGTAAATTGTATTGTCTCCTACTTACCTTAAAATTTAGCTTCTTTCTTAAATTTACTAGTAAGATCATGAGAACTGAAAAATACTTTTGGTGGAAATAATCTGTTGCATCTGTGCAATGAAAATAAGCTGGCTGATGTGAAAGAAATTAATCTGGAAACACTTTGGT
The DNA here is from genome assembly GCA_013397865.1 of Struthidea cinerea. Taxonomy (NCBI): domain Eukaryota; kingdom Metazoa; phylum Chordata; class Aves; order Passeriformes; family Corcoracidae; genus Struthidea; species Struthidea cinerea. The sequence continues at coordinate 871,683 of VZTI01010898.1, forward strand.
TATAATAACTTGAAGGAAATTGGAAACCTTACTAACGAGTATATTAAAAGTTTTATTAGGAAATTAACTACAAATTAGGAGTGTGCATAGCTTGTTTCAGTGGAATCTTATGACGATTTTCAAAGTTTGTCTTAAAAGGTTACTGTAGAAGTCTTCGCACATTTCATGCATTTTGATAACTGTAAATTCCTCCATCACATTGAAACACTAAACTAATGGAGAGCAATACTTTTTCTCATTTGACATTACAGTGCGACAGTAGGTCACTAGCTCCCAGGAACTTAAAATATTAAGGGGTACAGCGGCAGGGAAGAGAAAACAGCAGGGTCTCCAAAGCTGAAACAGTGTTAGAAGTACAGTAAGATGCACGAATGACAAACAGAGCTCCTGTTTGTATTAAACAAATACCTTGTCTCTTGGTAGAAGGGGAGTAATATGACGTGCGGAGGAGTATGGACACGAAAGAAAAAAAAGAGCAGTGACAGAATCACAATGTCTAAAACCCTTCCAGAAGCAGCACAAAATATTGAAAAGTGCCACTGTCAAAGGACTGTGTCAGCTCCAGATACTGACCTCTGTAAAGGACGCACTCCACCCCCAGAGTGGGTGTTAATCTTACATACTCAATGGGACTGCAGTGAGAAAACATGACAAAATAAGCAACAGAAGCTATCAGAGTTAATGTTCGATGAGGTAGCACGTAAGAACATAGACTCATTTTTCTTTGAAATTCAAGAAAATTTAATAAAAACATTTTATTCACGTGGTGTAAGCTGTGATCAATGGTTGCAACATAACAAATAAGACAGCACCTGTCTTTCTACAAATGGATTAGCTCATTCTCTTTTGTCCATGACTAATTCAGTGCCAGGATTTCAGAAAAACTCTGGAGCTTTCCTGGTCCATCATAACCTATTCTGAGAGGGAACTGGACAATATTTACCAAAATAAAGAGATAATTTCTCTGTAAAACTGATTTTTTTTTTTTTACTTAACTTTAAATTTCCAGGTCACCAATACATTGAACATATTCAACTACATATTCAACACATATTCAACTATGTATGCCTGATAGCTTTAATTACTGTTAGAATTGTGTTGGTTTTCATCTTTATTGGTCAAATACAGAAGAAACGCACACCTAGAAACATATCCTGGCCCGTACAAGCATAAAGGAATGTCTTGTTACACAGTGTCATCTAAGATCTGCAACACTGCAAGTGCACTAACTTCATCCTCATCCCAGAGGAAGGAAAACGTAAATTGCATGGCCGATATCACTTCCTGCTTCATGCACAGGTGTCTTGGAGGTACTTTGAATAAGTGACAAGCCAAAGTTTAGTGTTATTCTGCAAAGTATTTCTTCAAGATTGATGTCATTAAGAAGTGCTATATACAGTGCTAGTTTGAAAGCCTTTTTTTGCTTTCTGTTTACCTGATACAGCGTTTGCTCTGTTTCTGGAAGCCTACTGTACTCGCCAAGTTAGCTGCAGTGTCTTTACTGTCTTTGTGATCACTATCACATCAATATCAAATAAGTATGACCTTTAATAAAATAAACTATATTTATTTAACTTAAAAGTTTTATTTTTCCTAATCTTGCTTGAGAGTTGATGAAATTTTAAACAGATATGGTTTGATTTATGACTGGCCACAATCTTTCTTCAATAGAGCTTCTAGTATTTCTGTCGTACTCCATTTAAAGTTTTTTCTTCAAATACTGGCTTTGGTATCATGGAAGAAAACATATCAATAGAGTAAATACATGTCAAGAAAAGGACAAATAGGAGGAATAAGAAGGTGAAAACCGCTTAAAGAAGGTAACACAACTCCTGACAACTGCTTTCTTTCTTTTGAGGAACAGAATAACCATCCCTATCTAAAAACGGTTTCCATAGGCTGTGCCTGGAATTCTTCCTCAGTGAGTGTTTTTTTAGAAAATCTTATCAGTTGGGTTAGACTTGGAATGGTGTTTTTTTGGATGGAATTTTAATAAAATAAAATTTAAAAAAAGAGAGAGAATGAACTGGTGAAAATAAATGTTGGAGATGCACAAGATATATTGAACTGCCAAATTTTTGAGAACTTTCCTGTTACAAGAGTAGTAAAAATTAAATAATTAAAATAGTAAATCAGAGATGAACCTATCAATACTTCTATTTATCTATCCGTTTCATTAGATATCTCGCACATTACAGACTATAAAGAGTACCTCAATATTACTTATTTACTCTTTTTAACTCAGATGTTCATTTCTTGCTGTGCACATAATTCTGAGAGGATACAGAGTAGTAAATATAACTGTATCCATATATTCTGTCCTAGCTCCTCATAGTTTTTCATCACAAGTGATAAACATTTCTAAAAACAATATGTTATTTATTTCTTCATTTCTGTGGTTCATACACTCGCCTGAAAATACAGAAGAAGTTGCAATCATTTTGATGTAGAGGTTATTTCTGGTGAGAGCTTCCATTCTTTGTCACACTTTGCAGTGTGACACTGAACAAGGAATGACAGAAAGATTAGTTTTATATGAAATTCAAGGTATTCTTCACTGAATGACAGCTATGAAGCACACAGTTTGCAAGATAAAATAACAATAATGTGATTATTTCAAATGCCAGACTGAGGGTACTTTATAAATTACTGTCTAAAGCATTGAAAGTTTAGGATAGATGCCTTGAAAGTGTGTTTTAGAGATAGTTTCAAATATCAGTGTTTCAGAACCTGTTTCTTCACTTAAGAAAAATGAGCTGTTACTTCAAGAAACAGACCACACATAAAACCAGAAAAGGAAGGAACGACAGCACTGGCAACAACATAAATATTACAGGTGAATGAAAGGAACCACTTGTTTTTTTAGAAAGTCTGATGAATTCAGTGCATTTTATAGTTATGTATATTGCTTTGCCACGAAAACAGAAATGAGATAGTATAGGCACTATGCTCATGAAAAGTAATCACACCATGCTTTCTGCTTGTTCTACACACAGAGCAGAGCTACACATACTTGAAATCCTATTACTTCCTCCATGGCTTTTTTTTCTTGAAAGAATCATGCTCATGATCCCCTTGTAATAAATTTCTTTAGAATGCATCATGCTTTCCTTTAAAGAACAAGGAGGGTCAGCTGTTTGTATGCAGACAACCTCTTTTTAGTGAACCCTGTGTGTCCGTTTGAGGGAAATAATACTGTTGAGGCAGGTGCTTGCACTTTTTCCATCAATGTCTCCTGCTGTATCCCACCTGTTAGCACCAAGACACCTGACACAGCTTATGACCTATGTTTGATGAGATTTTGCTTGAAAGCCAGGTTTTCCCTCAGCAGCACTAATGACAACAGAATGTTTTTTCTGGTAGGAAAACATCACTGAAACTATTTCCCATGTGGGTGAATTTCCCACAGATATGGAGTCAGGGATCAAAGCAAGACCTTTTCTGGAGAGCAAAAGTGTAATGTCAGCTTTCCTGCCTGGTACGGCGGAGTTGAACTACCAGCTGCCAGGGCCAAAGGGCTGGTGTGCTACTGATGCAAATGAGACTCACAGCTCTCTGGTATGGGGAAACAGCACAAGTCACCTGAAAAACATTTGTATAATATGGGACTTGCAGCACATCCTGACCCAAGATGTAGATGTTACTTTTTATCCAGTAAAGTGACAGTAACAGGTAGATCGTGGTTTTTCTTTCAGTTGGATGAAATGTCCAATGGGTAAACCCCTCTAACCTCACAGGGAAGTTTATGAAGTTAATTTTACAATCAAGGAACTCACAACTGCTTGTAGACACTAAACTGAAGAGACTGGTATCAAGTCATCATCAAGGTTCAGCAATGTCTTCACTCATATCTGTTTTCCACTGCAAGCTGAATTTGGAAACAATCTGATTTGTAATACACAGCCAGGATTGCAAATTTTACATGGGGTAGACTGAGTCAGACTTTCAGAAAGGAAGTCAAAAATGTAAAAATGTAGGTTGACTGACATACCAGGGATCCCTGGTTTCTATTCCGATATAAAATGCAAATAGCAATGTGCTGACATGCAAAGAGATCAAAGTATTCAGTAAGCCAGATCTTTGCTTAAAAACTAAATGAATCTACAGAGGCACAATTCCTGAAAAAAAACCAACAAAGGCAGAAAATCTCCTGCAGTAAGATAAAACAAATTGTCCAACATTCTGTGAAATAATTAGAATATCCTACAAAGAATTCCTGGCTGTTGGCATTTTGTACATGGTAATTTCCATATTTTATTTAAAATACTGCTGAACCTGATGAATATTTTAATCACAATAAAATAGCAACTTTTTTTCTACTGTAGTTCTTCTTCTTACTTACAAACTTTAGCTTATGTCAGCAAGCAGCGGTACTGACACTAACAGAAGCCCAGGACACAGGCAGACGTGGATCCATGTGAAGCTGAAAAATTTCAGGCAGGTACTTCCCTGTATGTAAGGATCAAGATAAATCAGCATGTGCAAGTCAGCCCTCAGAGACCTCCAAGAGAAGATGAGTTTAGAGATATCAGAAACTCGTGCTTGCTTTCTGTATGAGTCTCTATCACCACTTCAAAATGTCTTGTTCTGGCAACAAGTCCCCAGTCTGCAAGCTCAGAAGCTGACTGAAGCACATAAATCCATAGAATCTGTTCTGGAAAACACAGTCTATAAGAAGTTGAAGAGCAGCTTCAAATGAAGCATGTACTGTTCATACCATTGAAATAAATCATTTAACTTTTTGACCTGGGTGAGCATGGTTGGAATACTTTGGCAGGATGATATATTCTAATTACTAGAACTTATTATTATTATTATTATTATTATTATTATTATTATTATTATTATTATTAACATTATTCTGTATTCATCATCACTTTTTATACATTAATCTGTATTTCATTAGCAGTATCTGAAGAAGGTACTTGGGCTTACAGAAGGTACATCCAGGGAAGCACAACTGGTGAGTTATTCTCAAAGATAATTGTAGCAGACAATAACTGAGACTCTCAGATCATTTCCCATTATTCAGCACTGCTGTAGTGTGTCAATTTCGATTCCCTTTTTGAGACTAATCTGTGATTTTACTTGATTTTAGAAGCAGTCTAGCCTGCAACTGAGACAGAACCAGTTTGCAAAGCTCCCTGTGTGTGATTCACAGAAAACAGAAAAGAAGTGATTGGCAACCATCAGCTCCATTCTGTAACAGTGCTGTCTGCTTAGCTTGTCTGGGATCAGAAACTCTAAGACAACCCAGGACTAAAGAATTTCTCCAAAGAAATACTATATGGTTGGTCTAGAGGTGTCTGTCTGTCTGCCTGCCTGTTTGTTTAGAACAGGCTTGTCAGGCCACAGCGATCTATCTGCAGCAGAGTTTTATTAATTGACCTTGTCATAGTAGCCTGTATTTTGATGATGGAAACCACTAACTTTTAACTACAATATGCAATACAAAGCTCAGGGACTGGAGACTTTTCATCCTTCAGGAACTTATTTCTATTCAGAGCTCCAGTCTCCCCCAGGGAGCCATTCAATGTAATTGTTTTTTGGATGGCTTCAGTGATTTTGCTTTAATAGAAATGCCCGCTAGGATGCTCCATGTACGTATAATTTTTTCCATGAAAATTTCTTCATAGTTTCTACTTGGAGTTTGATTCTTTTTTTTTTTAGAAGCTTATTTCGAGAAGCTAAGAAAAATTGAAACTTGATTCTATGTACATGTCACTTTTTTTGATTATGATTTACTGATAATTCTTCAATAGATTGGAATATGTTTTCCAGACTGCAAGTAGCTTTATCATTTATGAACTACTAAATTCTTCTCTCTGTGAAGTTAATCCGAGGTTTTCTGTAAGATACTGGTGTGTCCTGAGAGATGAGAGCATCCAGTTTTTCTTGAATTGTCCAGGAGGATACAAGTTTAATAGGAAGGGTATAATTTCCAGGTCACTAAATTATCAGTGTCTGAAAAAATAAACCTGGCTGTTACAATAGCTTGCCTGTCACATCCAGATCCTGAAGTGATATTTTCTGAGGAGCTGGGAAATAGGAAGAGAATGAATACCTGGGAGCTGTGATGGAGGTTATGACTTGGGCAGAGTGCCTGGTACCTGTAGCAGTGCCACAGAGCTGCTGTTGCTTTGGGGTAAGTGCACAAGGCAATTTAAGTGTTACAGTGCTGCAATCAAAGGATCACATTGAAAATTAAAATCCACTAAAACCCAGTTCAAACCAGTTTAAACTTGTTTTCAAATGGCTCTGGAGTGAAGCTCTTCATTGAACACAAACTGAAGCTAAACCTGCAGCAATTCTCCACTATTATAGTTCAGCTAAAACCATGATGATTCCAAGGGCAGATGATTTGGATGCTTTCTCTGTGTGTATACGCACTTCTGTTCCATAAGGAAAAAACCTTTCTCAGAAACAAAAATTTCCATAGATGTTCCTTTATCAACCTTGTGGTTTTAATATGTAACAAATGAACTAGTTCTGCAATTCAAATCTTACCAAGAAACTTTAAAGTAGTGTTTAACTGTCAAATAATTGCATTTTTTCAGTTACACTGACAAAATTGAAATATCTTTTGTTCAGTAAAAATAGATACTTGTAGACTGAGATGCATCCAGAGAGCAAACCTGGTGCAGACAGATATTTCCATTGTGACTATAGTTATCTTTAATTTATATAGAACTTGTCTGAGAAAAAAAATATCTCTTTGGAACAGAATAAAATATTCTTTCAGTAAATGGAGCAGCTTAAGGATAAGAAAATGATATTGTAATTAAGCTGAATGATAAAATGGTTAAGAATATATAGCTTGTGAAACATAGATGAGAAAATCTTAAATTTGACAGGCATTTTGATTATAGAACAAAAATCCCAAAATTTATTCAATTAGCAGGCCTACAATGTGTGTTAAAGTATCACAACTGTATTTATAATGAATAACTAAAAGTACCATTGGACATTAAAATTATAAAAAATGTATAAATTACAAAAATACATGATCTAGTCTAAGGATCTAAAAAACCCCAAACTTACCCACTGTGTATAGAGATTTTCTTTATGAAGGTGATTATCTGCAATTAGATCTGAAATCTCACAGCTGTTACACAATGAATTAAACACCTTCTCAAAAGTAAATTCTTTGTTATAATTTTGTTTAAAATGTTGATAAAAATTCTGTCTAAATGTTTCTTTAACAATAAAGATGAAAAAAATAATATAAAACAATGATAATTATAATAGCACAACCACAAACTTGTTAGTAATCAACATAGAGATGTTTGCTGCCAAATATTTCATTAAAAACTGAGTTTTAGCATATATTTCTGTTCAGGTATATTAAAATTCATGGTAAAACAGAACACTCTATTTGCTTTCCAACATCATGCAGTCCACTTTTCTGAATTATCTCAGAAAACTAGGGACCTAAAAGTTCTAGAAAGCACCAATTTGAGCACAAGGCAAAGAGGACAGAACCAGGATCTTTTCAGTGGTGACCAGTGAAAGGAGCAGAAGCAATGAGCACAAACTGAAACACAGTAGGTTCCCTCTGATCACCAGGAAACACTTTTTTACTGTGAGGGTGACCAAGCACTGGCAAAAGTTGCCCAGGGAGGTTGTGAAGCCTCCAACCTTAGAGAACTTCTAAAGCCGTGTTCCTGGCCAGCTAGCCAAGAGTGACCTTCCTTAAACAAAGGGTGAACCAGATAATCTCCAGAGGTGCCTGATAACCTCAGCTATTGAGTGATCCTGTGGTTCTGTGAATATTACCCATTAAATCTTTACAAACCTGTTTCAACACAAAAACAACCTTTTAAAAGCCAAACAACTGACTACATAGACAGCTACTTGGAAAAACCGATGTAGTCTCGCATGTAAAAATGTGATGGTCTTATTCCTGAAGAGAAAAATCTTGTAAATATCTTTAAAGCTCAGAAAATATTTGTAAAATGTTGGCAACTTTTCTGTTAAAGCCTCGCTATTTTCTCTGAGTGGTATAAACAGAAAAACAGACATCTGGCAGCTTAAGACTGGTTTAAGTCTCTGGACTTCACCTCAGTTTTTAATTCAAGGTTTTGCTAGGGAATGTTGTGATGCAAACATAAGTTGAAGTATGGAAGGGAATTTTACTTAAAAGGTAAGAAAGCAGTAAATTAATTATTTATTTCTATAATCTGCAGGAATTCATGTCTAATTTCTATTGACTAAAAACCAATATTACAATCCCACCAATAAAAATACATTTCAGCAATGTTTCTGGCTGATGATAAGCATAGAAGTCCAAGGTTGTATACAGCTAATATCAGTAACGGACAGACTTCAAATTATTCAGGTTAAGGTGGGATTGTAATAGACCTGGATCCCATGGGATTTTACCAAAATAAAATGGAGTACCCAATGAAACTTTCTTTATTCTTCTTCACGTGCCAATTTAACTTATTTATTTACTTATCCATCTTAAATAACTATGAAATATTTTGAAACCTTGAAGGATCATAATCTGAATAGCTTTCATATGTGGAAGAAAAGCCTTTAAGAAGGGAATCAGCTAATTGGCTGACAGTGAATAAAAGTGACCGTGAAAAGCAGTAAGTGTGTTAAAGAAAAAAATGAATAGTGTCAACTAGTTATATCTATATATACATAACTTCAAGGAGGCAAATTGTTCCACTGAAGGCATTAGGAGCTGCACACTTACCTGTATGCTTGTACATTTTACTGTATTACACAAACAGATGCCGCATCAAGAACACGCTCGTGTATTTGACATGTCCACAATGCCAAAGGGAAGAAAGGCACAGTGCAACTGGATCTTGGACCTATCACAGAGATTAGAATACTACTTTGGGTCTTTAAAAACTTATGCTAACTTTGCTTTATTGAAGGTACCTTCAGTTTTAAAGACCTAGAAACCCTTGCGGAACTATCTGCTAGAATTTTTACCATAGAGTGGAGAGAGTCATGTTTCTTTATTCTACATGGATGTAACCAAGGCAAAAATATAAAGGCTGTAAGACATTCTAATACTATAGCAAGTGGGGATATATAAATATACTTCTGACTGGTCAAGGAAACTCACTTAAAAGAGGCAGCAGAATTATTTCTCTATTGGGTATAATACTTGAAGTCAAAAGCTTGCCCAAAACAAGAAAAATTGCATTGTGTTTTCCAGTACCATAGAAGATATGCTCGAGTACTCAAACTATATGTGCAAGCTTGAACTTGACAGAAATTAAATCATTTATTGCAGATTCTTTATTATGTTGGTTGCACTGATAATACTTATTTTATTTCTCTACTGACACAGCAATCCCTCTCTCCTTCCTCTTCTGGGACAGCAGGTATTTGTGACTTCTCTTTGGTGATAGGACATGGGTCAGGTTTATTTCTAAGCTTTTTGACATGTGTTCTGTGAACATTTAGGAAGGTGTTCTGTATTATAGCTGATGTTTTGAAACTAAGAAACATTGATGTGTTCGTTAAAAAAACCCAAACAATTAATTTCCTGTCTAGCTGGCATAAAACATACAGGTGAATTTGTACATTTTAATGTCTCAAACACTTTGTACTTAAGAATATTAAAGATATCATAAATTTAAATGAGAAATAAGAATAAGTGTGTCATCTTGTTTAAAATACTTAGGTTAAAATCTTGTATAAAATGTTAAAGCAGACAGTCATTTCCTATGACTTCAAGACTATTGAGTTGATATAACTTTAGATTGCTTGTTCTGTAACATATCACCTTTTAATTACTCAGTTCCTAAATCAATTCTTATTTTAGCAGAAGAGCTGAACATCTAGGAATAAAATAGGTTTCTTTTCCTTGTAAACCTAACTAGCTGTCGGTGAGAGCATAGTGATACTAAAAGGGTATAGGAGATAATTTATCCAAATCAATCACCAAAAAAATTCCACATAGAATCTTTTTTATATGGGCAAGACATTACATAATCTTGATAATAACCACAGCTAGGAAATAAAGGTAGAAAAATCACATTATAATTTGCAATGGACTGTATTCATGCAACTGTCAGCATTGATTAACCATGTACTGAAATTGTATATAATAGGAGTCACCTTAGGCTTTTGTCTCTGCAGAAGAATCTGGAAACCTAAACCAGCTGCACAGATTCCTCAAGAACAGAACTTGGAGAGTGCCACTGAATGGGTCCTGTAAAAAGCAGGGTCCTGTGGGGGAACATGACTGCATTAACTAGTGGGAAATGCGGAAGACAAGAGGGTCACCAAAATCCTTATCATGGCAGCATAGGACCTTTCAGCTGCTAGGGATTTACAGATCTGGCCTTTCATCAGACACCCTTTTTTGAGGAATCCAAGATATGGAAATCTAGTCAACATTAATCTTTCTGAAAGACTTGAGAGGAAGATATCAGTGCTGAGGCACTCACACTTATCAGTGAAATAAGGATCCTGTCTTTGGAAGCACTCCATTCCACAGTGCCTGTTCACACAGTGTAGCAACTCCTAGATTATGGAGAGCTATGAACATGAGGGTAGGGAGGAGAGAGAAGAAGCACAATAAGCTTCTGAAGTGCTTCACTGTGAAGAAAATAATGATAGATTTGTTGGGTTTCAGAGAGGAAATACTCTACGAAATACGTCAGATCAAACAAAAGCAGCCACGGATGTAACCATAAGACAGTTCTATGGAGCATCTGTTTGCACCCCCACTGGGATATTGAGACAATCAAAAGCTTCTACAAGGCGCCTGTACACCAATGTGCAGTATGGGGAACGAACAGAAGGAACCAGAGGTCTGAGTGCAGTCACAGGGCTTGGATCTCATTGCGTTTACTTACACACGGTGGAATAGCTCGCATACCTGGAAAGTTGTCATGAAGGACTAGAGCCTGTTTAGAAGAGACAGACTATGAGGCCATAATGGTGGAGTTGCCCTCTATGTGAGGCAACACTTGAAAAGTATCAAGCTCTGTCTTGGGATGTCTGAAGAACGAGCTGAGTCCTGACATGCTAGGATAAAAGGGCAGACTAGTAAGGATGATTTTGTTAAGGGTGTATCATGCAGGCTGCCCAAGCAGGAGGAGGAAATGGATGAGGCCTTCTGCAGGCAGCTTGAGGCAAGCTCAGCAGTAACAGGCACTTGTGAGGGACTTTAACTACCCTGGCATCTGCTGGAGAATCTACACAGCAAAGCACTAACAGTCCAGGAGGACCCTGGAAAGCATTGATGACAACTTTCTGACAGAGGTGGTGGAGGATCCCACAAGTAATGGTGTACTGCTTGACCTCATACTGACAAACAGGGAAGGCCCTGTTTATGGTCTAAAGGCTGGGGGAATCCTAGGTTGTAATGACCATGAGATTGCGGAATTCAATATTGGGCAAGGAGGAAGCAAGGTAGCAAGTAAGATTGTAACCATGAACTTCAGGAGAGTTAACTTTGGTGTTGTCAGGGATCTTCTTGGAAGAATCCTGTTGGAAGAGGCACTGTAGGGAAGAGACGTCCAAGAGAATTGGTTAATATTGATTGATAAGTTGGTTGATAAGGTTCACTTCCTCCAAGCTCAAGAATAATGCATTCTGATGAGCAAAAAGTCATGCTTAGGAGTCAAGAGAATATAGCAGTGACTAACCCAGCAGTTAATCTTCTCTGGGGCACATGGTGTGACTCTTGGGGATGATCCTGTGCAGGAACAGGAGTTGGATGTGATGATCCTTGTGAGACCCTTCCAACTCAGCATATTGTGTGATCTGGTGTGTGTACTAGGGAGTAGATAATTGTTTTGTACTAATAAATTTTTTTATACAATGAAGAATAGTGATTTCATGCAGAGGAACCTTGAAAGTTTGAATTTTTCTAATCTCAAAAACTATTTTCTCAATATATCCTGTATTGTCTTCTGTTTCATGTTCAGCTTGTTAACTGGTCTGGGATAGAGAATGTTTGTTCCACATTTGCTCAGTATCAACCATACTTGAATCTTTGTTCCACTCTTGCCCACTCTTACCAACCATACTTAACATTTTATCTCTCAGGTTCAGTCACGCAGCACTATTTCCACAGCAAAAAGAAACGGACACTATCAGATCATAAATCCCTACAAGCTCTTTGTCTCCTCCTTGCAGAACAAGTATTGGAACACAGATGAAGGCCAAGCCAGAGCCATTTGAATTGGCATTAATCCAAAACTAATATAGGAATCAAAGTAAGACAGCACTGATCCAAAATATATCTGATGAGAAGTATATATCAAGGGAAAGAAAGAATGGGGTTCATAATATGGATAATATTCCCTGGTGAAATGCAATACAAACTATCTGAACATGAACCTCACAAGAGAAATCTATTCAAGATGTGCATCTGAGGAAAAAAAATGTTTTATTCTAATGTGTCAGTGGTAGTCAGGTCATGGAATATGTAATATCTATATCCTGTAGGTTGTGCTTGGTTAGAATTATAGAGAACTGTATTAATCAAAAAAAGACATCATTTTGATCAGCATCTTAGATAATGCTCATCTCAATGTGTTAGACTGATAACTGAAAAATCTGAGTGGTGTGGACCCTATGCATACATTTAGACAAAAAAAGAGAAGTTCTATCAAAAAATCAAAATAATTTAAAATTATATTTCTTTTCCATAATGAAAAAATTGACAAAAATAATGTCATTGAAAACTAATCAGAAACCCAACGAATGTATATGCACTGAATCTCTGTTACAGAAATGGACTGTTCCTGCAAAAATTTAGATGCCTCTTTCCATGACTATTTGAATAGAACAACATGAAATAGGAAAATCAAATATCAAAATCCAGTCGCTCCATCCCAATTTCTGAAGTGTCAGGTCTGATTGCTATATTATAAAAGAAACTGAAGGGGGTTTTCAAATAATCCAGACAAAATTTGTTTCTGTTTTCCCTGATACCTGTAAATGGCAAAGCTAATGTATTTTGTTGAGAAAATAGCAAATCCATGTGCAGAATAGTAATTCATATATAATGTCCTTCATATAGAAGGTTATGAGATATGGCAGATGAAAGCAAAGACCTGTGTAAAGAGATTCTGAAACACTGATTTGTTGTTGCCATAACACATTATGAAATGAAAGAAAGTTGAAGGATAACAATGTCTCTGTATCAGTTCAACACATGCCTTTCTAAATCATGTGAACTAAACTTTTCATACTTTAATTTTTTCCTGCTGCAAACTCAGACATGCTTCTTCTTTAGCTCTTCTCCCTGAGAGATGAGAGGTTATGAACAAAGACATGTATACATACAAACTAAAATCTTGTTTTCATATGCCAGATTAAGTAGCAATCTGATATTGAGATAAATTCTTCTGTTTCTATGCAATAAGATGATTTTCAATCATGCAGGAACAATCTGAAATTAGCAAGATGGGAGGAAAATGTGAAAGGAAGAGAAAATATGGGTTCTATGTGTGGTAGATTAGATCTACACAGAAGCCATTAAAAGGGAACTATTGAATGGAAAACATAACTAGTACACCAGTGTATAGTAAGGCCAGAAACCTGAACTGAAATGGAGTAGTATGTTGAAGGTGATCAGTAGAGTCATTTGAGATAAAAATAACAGAGTATAAAAGTATTAAAACATATTTAATATTGTAATTATATCACAAGTGTCAGTAACAGTATGAAAATAAATATGGATTACATGTAGGAATGACAGAACTAGGATGCTGCTATTTTGTGGGTTATACAATAAAAAGTGATGGTTAGTCAGCCCAATAAGAAGAATCTTAGTGATTGAAATTAAGAGTTCTATCAACATGAGTGTAAATGTTATAGAGGATGAATCCTATCAGCAGGACAAATGGCTGGCTGAGTTCTATCATCAGCATTATTTGCTGTTACATTAATAGATTCATAGAATACCCATCAAGAAAGGGCCATGTAGTCTGACCTTCTGTAAAGGAAAATCTTTCCTAAATTAATTCCAGTTTGAACCAGGACAAGTCCTCTGGAAAAATGAAATAAAATCTTATCTCCGTTTAACAAATCTGAGTGATGATAAATCTAGCACTCCTCTCAGTAATATGTTCCAAAGGTTAATATCTTCACTATTAATAAAAAAAAAAAAATCCCCATTTTTTTTCTCCTAACCAGAATATATCTATATTCTTCTTTCTGCTTAGATGTGCTGGCACAATGACATCTCTGGTCTCTTTGTGACTACTTATAGGCTGTAATGAGCTCGCCTTTTAACCTCCTTCTTGTAAAGCTAAAGAGATAGAAAGTCACGATGTGACTTTTAGTTACTCTCTTAATCATTCCTGCAATTCTGCCATGAACAAAGTATCATCTTTACTACTCATGAATGGAGGCATCAGATACAGACAGAAGCTGTGGAAGTCATTGGCTCAGTGACAAATGCACAGACTATACTCACACTGCTGAAGATGTGCTGCCCGGGAGTGATTCCAGGCCTCCAGGCCAAGAGTTGCGGATTCTCCTGTGTCCATATGAGTGATGAGCCCTTCATCATGGAGTGCTGTTACACAGCACTGCATTTGACAGAAGTACCTTCTGGATTTCATGTGATACACCCTTGGCCTCACGATGAAGCTGCAGTGCTTGAAAATCAGTATTGTTTCATTGGCTTTCAGAAATGATATTTTTGTGGTTTAGGTATAACATTAAGCATATGTAACATATAAGTATCTATCTTCCTTCCATGAAGGAAATCTGAAGAATCAGGGTAGGCCTTATAGGCTAAGGCAGGGTGAAGGAGGCAGCATTTTGTGCAGTTTCTTTCCTTGTTTTCCTACACAGAATAGTCCCTGGAGCAAGGTACTGAGAGTTCTGCATCTAGATTATATGCAAAGGCAACCAGCTGGTTTGCTTCAAAAGGGAATTCAGGAGTGAACCAAGTTACATATAGAGTGGACCAAAGAATCAGACTCCTGGGAACTAAGCCATTTGACAAGGAAAACACATTCCCAGTCTCCTGTCATTCATGCCAGCTCTTGTCTGTGCAAGAATGGTATTGGTCTACTTGCTCAGAGAGAAGTTTCACTAGAAGTTTAAAGTACTACTGCTTCTCTAACCAGCATCTCACAAACTGCCAGTAGACCCTAGGGAACAGTTCACAGTCTTCTATTGAGAAAAATGACGTTCTGTGTTAAGTTCTATAGCTATTTGTCTAATGGAAAAATTGGCCTAGAACATTTTCCAGCTGTTGTTAATTGGATGGGTCCAGGGTGCTAGCCTTGTTTGTTTTGAAGCAAAGTAAGATAGAAGAGAAGCTGCATTATACTTTTTCTCATTTTATTCCCAACAATGAACACCGAAAATTATCTACCTTGTTCAGAATTAATATTCTTGAGGCTTCCTGTTTAAAGGTAGAACATGCTAAAAGTAGAGTCAAATCCTTGAGCCCCGTATATTTTAAAAACATATAATAATAACAACATTTATTTAGCTTTTATCACAGAATGTTTATTTTATTGTCATTTAGCATAAAATTTTCAATCTTCTAAGCAGTTCAGTCACGTTATTAGGTCTCCTGGTAAATTGTCAGATACTCAAAGCTATAAGAGTCTACTGTACTTCATTGAGATATCAGATAAAGAAACCAAACACAGAAAATACTGGTTTATGGCAGTAAAATACTCCAGCCACTTGAAAATTGAAGTGCATGGGGTTCTATGTCAACTTATGGGACAGCTGCTGATGAATATGCCAAGGATGCCACAATCCAGCTGTACTGACAAGGGGTCAGAAAGTTGCTTTTCCTTCAGTTTCATCAAAGGCTAAAATAATTTTGTGATGAACCTTCTACCTGCTCCCTATCTGATGAACTCAGAAGAGAAGCATTCAGGCAACATCTTGTCCCTCAAACAAAGACAAAATTGACAGCAGCCTGACCCTACCATAGCTGCAGGAATTTGGGTTGCAAGAAATCCATTAACTATCCATGCCGAGAAAAGAACATCATAATTTTGTACATCTAGAATGAAATTACTTCCAGCACAACTGTCTGCCTCCAGAGAAAGAATTTTTTCCTTCTGTGGGAGCTTTTGTGTATTCCCTCACCTGTACAGCAATGAGAGTGCATGTCTGAGGTTTGAGTTTGGATTTAGGCCACTTACAGATGTCTGCTTGTTTGCTTTTAAACCTGATATTCATCACTTCAGTGTAAGTTGCCTCATCAGCCTATTTACTACTGCTTTTTAATTTTGCTTACTGAAATAACTGGACTCTCAGTTTTAAGGACTTCTGCATTATCGGAAGCTTTGATTTGTTTCCTGTAGTGCTGCTCTGTAGGTAATTTTGGTTATCTTAAGGTAACACAGGCCCAAAGAGCTACACCTGGTAAGCTCAATTACCACTAAACAAAGTTAGATACAATTTCTATTTTTTGCCCTGTTTGCATTTTCTAACTTGTACTTTCAAGCCCTCTCTCCATTTGTAGTCTCTCCATGCTTTGCCAGGAATGAACAGTAGAAGTGCGATTAAATTCTCAGAAAATGATGCATCAGAAGTATTTGCCTTCTGAAGAAGTGAAACCTTTCACCCCTATATTTCAGATTATTGGATAATCAATGATGATAAAAGACAGAAATATACTTTTATGTGTTCAGTTTAGTAAGTTGTCTTCCCTTGGTTACTAGTGATTATCTGTTCTGATTTAATAGTGGGTTTTTTCCCTCAAGGCTTGAAAAATCAATGTTTTGTGGTATTTTCCCCTTTCTGATATTAAACTCTGAATTTTTAGAAATTTTCTGTGGTTTTAGCATTTGATTTTAACATATTAAAGGCCTTTTCTTGTTTTGAACCCTTGGCTAGAAAGTATTGATGTTTCAGAGCATTAGGTTTTCACCATCATACTCTTTGATGAAAATATGTCAAAAGGCAGATCCTATGCTCACGTGGTAAGAATTGGTTATTTCCATGCAATTCTTTTATTATGTTTATTCTTTTTTTCTCTTCTTGTACTACTTATGTTGCATAAATTATGTCCTTCCATACGACTGAGTAACAGCTCTTTCCCTTACTTAAATGTACTGTAAGATACATAAAGTATACATACACCCATAGATAAGGGTCACATAATGGATGCTTTATTGCTCACTTGACCTCATGGGGGGCTGATCAGGAGCTTTACAGCAGAAAAATACAGACTTTTGTACCCAAATGTCTCACATGACATTAGATACACAAAAAATTCTGTATCAAAGGGTCTGTTTCTTCCTCTACCTTATTACTCTGTAAAAACACAGCTCTCTGCCAAAAGCACCTATTCCTCCATTACTTTTTTTCCTTCCTCTAAAGGAAAAAAAGCTCAGCCCTGCTTAGTAAGAGTATTTAAAGAAAAGGTTTTAAGACAAATCCACTCACCGTGATTTGGCGGAGATCTTACCCGCAATCTTCCTAGCTTAGAAATAAATTTACCCAGTTATATATAGATCTGTAGAATAAATTTATTTCTTTCAGTTTAAAGACTGTCCAAACCCTTGGTACCTACCAAAAGATTAGGCTTCTGTGGGGGGGGTTTGTTGATTGTTTTTTATTTTTCTATTTTTGTTTGTTTGTTTGTTTTTCATCTATATCTATATCCCAGTGAAGGTTTTTCTTGCATTTATTTTCCTTCTTGCTCTGCCTGATGACTTTTTCACACCATTTTCCTTTTACAGAGCACATCCCTTTGCCTTGAAGAATGATACAAACTTGTCTGCACTCCAGAGATTTCTACTGGCCAGCTGGTGCAAATACTGATCAATACTCCGTGTTACCTGGCTACAAACTTCTTTAACAGGATGCACAGAATATGACACAATCCACTCCATTAAGGAATCCAGAGTGGTGTAGGAGGCACTATGTCCTTGTTCAGACCATCCTCTTGTACCTCCTGGGCTGAGCTCTGATCCTTGTCCCCAGCCAGTTCCAGACACCCACTGTCCCAGCACCATGCCATGCAGGAAGGAGGTGGCTCCCTCATCCTCCCTCACGGTGCCAAATGCCTGCACATGGCAATTTATGGCTTTTGCATGCAGATCACTGAGTTGCTGAGACCCAGCCAGAGGGAAACAACTGGCACAGGATGAGATCTGGGCAAATGCCTCCTCTGCTGTAGCAGCTTAGACAGGACCCATTCCATTCCCGTCGCTGTGCAAAATCCTTTTTTGTCGCAAGCATAGCTCTTAATGAATTAGAAGTGGGGTTTATACAGTAGCTTAAATGTTAGCACACATTCCAGTTTTAAATACAAAGCAGTAAGGTAACACAAGAGGGAGCAAGTCTCCATTCCACCTGTTGAAATGAGGCTACTGATGCTTCAGAGCCCAGGGAGAGAACCTGCAGAATGAACCTACTGTAAAATGACCCCCTTCATGCTGTTGCCTACTGCTTGCCCAAACTCTATAATCCATATGAAGTATACCAAAGATATCTACATGTGAACGGAAAAGTCTGTGTCTGCTTTCCACATGCTCTGTACGAGAGCTCTCTGTTCTCCATAAAATGAAATTCTCATGCTTTTTAAGAAGAAATAACCAAACCTATTACTCTGAAAGAACAAATAAGTTCTTCATTGTCTACCAATGCTCTTGCTACAATATCTTAGAGTGTTGTTTGTAATTTTGCTTTCATTCATACACCACAAAAACCACAGTATTTAAGAGGAATTTTATTTTAGCATCTGTAGTTTTACAAGATTTCGGTGATAAATTAGTCACTTAAATTGACCTATCTTACATACAATACAGCTGAGGCTGGTACTTAGCCCTATGAAGATACTATAGTGCAAAGATGGAAGAAAATCTCATAAACCATATTATGATGTACTCACTGTGGGAGTAGGCTTGCTGTTGTACATTCTCTCATTGCAACATTTAATCTCATCCTCCGTCAAAAAGACATGCTGGCAAAAATATCTTGTCCTAAAACCTATCCTGATCAAACAGCAAGGCAAGAAAGCTCATGTCAGTGGGCCAGTACTAGGTGTACAGAAGCTGGAAGCCTTGTCAGAAGTCTCCCCCTTCCTGAGCACTACTGAGAGTGCTCATGGGTGAGAGCAGCCAGCTGAGGAAAGCAGTGCTGCCAGCTCACCAGTTCCTACAGTTCCTACAGACCACCGGTGGCAAGGGAGCCCTATGGTGGCAACAAAATCTTCCCTTGGCACTTCAATGAATAGAGAGAATAGAACAACAGACAGTACTGTCAGTCACTCGTGGTGTGACTGAAGTGTGACTGTGACACATCAGCTGTTGGGGTGTCCTGGCAAACCTGCCAGCCCAGGGTTTGGGGGGACAGACCTGCGCCTGGGAAAACCCCCCGGTTTATGGTATCTCTATACAAATGTGTATTGGTTCTCCCCGGTTTCCCTACCCCTCGGTTTATGTTATCTCTATACAAATGTGTATTGGTTTCTCCCTTCCCCCCCGCGGTGCCAGGGGTGTTGGGCTGGCCCCGGGTTCTCTCCCTCCCCATTGGCTGTTGCTGTAAGCCCCGCCCCCAGTCCCCGGNGGGTCCAAACCAAGTCCCCGTGGATGTGCTGCACACCCTAGAGGGATCCAAGAGCCACCAGAGAAAAAGGGTAACCACAAATAGCATAGCCGGCTTTTAAAGTGTGTTCTAGGATCTGCTTTTTGCTGTCCGGCTTGGGGTCTCGCCCCCGAACTGGCCAGCTGCAGCAGGCAGAGAGACAAAGAGACANTCCCGAGGGTCCAAACCAAGTCCCCGTGGATGTGCTGCACACCCTAGAGGGATCCAAGAGCCACCAGAGAAAAAGGGTAACCACAAATAGCATAGCCGGCTTTTAAAGTGTGTTCTAGGATCTGCTTTTTGCTGTCCGGCTTGGGGTCTCGCCCCCGAACTGGCCAGCTGCAGCAGGCAGAGAGACAAAGAGACAATCAGCAACCACAGGACATATCAAATTAACTCTGCATCTGCCCAGGTGAACTTAAAATTAGGTGTTATCTGATTTTACAGACAACTATATGGGAATACAGTTATGTGATTATTTGTATATGGCCTTTATACCAATGGCATCCTAGCCTGCATCAGAAACAGTGTGGCCAGCAGGACCAGGGAAGAGATCCTCTCACTCTACGTGGCACTGCTGAGGCCACACCTTGAGTACTGTGGCCAGTTCCAGACCCCTCACTGCAAGAAGGACATTGAGGTGCTGGAGTGTTTCCAGAGAAGGCCAATGAAGCTGGTGAAAAGTTTGGACACAAGTCCTGTGAGGAGTGGCTGAGACAACTGGAATTGTTTAGCCTGGAGAAGAGGAGGCTCTTATTGCTCTCTACAACTCCGTGAAAGGAGGCTTTAGCCAGGTGAGGTTGGCCTCTTCTCCCAGGTAACCAGCAATAGTACTAAAGGACGTAGTCTTAAAACTGCACCAGAGGAGGTTTAGGTAGGACATTAGGAAGGATTTCATTACAGAAAGGATGATACACATTGCAATGGACTGCCCAGTGTGGTGGTGGAGTCACCATCCCTAGAAGTGTTTAAGGAAAGAGGGAATGTGGCACTTAGTGCCATTGTTTAGTCAACGTGGTGGTGTGTGATCATAGATTGGACTCAGTGATCTCAGAGTTTTTTCCAACCTAATTGATTCTGTGATTCTGTGGTTTGTGGTTCACATGTCATCTTTCTTCTGTCTTCTTCTCTACTGCTGAACCCCCCTCCATCACTCAAGATGACATGCAAAACTTATTCTTCTATGGTTTGGAGGCTTTATCACATCCACCTGGGACAGCCAACTTTCCCTTGCATTTTGTCCTACTTCTTGCGGCCTTCCCAAGCCCCCACGTAGTTTATATAACAATTTGGGTTAAATGAAATTGAGGTATTTTTACAAGGTAAGTTTTTCTCTCTTCTCACAGCTTTCCTGTGGCCTGTTGTTTCAGATCCTGCAATACAGTCTGAATAATATTTCCAACTGATTAGGTGGGATTGTGATGTGCTGCAAAACTCTTAGGGAATGCAAGTCTACAAGCAGAACCTTAGGAAAACTGATAAGCAGCATGGAGATGTTAGACTGAGCAAAAGTTAATGTATTTAGAGGAACCTGTAGTTGCAGACTCACTGTCTCATACGAAACATTGGTCAGGAGTGGTCAACAGGGCCTATAAACCCCTTAAGAGCTCATAATCAGCACACTATGTTAGGAAAATATAGCCTAATTCTCTCCCCTGTTCCCTGCGAGTGGGAAAATTGAATTTGCTTATTGAATATCCTGTTTCCCTGCAGACTGTTATAATAGCCAATGTGCCATATGAAAAGAAGAATGCAGACAGATATCTATCACTTTTTTTCTCTGCAGGTGGGAATAGCTTGCCCTGAGGTGGATAATAGAGTTGCTATCCTTATCTGTTTGCCCCCTGAAGTAGCTTTAGAACTTCCACAGTTAAGTGAATTGGAATTTAGTTCATGGATTTAACAATTACGAGAAGTGGAGTTTCTGAAGCCAGATTGGTGCAGTACACTGATTTTGGTTGATTTTAAAATGCTTGACTATAAACTTCTTGGCACCTTTTTCATAGGCAGCTGTGTCAACAAATGGGGTGAAAGAAACTTATCCAACACAATTTGATGAGAATAAGCAGACACTTCTTTATTGGGGGCACCAGGGACACGGGGGATAGCTCCTCCAAAACGTGTCTCACTCAACCAACCAAACCCACCCCTTTTATATGCTTTTTCTGCTAAATCATTGTTACATAAGTTCTTTTACATACTATGCATACTATGCCCACTCTTAAATTTAACATTTACAATGATTGGTTCCAATAGTTAATAACTGCATCAATATTCTTATCCTAGAACAATCATTGGCTATTTCTTCTGAGGTCTACGGATTGGAATCCTTGATATTAAAATCAAGATGGGAAGGGTAGTGTGTTTCCAAGCAGCATAACTGGTGAGCATGGTGGTCTCCCTAGCTTCTTAACCGAAACATAAAGGTCCAGTAACTTCTTGGCAAGGTTTCTACGGTTACACATTCCAAACACAGCACTCCTGATATCTCTATACCTGATACTTCACAGTTTTCTACTTATAACCATAGCTAACCCTTTTATATGATTTAATAGATTATTTGATCAAAATATTCATAACAGCTCTGTCAGCAGACACAGGAATGAACACAGATGAGCTGCAGCTCAGTCAGTCTTCAGAAAGCAAAGTTTCAGTCTCCTGAGATGAAGCTCTAGCTTCCCTCAGGGGCACTTCTGGAAGGCAGGAGATTCCATTGTACTTCAGGGCCAGTTTGGCTTTGGAGCACATAACATTTAACTTGTTTTTTCGTGGCTCTGACCTTGACAATGCTGCAATTTCTAATTACAGTCGATTTCTGATACCCTTGTCCTTTTTTATATGGTAAAAAATTGCTCTGATATGAGTGACTGCATGGAACTGTGCTACACAGTTTTGATCAGGGTCCCAACCCACCCTAATATGCATAAAATAATAAAAAATAATGACCTTTATTAATTTGGATCATATCTAATTATATTTTGACCCTCTCTATTTTATGAAGGAAAACGTAAACTTTTTTTATTTTATTAACAAATTTTAGGAATTGTATACATTTTAGGAGAAGGACATATAAAGTGTCACTTCTTCTGCTTTATTGTTCTGAATTCTAGCTTTTACACAATTTCATAAGATACCAAAATATTTATAGCATGAATGATTAGGTCTTGTCAGAAGGTTCAGAACGCAATCAATCCCATGTTTCTTCAAATTTTTTCCCAGTTCACATTTTAAAGGATAGTGATAATGATATTTTAGTTTAGAAAATTAATAGTTGCTAAACAAACACAGTTGCTAAAATCTACAAACAAGCAATAAATAGGAGAGGATATGCAGAGTCAGCTTAAAAATAAATACAAATGTTTGCAATTGTTTCAATAAAAGTTTTGAATATTTTAAATTATACAGGGATCTGATACTGTAATATTATCTGAGATTGCTGAAAGTACTTGGAATTTGTGTTCCTAACTATGCTTTTTATTTCGTCTCAGTGGCTAACTATTGTACTCTCGCAGATATTTAGTTCATGTGAGACAATATAAATCACTGTTAATTTCATAGTAGTAATTGATCAAAATTTTATTATAATCATGCATATTTTTCAAGTATATTTGTGCCCATTGAATGAGAAAGTGTGGTAGCATATAAAAATTTGCTTTTTAGTTGTACTTTCATAATTTTTATTTCTGATGAAAAGGAAATTTTTAACCTGAAAAGAAATATCAGAGTTCACAGGAGTTATATAAAAAAATGAATTTTGGTCACAGACCTCAATTTTTGTACCAAAAACACTACTTGTGTGTTTTTCTTTGCATGTTTCTTATGAGGAAATGGACTACGCAGTCAGCTAGAAACATGATTGCTTCTGAGCTGTGTCTCAAAATGCCAGGGTCAAGGTTCATTGTCCCAAGTGACCAGATATAATCCCTGACGAGGGAAACTATGGGATGGGAGAAAAAGCTGAAGGCTCTACCCCAAGGGCTCTGCTCTTCCCTGTGTATCAGCAACAAACACATTATCCAGGATCAAAGGTCATTGTTTTTAAAGGAAGAAGCAGACAGCTCTGAAAAGGCGAACAGATTACGGAAGACAACTATTTAAGAAACTACACTTCTCTTAATGGCACAAAGGGGCTGAAGCTTGCTTTGCCTCCTTACTTCTTCTCAGGATAATCACTTGTGCCTGGAACTCAGTGAGCTTGTATCTGTTGCACTGCTAACTGTGGAGCCAAGTGTGAAATGTTGAAGGATGGGAGCTTGGAGGAGTTCATTAAATTACCTCCCAGTTCACCATCTGCTCTACAGCTCTGTGAGGTAGTTTAGTTTCTTTGACAGTCTGACCTTTCTGTTTAAATAGGTTGGCCTGCCATGGAGATGGTCTTCTGGAGCTTTTGAGGCCAAAAATATTTTGTGCTTAGTAAGACACTTTTAAGATCCTTTAAGTTAAAACTTCCATTTGTAGTCATTCAATTACTTTTAGCTGTCATTTGCCTCTTGTACTTACCCTTACTTGTCCAGACTTGCTGATTTCTTTCTTGATTTTTTAAAATGCATTTCTTGTCCAGATAAATTCCTGAAGAACCATGAGGATCAGACATGGAAAAGTGCAATGCCTTTAGGCAGTTTCTCTTTTTAACTTCTTTTCCCAGTTATCTGAGAATCAATCAAGATGGGCACTCCCTCCCTACCCTTTCAATAGAGTGCTCAGTAACATCTCCAGTACCTTTCCCAAGAGGTTAATTCACCATTTTCAAATTCGAGAATAAGACCTTACATGTGTAGTTTGTATCTGGTTTCTGAGATAGATAGATCTTTATACGTATACATACACAATTTTTTTAAGGCTCCACCCACTTGTTTGCTTGCTTTTTAAAAAAAGCCTTGGCAAATGCCTTTGCTCTATGCTGCATCTTTACAACAAGCTACTTCACCAGGAAAGGCAGAAAAGGAAGAAAAACCCACAAAAACTTGCAAATAAGCAGCACACAGTACAGCACATAAAAAACAATAGCAAGATTAATTAAAATGTGGTCCACGTCATTCCTAACTGCATCAAGTGTCAGAAATAGCAAGCAGTCCAATCACATTTAGAAATAATTAATGAGAACTCTGTAGTAAATTAACATTATAAATAACATAATAATTACAGGACTTATACATACAATTACTAAGAAACAATCAGCATTAGCAAGAGACATTTGTTACTGCATTTGTGTTTACATAATTCACAATTGTACCACTCATTGAAAGTTATCCCAAGATAAATGGCAGCTAACCAGTATTAGAAAATATCTAATCAGTATTCTTGGGTTACTAGGCAGCCACAGTGGAGTTGAATGATTGGTTTTTCCTTAGTGAATGGTTAATTCACCAAAAAATACCCTATCAAGCACAGAGTTTGGGTTGTCCCAAAGCCTCTGGGATTGAAGCTGTAGTACTTCATGCTTCTCATACAGCATTTCAGAAGGCAGCACACTTGCTCAATTTAGGATAAAAAAAAATGTTGTATTTTTAATTAATACTTCAACCAACCCCACCTACCTCACCCAAATGCATCCCACCTTGTCTTGCTCTTCTTTTTCTGTGCAAGGATTGAGCAAGTGTCTCTAACATCTCTGTTGGATCCATGAATGCATTGCTTTTCTGCTTTATGTAAATAATTTGAATGTATAAATACTGCAACTCAGTTTTTCTACTTGTGTGTTCTAACCTCCAGGATAGTTCAGTGCTCCATATGAGACATCTCACAAATACCTAATTTGAAATTTTCTGAAAGGAAAGACTGTTAAGCTGTTCACCTGAAGC
Organism: Struthidea cinerea; assembly: GCA_013397865.1. NCBI lineage: Eukaryota > Metazoa > Chordata > Aves > Passeriformes > Corcoracidae > Struthidea > Struthidea cinerea. The sequence continues at coordinate 896,987 of VZTI01010898.1, forward strand.
AAAGGATCCAAGTTCAAATCTGTTCTTCCTCTAATGCAGGAGAGGGAGCAGAATGTATTTTTTCTTACATTCTTTATATTCTAGTAAAATGAGTTGAGTATTATGAGGCATAATACCCTTAAAGATCTCTTCATGGAGTTTTGTTTGTTCTAGGAAATACTTAAATAGTCATTCTGATACCTGTAGGAAGCTGGCTGGACCCTTGTATATGTTACTGGCATTTGAGTAAAATTCTTGTTTCCCATCACTCAGCAACATATTTATTCAGGGCTCATGTATCTTCAATTTTCATTCAATTCTCTAGCTATGTTGAAATTGTTATGCTTTCAAGACACTAAATATAAAAGAATATACTGGAATTCAGTAGAGGCAAACACAGGGTCACTTGTTGGCTGTTTACTTCCATCTGTAATGAAGTTCTAGACATGTATAGGACTCCATGCCAAAAGCTGTAGAAGTAAGATTAGGTTTTCAGTTCGTTATGCATTTAAATTCATAATTAAAATGTTGTCCACATTTTAGTTTTAATGAAAGAATTGGAATTAAGAAGAAATAAAATAGTTACATCCATGGAAAGACAACAGCCTTCTGTGTATTCTATATATAACTCGGTAACCCTATTTTCAATTCTGAATTTTCACACAGGGGAACTTATATTAAATCTAAAATATATTAAATGTGAACAGAGAATACAAAGTTAGTGTTGATGGAATTGAAAATAAGCTTTCCCACTTTGAGAGGGAGTCAAAATACTCTTTCAATAACGTTGATGGGTAAAATAATGCTGGTGCTCCTTAATAATTAAATCATGCATCAAAAATTACCATGCTATGCTGAGTTTCTTTGCCCACAATTGGAAATTCTCAAATGGTTTCTGTTGTTACAATAGTATTCTTGTATTGTAACATAATAGTTAAAAATATATCTATTATAGGGTCTGTTGACTTTGTGGAACTTTCACTACCTGCTTTAGCTAAGTAAAGTAGCCAGCCAGGATCCCAGCACTGAAAACACTCCACCTTAGGATCCCTTGAACCACCCTCTGCAGGAACTTACTCCAACCTGCTGATGATAATGGCTACAGAGAATGCCTTAGCAAATGGACAATTTGGATGGCCAAAACTGAGTGGTGTCAATGCTTATCCCCATTTCAACACCTGACAGGAGCCCCCTGGCTCTGCATACAAAGAATGTCAAGTAACCTTTGGAAAAAGCCTTGAGTTCCTGGTGTCTTTTTTTTTCCTGGTTCCCCCCTTCCGTGTCCTTGCAGATTACTAGAGGTGTAGAACAAGAATTTAAAATAATTTAAGTGCCTAAAGTGTCAAACTGGTTTCTAAAGGGATATCCAAAAGTGTTTCACTGCAGTTGGAGTTACAAGATGTATCTTCAAAGGAACCTGTGAAGAGAATTTTCCTTTAAATCAGTGAAAATCAGAAAATTCTTGGAAACCCCATGTATCATCCATGCTTTCTAGGTGCCTGAACACTTCTACAAGTCTATCCAACAGTCCTTTGTAAAGGTTCTCCTTTCATAATGCCATACTGATGTTTTCCACAGATTTTGACAGAAAAAAATCCAAAGGTGTGTAAACTCTCCAAGATTATTTTTAATTTCAAAGATGTGTTTTCTGTGATTTCTGTGACATCGTGGTGTGTTTCATTATATTTTTGAACAGTGGGATTAGAGAAAGATCAAAAAGAGGTCATTAACAGGTTGAAGAGGGTTCTTTCGTGCTCATCATGATAATGCACATAGATCAAAAGTCCATTGAAACAAAACATAAAGTTTTTGACTTTTCTGGGACTTTACGTCATATTTTGCATTGAAATAAAAAACAGTCTGTTTTTTATTCAAAAGCAAATCACTACAGCAAATCAAATACCTCCTTTCATGTGCTGCAATCCTTCATTTGACATTTCTGCTAGTATTTGCTACCATAAAGAACTCTATGGGGGATTCCTCCTAAGTAATGTGGTAAATTATAAGATGCTAGGGAGCAGCAGAACAGTTATACAGCAAAGCCTGTCAGTTCTGCTGGTTTTAAACCCTAGCCATTTAGGTTTGACTGTGAAGTAATAGGAAAGTCCACAACATTGTTTCTGAAGAGAAGCCTTTCCAGTCTCTGTAAAGAACTTTGGTAAATATAGGACACTTCACCCATTCACCCTACTTTGTTTCTGATGTTGCTAATCCTGTTGCTGTAGCTACGTAACATTTTTTCAATTATCTTTGGAAAGAATAATGTAATCTTTTCTGTGGAGCAGGCTTGAGAGTTTGGACTTATTTTCTGCCTAGAAAAATTAATTACTGTGATAAACTCCCTAGATATTAATTGTCTTTCCAAGGAGATCTTAAGCCTTCATTATCTCTAAGAGGGGCTTACACCACTTCTTCTTTTCTTGCTAACTGCTTACTGTTGCCTGTCTGTGCTCCAAAACATTACTATCAGAGCAGCATATTTTATTTATGTTCTTAGTGGAAGAGTCAGTTTTGATACTCTAACAGAGAGATGCATCTTCTGGTTGTGTATCACTAGGCAGACTTGTCCACAAGATAAATTAAAGTGTGTTTTAAGAGTGGCTATAACAGAAAACTACTGACTTGCCCAGTTCTCTGAGTGTAGGGATCTTGTGGTTAACTTTCAGAGCTTAGCTGGCACTCAGACACGAAGGAAGGCTGTCACTCAGGTCAGAGGGAGAGTCTTAAAGAGTGGCAGAACTGGCACTGCAGATAGCAAGAAAGCCATCAAGAATGGCATACATTAGATTTACTTTGTCCAAATTTAATTTAGAACACATTGCTTCTGTGTAGAAATAATAGGAGAAGGACCAGGATTTAGAAGGATTTGAAATATGATTTAAAATTAGTAAACAATATTTTTATTTTCATTTAATTAAAGGTGATGTGTATGTTGCTACTTAAGGATGGCTATTTACACTGCTAGTCTATCACTGCAAAAACTCGCAGCTGTCTGCTTTTCTGTATTACGTTAAACATAAGGGTGGGAAATTGATGCTCCTTCCATTTATCCCCTCACTCCAAATTCTTTTCCAGGGAGGCTGAAAATGCATCAAATTCTTATGTGTCTTGAGCTCAGAAGAACATCCAAGTGCTCTAGACATTATGAAGAAGCAGGGCTAACTAGTTCAGTTTCAAGAGCTAATTTCTGGGTAGGTGATGCAGATGAAAAGGGATAGGTATATTTTTCTGCCGAGCTCACCTGTAAGTTCCAGAAGCAGCAAATTGTTCATCATTAAAAATAGAGGGAGAGGGGAAAAAGAAGTATTGATTAAATAAATACTGCAAGAGTTAATAAAGGAAAAAAAAAGTTCAAAAAATTGTTATCTCATTACTGGAATTCAAAAGGCAGATGGATTTGGGATTCCCAATAAATCGTTATCCAGTAGCTGTTGGAGAACTTACTAGACTGAGAAAATAGGCTTCAGGAAGCAACCTCATTGTTTTCTGTGACTTGCTCAGACAGAGCACAGAGAAGACAACTGCTGGAAGAATTATTCCAAAGGACTTGTGCTGCTGCCATCACTTTATAGATCTTTAAAGTGGCTCCAATTAAGAGCACAGAAAAAGCATGTTTCTTTTTTTAAGGATGGACTAGTGAATATGTGTCCTTGCAAGTGGGAAACTTGAGATCTAATGAGGCTTAGAAGTCCTCTGCTTATTGTGGACAGTTTAGTTCTATATAACTAACACAGAGTTTGGGCAAAATACATAAGAAGAAAACTGAGTGTCTGAATTCTGTTGTTATCAACTAACATTACTCAGATTTATGAGTTTTTTTCTTTCTTTTTCTTCTCTCTCGAGTTATGACTTGTGTTATGGCTCATTAGCTTAAGTCGACTCTTCACTTCAATGACTTCAGTAAGAAAATCCACATATTTTCTATTTTTTTCCTTAATTCTGCCATTTTATCTGTACAGAAGCAATTAGTCTGATCACTGAAAATATCTTTATTTCTCCATATAATTATAATAGAAAAACAATCTTGTTTTACTATTTCTGACGTAAAAAGTTTTTATTCAGGCTAGAAAGTAATTATCAGTGATGGATTCTTATTAAAGGTAGTCTATTCTGCTAGCACTACTAAAAGATTTTTTAATTAAATTCTTTGCATTCCTGTGTTCCTCCTAATCTCAAAACAACCTGAAGTTATTACTGTTTAGAGCAGGTTTGCAGATTTCTGTAGGCCTCTATTATCCTATTAAACCTGCTACCAATAAATCATTTGGAGGAAATGGGGATGGAGGCAGGGAGTAAAGATCAAAAATAATAATGAGGGCATAGGAAATTTAAGAATAATATGTCTCAGGATTCCTGCATCAGACAAGGTATGGAAATATCTACTCTGGTGTCATTATTTCAACAAAAGCTAGTGTGGAAGCCCTTGTTTTGAAGTAGGTATTTTGATCGATTTCCAGCAAACCATTGACTTAAGAGTGAGAGAAGGTTCAGCTGCATTTTAGGAGCATTGTATCTGTTCTCATTTTCACCACTATGAGGGAACTATGTACAATAGATACTTAAAAGGTCCTGCTATATCTGTGTAGTTCAAAAATGAGATCAAGCATGTGTGGCACAGAAGTACCACAGAGGAGACACATAAATAGTTCAAGATTCAAAATAAAAAGATTATTACTCCACTGAATGTACATTCTTTTTACTACAACAAGAATCTTGCATACTCCTCTATAATCATGATAAGAACCACCACTTTGTTAAAATGATATTCTTTTCATGCCTTTGGGTCAGCTAGAGCTCACCCAATATGCCTGGTAAGGAAATAAAATGGGTTGCAAATTTGTGTTTCAATGTGTAGGTATTACGCTTCTTTGTATAAAAAGTTAATGCACTTTTTATTAAATAAAAATAGAGGCAAGGGTTACAAAAAGCTCAAATCACTCTTAAAAACGGGGAATAGAACATAGTTCATTCTCTGAAAAATGCTTTTATCACTGGGTCGGAGAATCAATTGTCCTTATGACTATCCTTTCTTCCTCTGATTGCAGTTAATCCTCTAATATGCCAAGCAAAGATGAACAACTGCTTTATTTCTTTTTAAGAATACATTGTAGCTTAATGGTTTTAGACTGACCTTACTGAGTCAAAAATGTGAATTTAATTCCTGTCAGGAACAGAAATATTTGGATGCAAGTATACAACTGCCTATCTAAATCTCATAACTGTTGAACTGTTGGCTAAAATCACTTGGCCTTGATTTGAAGGGAACACTTGACCTCTGCTTTTGTCAGAGGAGGCTTGGGCTGCACCCTTCATGGGAGGCCTGAGTAACAGAAGGGCTAAGTGAAGTGCAGGGCTTTTCATCTCAGAGGTGCCTAGAGAGGGGGAGGAATTGTGCAGGTCTGTATACATTGAAAAACTTTAGCAGAGAAATTTTTCAGCTTTTTGCAGCATTCTGTGAGAGCTCTGTGTTTCTCATGAAAGCTATGAAAAACACTGCTATGGGGTTTTGTAAACTAATTCTTTATCTTTGAACCTGGAGTTTGTTTTGCCGTGTTGTTATGGTACACTGAAGAAATATTTTCAAATGGGAGTTGTATAGCCTCCACCAATCATTCTAGGGGGTGGCTGGTCAAAGAACCAACAACCTCCTGTCATCTTTGGGAACCAAGTTATATAAACCAATTTATAATTAATTAAATAATGCCATTTTCTCCTGATCTCAGATTGTATAGTTTCTCGCCGTTCACAGTACAGCAGCGACACAGGTCCATTAAGTAAGAAAATTAACTTGGACCTCCCTTGTGGGATCTCAGCTTCTGCTGATGTCAAATGGATGCAACAGGAGGACTGGTAGGATTCTGACCATACAGCAAAGCGGGTGGGGAACTTAGGGCATTTTCTGCTGGGGAGCAGGTGCAGTCTTCCTTTTCTCCTCTGCAGGAAGGCAGAGTGGAGTCATCCTGACAGAAATATTAGGCGGCTCCAGCTCAAGCTCAGCTCCAGCTCAAGAGCTGGACCATGTTAGTAAAACGTGTTCTGCAGCTCTTGCTTACCCTGTTGACTCTGCAGGATCCTTTTTTCCTGAAACACCTGATTATTCCTCTGCACTGTATAAACCACGTAGCTCAGGACTCTGGATTTTGCTTTTGTTCCCCCATCTCATCTCATTTCATTTCTTAATTTAAATATGGGAGTTGGTCTTTTAACTGCAAGTGTTGCATCAGCTGTGCAACAGTGACATCTCATCTCATGACAAGAGGAAAGCTGCCATGAACACCTTTAAAGAGCGAGTATCACTCAGAGTCACAGAGTGGTTTGAGTTGGAAAAGACCTCAAACATCATGTAGTTCCAACTTTCTGTCATGGGAAGGGACACCTTCTATGAGACCAAGTTGCTCAAAGCCCCGCCCAGACTGGCCTTGGTATGATTTATCAGTTAATCAATACTAGTGCTTTCTACAGTTTGATATGCTAGACAGTGATCTAAAGGTCTAGATGAGTGAGAAAAAAGCCCCATATAACTTCTTCCTTTCCCTCAGATTCTTACACAGCTTCAGATGAGTATTTTTTTTTTTAATTTCTTATTGTTAATGAAATCATTTTTTGTCTCATTTTCTTGGAAATTTCTCTTATAACTTCAAACATACCATTTCCCTTACCCCTGTTTAAACTCTGAGTGAGTTTTGATGTTCAAGAAATTGTATTTTCCCACTTCATGACTAGTAAAAGTGAACACACCATTGTCTGCACAATTTCCTTGTATCATAATGCATATGCTAAAAAAAATACTAGTAGCTGACATGAACAGAAATCCTCTATGTTGTTATCTTCTGCAACAGAAAAGTCTTGACACTAAAATTTACTTGTTTGCTACTGATTTTTTTTTTTTTTT
>VZTI01010898.1:903928-1099469 GCA_013397865.1 Struthidea cinerea
AAAAAAAAAAAGAAAGCAAAAAATAAAGAGAACATTCCTAAGTCTCTACATTCATGCCATGTGTCTCCAGCCATTTCTAAATCAGTGGGAGTCTTGAATATGGAAAGTCTACAGCCCCTACTGAATTTTAAAATGTTAAATAAGTGCTATTTCCATATTGGTCTTGCCTGAAACATTTATGGTAACATGTTATTTTCTCTGCCAGAAATCAAATGTATTCCATACAGCATAATGAAGGACTAAGTGTGTTGATTTCAAACTTAAAAGAAATTGTTCCATTTGACACTTTGAAATATTATTTTGTATGTATGAACCAGCAGAATATAGTATGCATAAACACAACACTATCTTTGCCAAAAGATAATCACAAGCTTTGAAACACCACAGCAATAACTCTTTCCAGGGTGCTGTGATTAGAGGCCACCAAAGTATTTATGGAAAAGAAAAAAGATGTTACAGTTTAGGTGATAAGTAATAATAGGTTCAATCTAGAATTGCTGAAAAGAAGTAACCTTTTTATTTCTCGATATATATTTTAAATATTATGAAGTTGATATTTATTCAGCTGTACCTGAAAAAAACAAATACTGCTATTGCACTTCTTCTGCAACTAACAATATGCCTTTATTAAAAACCAATCCATTGTCTTTGTTTTAGAATTGTGCAGGGAGATACAGATCCAAACTCTGTTGCAAAGCTACAGTCCCACAGGCACTCACCAGATTGCTATTATGTGTGGGACGATAATTTCTTTCTATCTATTAGCAAAGCTGTATGGACTGAGGACTTTGACAAGTTGCTCTTGTTTCTGTCCTTTCCTTTTTAAAATGAACTCTTGGAAATGCTCAATTTATGTACAGGAAGGACATGGAGATGATACAGGGCAGTGGTCTAAAGTGTCTCTTCAAAAAATTAATATCAAGCTTTTCACTTGTGGATATTTTATTGATTTTTAGAGCATATATGTTGATGGAAGACATACACACAGAAAAACAACTGCCTTTAAAATACTGCTGATATTGACAGAAAAGAACAGTAACATAGATAAATATTCATTATTTTCTGTTTTCTATCTGTGTTTTTCTTTTCTTGTATCTATATCTTTCTAACTATAGTTAAGGAAACTTTCCTGGCTCCAAAATTACATAATAGCATAAATTAATAGTCATAATTCTGCAGACCTGACTACATTATATGCATTTTGTGTAACTACTGTGGTTGCCATAAAAGATTGAATATTCACTAAAATGTCTTTATGCGGGGTAATGGATGATTCTTTCTCTTAAGAATTCCAAATTATATGTATTACCGTAATTTTAGCCCGGCTCTGTGGGGTCCCACAAGCCCACAGAACCTGGGGCATATTCGGTAATACAGTCAGGTGGCAAAGAGGCAGGATGGAGATTCGCTTATCATCCTGCTGGATGGTTTATCATGTTGTACAGCTGAACTCCAAAGCAAATCTGAAACCCGATCCCGAGGGTCCCCGTTTTACCTGGGGCCAGGGAGAAAGGTGGGATTAGGGAATGGGGACCAATGGGAGAATGCCAGGGGAGTGACGAGGCTGGCAGCCAACAGGGAGATTCAAACCGGGACAGACCATACCAAGGAACAAAGCATCCCAGGGGATGCTTCTGTTCGCCCCTACACAAAGACATCACCGACCCCCACAATATGTAAAAAAATACATATTGTAAAATGGTTTCCTATGAGAAATTAGTTTCTTTCTAGTGTTATCAAGGCTTTTCATGCTTCAAGCTTTTTCTGTCACAAATGAAGTCCTGAAAATAGACAAACATTTTATCTATGATATATATTAAATTATTGAATATTCAAAAACAACTTATTGTTTATATAGGTGTATAAAATGACCCCATCCTTTATTAATAAGAAAAAATAACACCATACTCTGCCGGTGGGCTACAATACATCAAAGTAATTAGGTTTTGCATAATTCAAACTGTAAATAGAAAAGGACGGTTGCTATGATTGCACTTCCTCTTCACAACATCAGGTGACCATGAAAAAATTGTAGGAATAGCCCTCACCTGAGAAAACTGAGAAAATGTTTATGTAAGGACGTGTGGTCTGTTAGACCATCTGCTTTGGTAAGATTGGCAGATCAAGGAAGTTCTACTTTCAATGGGATAATAAGTTAAAGGGAAAGCAATAAACAAAATCACAGAGTCACAAACCTGATAAACCACAATGGAAAATATTCAACTGCCAGTTGGTGGAACACAGGCTTGGAGAAGGCCAGCCTGAACTTTATAACTGATGAGAACCTGGGCTTTATGACTGATAAGAAGGCAGAAATAAGATGAACATGAGGATTTGGATATTTGAGGGAGCCTGTGGCACTAGGCAAAACTTACTGAGAAACGTTTAAGGTGCAGTAACCAATGAGTAACAATAGAGAGAAGCAAATATTAAAGGATCATGTAAACAGTTGCCAGTCTGCTCAATAGGTGCAGCCATCAATCTTCTCTCTGAATCCATTCTTAATGGTCTTTCTATATAAACTTACTTTTCAACCCATATGTGGGTACTGCGGGGTCTAAGAGGCTGGAACAGTTGAGAAGTACCAGCAACAGGAGTAAGACCCTGGAAAAAGCTCATGCATTCATGATGTCAGCAACTGGGAGGAGTGAGGAGCTCAGAGTCAGCAGCTGGGAAGCACCTGGCTCATACAATTCCATGTGTTTGCTGTGGAGCAGCTGGAGGTTTGCAGTGCCTCGTGCAAGTTCCAGAAACCAGCGTCAAACCTTTGGCCACAGGGCCCTTGTGCCCATGGTGCCAGGCAGCTGGAGCAAGTGAGGATCCCAGCACCAGGTGGAGTACGGATAGGACCTGTGTACCTGCAGGTCAGCAGCCACAGGGACCACTGCCTGCATGGCTGCCTCTGACCTGGTGTGCGTGGGCGTGGGCTGGATGGCAAGCAGGTGGTCTCAGGACAATGCAGAGCGTCCATGCAAGTACTGGGGGGGAAAACTAGTGTGGAGACTGAGTAAGACAAGTGGGAGAGTTCATGTGTGTTTGCTAGACATCACCAAGCTGGACCAGCCAGTGAGTGGGAAATCAGTGGAACAGGTTAGAGTGTCTGGAAAGCCATAAGGGTAGCGATCAGACAGAGGATGGTGATGCTCGACGGATCTATGAATGTACGTTTGTGTGTGTGCATGCGCAAATCCAGAGCACAGGGGCATTTGTGTGAGCTTCAGGCCTGATTGACTGAAGGACAGCAGAAGTGGGCTCTGTAAGGTTGTGTGTGACAACAGCTCTGGTGACTGACATACGCCCGGTACACATGGGTGTTGTTAAATGCCACTGTTACCTGGCTGTGGCAGTGAGGTAGACAGCTGTGTCAGTGTCCTCTGCACGTTTCTGGGAGGGACATTCTGCCTTGCTGCTGGCTGGACTGGTAAATGGGAATGCAGCAGCTGAGCCCATCATCCAGCTCTGGAAAACCCTGATCTTTGGGGCACCCAGGCTGGGCACCAGCACCGGGGCAGGAGGAATCCCTTGGTCCCCTGGTGGCCCTTACAGCATCCCTCGGCAGCTTTAGCACCCATGGAAAGGTAAATGATCTCTAAGCATAATAACCACTTTCTCATCAAAGCACCTCCTCTGTCAATTTTGCAAGAAATTCCACTGTTGACAGAAGCAGAAGCTGAGCTCATACCACCATTTGCAAAAGCACTTAACTAGATAAAGTACTGACATATATGCATGCTATGGATTATTACAGACTTAAAAGTGTCAGATTGGTTACGACAGATTTTGAAAATGCCAACTGTTCTTTTACACATATCCATAGCAATAGCCAGGAAAGTTTCTGCATCTGTTTGTCCAAATTGACATCAAAATGACTATATTTTCTTGCCCTTTGTTGCATACTTGCAAAATGAAATTTATTCTGACATTAATGAAAGCAGGGGTTTTCTGCTTTATGAATGAAGGCAATTATAACAAATTACAGAATTGCAGAATCAAATAATTACATTTGCTTTCTTTGTTACTGAGAAAATTGATGAGGTTGACACTTAAAACTAGCTAACAGTTATTTTTTTTAAAGGCAGAAAGTGTAGGCCAGACAAATTATTTGTGTTTAAGATATAAATGATGGTCTTTTAGTATATATACTCAGATTGCAAGAGTGGATGTGAAAATTAATGTACACCATGAAAAGGAAGTTGTTTCATTTTTAAAGTAAACATACATATGGAGTAGTGAAGGATATATTCAATCTCATGACACAAAGCACCTTACTACAGCTTGCTTTATGAAAAGCAAAATGCTTCACTCTTGAAGTACTGTTTTAAAATGTTTGAATATTGTACTATTGGAAATTTGGTTAAGCAAAGAAGACAGATGTCAATTTATAGGTCTCTAGTCTACTGTACTAAGATCAATAAAATACCACTGATATGCCAATAATTGATTTAAATATCCTGAGAGCAGGGGTTTTTTTGTGGCTTGAGCCATGCAATACGAGATTCACACTATCACAGAAATAAGAGTAATGATTTCATTTGAGATATTCAAAGAATAGCTCTCTGTATTTTCTGTATCATGACACCCAGTTGTGGACTTTATTAAAATGCTAACAATAGCCTGCAGTAGTTCTACAATGTAACGTAGTGATAGATTTCTTCTGTGTGTGGAATCAGAAGACAAATAGAGAGACTTTTTAAATGCATTTGTATAAAAGAGGGGGGTTTTTGGTACCTCAGAATTAAAGCATAACACTGTGGACCTTCGCTGCACAATATTTTTTTTTTTTTTAAAGTATTGGATTGAGCAAAATCTGCCACGCCTTTGTAAAAATTTAAATATATTAAAACTTTAAAGAAGAAATGTTATAAATGGTTTTAATGCTCTTTGGAGGTGGGCATACTTATAGGAACATGGCCTAGGTAACATGATGCATGCATATGGTTTTTAACAATGACACTGTAACAAGCTGCAATATCTAAAATTTCTCATATGTGCTTTGCATCTGTGTGCATCAGAAAATGAAAAATGAAACATAGACTACTACTTCCGTGGAGAAACTAGACATTTAAAATGGAATATGGAGCCTTGTGGCTCTTTGATATTGTTAGTGTTTGAGAGTTTTTCACTGTTTATGAAATTTATTTTCTTCAAGTAATACATTTTCCTCCAATTGTTGAGTCTTCACTTAATTTATTCATACTGTAATAATCATACCTGGTGTGCAATTATATTTTCATGTGCCTTCATATTGTTAGTCAAAATAACAGTTGCTGTGTCATAGATCTCTGATATAAGTGAAAGAGGAGAAAAGAAAAACCTTGGATACAACAAAATCAATAAATGATTTGCAGTACTGGCAGCTAGGTGACTCATGAGGGTCAAGCACAAAAAAAAGGAGAGTTTTACTGCAGGTGTTCTAGTTTGTAATCACTTGGTGACACTTCCTTTTTTTTTTTTTAAGCTGTCCTTTTGCCTAAGGTATAGCTAGAGCATGGACACTTGTCACCACATAGTCTATTTTTTCTGACAATTAGAACAGTATATATGAAGTAGAAAAGGAAAATTCACTGTACCACACTTTGAGGTCACTTGGAAGAGATTAACAGTTCTTCGCTATTTGATGATCACTTTGGAGAAAAACCTATCAGATAAAGCAGAGGAAACCCCAACCAACCAAAGAGAAAATGCTATTTGCTCTAATTTATGAAAAGGAGCAGATAATTATATGCTATAAATTTTAATTAACTCTTCTTGCTCTTACAAAAAAAAAGTAGAAAATTATGTTTTAGTAATTTTTAGTGCTATCTAGAAGTGAGTATAACTTGAAGTTTAAGGGATGTTCAGAAGAACTATCAGTTGTGGTAGCACAGTGTTAATGATACCGTGCTGCCTGATTTCCCACCCCATGCATTCTGTGGGAGTTGTGTTACTACGTCAAACACAAGACAGATAGGTCAGGAGTTCACATTTGTGAATATATTTCAGGCACATATATAATACTTTTGTGATTTTTAAGGAAAAATAATAAAACAGGTGAAACTAAGCAGAGGAGAAGAAAAAATACAGCTAAATGAGGCCATGTTTAATATGGTGAACTGACCTCTGTCCCGTCCAAGGAAAAATGTTGCAAAACAATATTATATAAATATTTAAAACCACAGTATAAAGGATCATAATATTCAAAAGCAATAGGCATGCCTGGTTTCTAAAGCAGAGTCTTCCTGTTCAGGACTGTAACTGCGGCTATATTATACAGTATATCCCAAGTCCACAGTGAGAAGAGACTGCCCTGAGCAGCACATCATGATGCCCCTGAGTTTTCTTCCAAAGGAAACGGAGAATGGCAGCAGAGAAGGAGTGATGATTTGCTGTGGTATATCTCCCAATATGGACAAAAGTTGGGGCCTCCAGTTCAGAGGTGTTGACCAGGACACACAGCATTCATCCATGGATACATCAAGGATTCATCCTGCAAGATGTGATTTCTGTTTTGGTTTGATTTGTTTGTTTGTTTGGTGGCTTGTTTGGGGTTCTTGTTTTTGGGGTTTTTGGTTTTGTATTTTTTTGTGTATGGTGTTTATTAATTTTTCCTTACTGATTGTTTATGAACACTCAATATGTTGGAGAAATGTGCTTGTTTTAAAAATGTTTAATTTCTTTTTTAACTTCCTCAGAATATTACAATAAATCAATTACTGTCATCTAGCACTGTCAACAAGAAAAAAATTTTAACAGAATTCTCTATCACTAGAAACTGGTTTGATAATAATGCAAAAAACCAAAAAAAAGTACAGAAGCAAAACAGAAGAAAAGCAACAGATGCATGTGCTTAAAGTTCTTTTAAAAGTATGTCTATACTTTGCATTTTCAGAGTCCTGTATCAATGTTAAGTAATGAAAGGGCTACAGGGCTTGATATTATGTTGCTACTTATCCTATCACTATAAGATCAGAAGAGATGGAGTTTCTGCTTTTTACACAGAATCCAGATACGTAGGAAACCTTACACAGAGCTTTGATTTCACCTTGAACCCAAGGCTCTTATTCAGACAAGTACATAGATAGATAGATGATAGATAGATAGATAGATAGATAGATAGATAGATAGATAGATATTGTGTCCTATGAGCATCCTTCTGATGCTCCCAAAATTTAAATATATCTCTACCTTGTCTAATATGAGTTTATGATTCTCTGTCCATTAATATTGATATCCATTTTATGCATCATACTGAATTAAATTTTAAGAGTTACTTCCATGTATGTTCAAAAGATTTTTAACTTGGAATTTCTGATTTGGTTCCATTTTGATGGTTACTTACTGGTCTGTAGATGGTGAGGACAGGTACCCTTTGTATTCATAAAGCTTCTGAAAATAAATACTACTGCCTTTAAACTGCATTTATAGAGGTTGACAGCAGTTTCTTGATTTTCTAAAGAGGCCAAACTCATTGAATGGGTGGGGAGTAGAAATCAGACTTCATATGCTATCCAGAGAGTGGCTTCTGGTCAAATATGTCAAGCAAAGAGGGAAATTTCCTCTCCAATGATTGTATGGCAAAATTTAATATTCTGCAGAACCAAAACTAGTCATACAATTTTTAAAAATTATTTAGAATTAACTGTTCTCAAACCCATTTTTTAAATTTAATTCTTTGGAACAATATAACTTCTTCAATTAAACCTAAGACTGGTAATTTACAAGATCTAGGCACTAAGAATTATTTTAACTGGTTCAGAGAGTTAAAAGCATAGGACACCTGGATATTTTATTCATAATTTCTGGTATGTTGCTAGCTAAAAAGTGATACAGCTTTCACCTTGATTAAAGCCTGTCAACACTCAAATTTTGGATTTTACCATAGGGAGAGAAAATCAAGGACCATGAAATCATGGTTTGGAATATGATGTAGCCAAACAATTAAAGAAAATGATCCAATTTTTGGCACTGAAATGGTAATTTCTCTGCAAATCTTAAAGAAAAATTGTTTTTGTTCCCAGACTGAGATTTCATTGTGATCATAACTTGCTGAGTCAGTCAAGGGAATGGAATTCTTGACACATTGTTGCCTACTCTCTTTGTAAACTTTAGGATAGTTTATTTGGTCTAAAATCTGTAATGTTTCATAGGGACAAGAAAAGAAAGAGAGAAAAGCTGGTTATTTCAAGTCAGTTCTGCAGGAAAAGAAGGAAAAAAAAATCCTGACTTCTACAAGAACCAAGCTGAAACCACGAAACACAAGATTTGATTATAGCCACCATCTAGATGTAGAGCTGTGTGTGTTACGTTTACTGACAGCACAGGCGATCCTATACTCCCTGGGGCCCATGCAGAGAAACACTAAGAGGGATAGGAATCAATTCACAGAGGTGAAAGATAGAAAGGACTATCAGGAATGCATAAAACTATTCCAACCCCACATATCACGCAAATATTTTAACTCAAAACTTGAGTCCACTCTTTCTTGGTGGAGGGCAGGAAGGGTAAGGTAAAAATATAATTTGAAACAATTCACAGTGCCTTTCCACGCACTTCAGTGAGAGGCAGTACGACTGTACTCTGAGAACAGAGTTATGAATTTAGGAAGGCTATGAGGATGCCAGTGAATCCAGTGACTGCAGAGTCTGCATTAGTAACTTTTCCTTCTCAATATTTTCTATTCTTTTGTTTGTAATTTTAAAACTTTTTCAATTAAGATTTTCCTATTTATTGAGATCATAACAGGAAGCACCATAGAGTGAACCAAAAATCTGTCACTTAAGGATCCTCAGCAGAAATGTCCCTGCTCATTATTACCTCATCTGTAACAATTATATTTTGAGGTAAGTCAGTGAGACAATTTTTAGTCCCTCTGATGCATTACTGATTAATTCCCTAATGCAATCTTATTAATAAAAATGTTATGTAGAATTAAAATGCCTTGGAGGAGAAGGTGTGTCAAAGCAATAGAATTACTTTTACAAATGTGCAGTTTTGTAAAAAAAAAATCCTACCAAAAAAACT
Organism: Struthidea cinerea; assembly: GCA_013397865.1. Lineage (NCBI taxonomy): Eukaryota > Metazoa > Chordata > Aves > Passeriformes > Corcoracidae > Struthidea > Struthidea cinerea. Next base: position 912,929 of record VZTI01010898.1, read on the forward strand.
GAGACCTTCCTTTCATGAAACCATGCTGGCTTTAAATCTTTATTGGTACAGTGCAAAAACAACCATTTGGCTGTTTTACACAAGAGTAACACCAAACTCTTGTCCTCTGGTTTATCCTCTTTTATCTTTTTATAGGATTAAGCATATGTTACTAGGCTTTTCTTACTTAGCATTGTTCCAGTTTTCTAGGATTTGTTAAAACTGAGTTGTGCATAGAGTTCCCAAGGTAATTGCCTTATGATTCTTGACTTTAATATAAGGGATTTCTGACTCAATGGGATGAAATCTTAAAACTGTATCACTTCTTCCTTATTTACATAACCATATTGTATAAACACATCCTTTTTATTTTGTCTGAAAACAGAAATCATGATACAGCTTGTGGGCTTTTCCCATACTGGTTTTCCAGTGACTAAAAACTTTTATTCTGCCAGTGAAAAAATTTTAGTGCTGTATTTGCCATTTTATTAGTAACAGAAACAGAAGGGAGAAAAAGGGTAAAAGGGCAAACCTGGGGAACTACTGTTTTGAATTTTAATGTAATTAATATCACTTCTAAGACTTAAGGACAATTTAGGATTTGTAATAATAAGTTGGAGGCTGAAAATGTAATTCAATAATGACAGTCATCATGACTTTATGAAAGGTAGGTTTGGCCTTTTCTGGTTTCCTAGAACAGATATCAACACTGAGGAAGCTTTATAGTAATAATTAGAAGTAGGCAAACCTCTTTCACCTAAGGAATCCCATATATACTGCAATTATGGGCTCCCTTAGTAAGACTCTGGTCTCATTAAGATTCTAGTTACTCTGATGAGTATAACTAGCAAATGAAAAGAGAAAGGCATCTATAGAGCATGAATCACAGGACCTGATCCCCTTTCTGGTGGTGTCAACCTTATTCTGTCCAGTACTGCATGATTCTAACACAGGTGACCCAAGTACCAAAAATTATGTGGGAAAACATCTAAGAAACATAAAAGGACATCTATACCAAATGGGTATTGTGCAGCTTATGTTAGTGCAGACCTTGTAAATATCACAAATAAGCATCATTGAAGAAAAAATTGTTTGTTTTTTTTTAAATTTAACCTCTGAAAATAATATGTATTGATACATCAAAACAAATAATATTACATAATACTAAGAGCTTGATGTGATGCCTTAAATCAATGAGGTTTATATTTTGCATCATGAAGATCCTCATTAATTCAGGCACCTTTTCAAGCATATGTGGTAGTATAATTTTCTGTTCCTGAAGGACTTTAGGGCCTTCAAGAGGTTTTATGCCATCTGTTGCATATGACGTGGTTTTTCTGCCTAGATCCTTCTTGATATTTATTTATTGTTTGAAACTACTATTTATGGATGTAATACTTTTATTCTCTAAAACCAGAATTATTGTATAATGTGTGAAATACTAAATAAAAATGAAATGGTAAGGAGAACACTTTTGATTTGGGATAGCAGGATCAGAAGGTAAAAATGAAAAATAAATGTGGACAGTATATATATATTTTTTTTCTAATATAAAAAGAACATCAGATTCAGACTGTTTTTATAATTGCAACAGTATCTATTATTTTGTACTCCCAAGGGCTATCAAATATTTTTGTCATGCTTTCACAGACATCACATTTTCTTTTAATTTTGTATGTCTCTAAATATACGTGTAATAATGCCTATGCATTTGCAACTCAACCTAGTTCAAAACATTAGGAAAATAAGTGGTATTTCGGTAAAAACCTTCAAATCTTGGTTGATTAACAGAAAAAACAGCAGAAGTAGTAACTGTGGAATGATCTTTTTTGTTGCCTTCTTTTTGCTTCCTGTTGAAGGAAAAGGTTCCAAGCATAGAAGGAAAATTAGGGACTTAGACTTCAGAAGCTAAAGGGCATTTATACAGTGATTGATAAATCTGAGGGCCTTGAATTCAGCTTCTAGACTCTATGGCTTAATTCGGTTATATAGTAAGAATTTTTTTTAAAAAGTGTAAAATTCAGATTTAAATGACTGTCAATGAATGAAATAGTGTGATTGTTACCTGTTCTTCATTTAATTTCCTATTTTGTTCAAGGAGTGTTATGATATCTGTGCGCATTGAGTTACATAAATCACAGCAAATCATTATTTCACCTAAATCCAAGTACAACACACTTCTCTCTGCAGAGCATGGTCACTCTTCTATCAATACAAATCATACTCTGCTACTCTGCTTTCTGCTTTCCAGTGCCAAATTCTGAGTCCTTTATAAACTTCACAAAATATGACTTGTGCAAAGCTCTATAACAGAGATGTAAACTTGATAAAAATTTTAAGACCACTAGCCATAATATATTATCTTTCTGTATCAGCAAAATGCTTAAATGAAGAATAGATACAGAACCCTTTTATGTAGGATTTTCCTTACCTAATAGTGATTGGATAGATCACCGGGTCGATCTGGTAGGCACATAATTAATAATTCAAATTGTCTATCTGGTTCATAGAGACAAATGTTATAATTATTAACTACCATATATATGTAAAAATCACAAACTGACTTCACTTCCACAATTTGGAAAACAAGACAGAATCAGACTGCTTAGTGCACGTTAGGAGGGTGAAATCAGAAAATCAAATCTGTGAAATTATCATCCCATCCCTGGCCTCTGTGCAGTTATAAGCAGACTGCAGTGTCCAGTAGTGCTGCACTGAACTCTAGACCCATCTGAAAGCTGGCTGGCCACTTTATCCATTAGAAAATATAATACTGGGGTACAGATACTTGGTGGCAGAGTCAAATTTTGAGTGCATCCCAATAACATGGATTAGAAAGAGATGAAAAGCCCACTAATATATCCTTAACAGTGAGTATTCAAGTGAGAAAAGCCTGAATGAAATCACATAAGGATTTTGAGACCAGTGATAGTACATGAAGAGGTACTTCACCAACTGATGGGAAAAAAAAAAAAAACGGAAAGAAGTTTAAAATAAGTTTTATTACCTAAATATAATTATTTTTGCAGTGCAATAGAGCTCAGCTCCATTTACACAGAAAGACAGTGTCATTCATTCTTGATGTGATCAAAATCATAATTTTTAATGTGAGGATAAATGGATTTTTAAGACCTACTTCACAGTAGCTGTGTATAACATGTAAAGAAATATTACTGATTATCTTTATATAGCTAGTTACTCTTTTAATCTCAGAATAGATTAATATTCCATTTCCTGAATCACATTTAAAAATTAGAAACTTCATACCATTCTATGGGGCTTCTAGGTTCAACTGTTAGCTGTTTTATCAAAAATAATCACCCTACTTTATTTTATTTTAAATATAATATGGCACATTCAAAATATATTTGCTTTAGTGTCATCAGATGGAAGAACAAAATTGACCACAGAATTTATGAGATCAGTTCTGCTTTCCTTACTCAGACAAAATTTATGTTGCTTTTCAAAGAACAGCCAAAGGCAGAAAGTAGGTTTAGGCTAAGCAGCAAGGTGTTACATAGTCTGCCATACCAGGAAAGGTAGATACACTTTTTCAGTCATTCCCAGGAGGAGCTCACACGCCCATTTATCTGGAGTGAGGGAAAACCCTTATGCAGTTAATTTTCTGTAAGGGCACTGATGAACACTTGGTCTTCATCTTTCCTTCTTTGGAGTTCCCACATAGATGCTACTCCCATTTGTATATAAATCCCAGTTGAAATATCTATTATTATTCTTATAAGGATGTGCAGCAATTTTAAAAATCCTTTATAAATAAATATATATTTCAAGAGTTTTTTCCTATTGGCCCTCTCATATAAAGTTATTAATCCTTTAACACATAGTGAATTACATGCAAATAGTTCCAGCAAGTAGAGACATATCCATGAAAACCAATCCTAATATATCTTCTCAAGGTGGATTTCCCAGCACCTTACTTAATTAAAAATGTTATCCTAAGTGAATCTAATTCTATTAGTGCATATAAAATTTCCTGCTTAGAGAACATTAGGTAATTTTGATGTTTAAGCAATCAATGAGAAAGGAAGAGGAAAGAAAGTGGGTTTGTGTTGGCTGCTTTATCATAGTGCTTCAGAACATTTATCTGCAAGTTTCTGCAGGACTTCACTTGCTGTTTTTCAAGGATATCTGTGTTGCTGGTGAGAGCTAATATAAGGGTCTAATACTTTGTGCGTAGAGCCCAGGATAGCACCTGCTAATGTCTGTACTAGAAAAACTGAAAGCATATGCACATTATAAGGAGCTTTTGCAGAATGATTGCTGAAATCAAAATCGTATTTTTTTATTACAACTATTTACCTAGAAAGCAGAGAAAACCCATCAACAATTTCCAAGGTGGAAATTACTGACATTTAAATATATTAAAACATTACAACTATTGAAATAGCAAAATGTTGCGCTACTTGACTACTGCAAGGACTTCAAGTTTCTAACTTCAAATCAGAAGATGCAAGCGGGGCATACGCTGTGATTTTTTCCAATAAGATTTCAAAGACATTTTTGGCATGAGGCCTGGGGAACCTGCACCAGATCTTTTCAGACCTTTTCCTGCAGTAGCAGCAACATATCCGAGCTTCAGAAAGGGAATTTTATTTCTTCTCACGCTGTGGAAACAATAGATCTTTACTGATATTTAGAAACTGGATTGTATAATTTCTATTCATATGCAAGAAAACCACAGTTCAGTACATTTGTTAGAACTATATGTACGTGTATCAAAATGGCATCATATAGTCACAAGTGCATGACTTTTCAGAAGTTATCCAGGTTCTAAAGCACCCCAGTTTTTGTATGCTTACTGTCATAGAAACATGATTGTCATGAAACATTTTGTAACACAAGTTCTTCATCCCTCTCCTGGTCTATCTCATAAAATAAGATGCAAAAAGTTTCAAGCTTGCACATGCAAAACTTAGTTGGAACAATTGTAATTAATATCCTGTATTAATTAATGAATAACACTTCAAAGTGATATCCAGAGTGGTCTGAGGACACATAGCTAAAATATACATATTAGAACAGACAGAACATGGGGAATACATTAACTTTAGAGCAGCAATTAATGCTTTGTTAGTGAAGGCAAAATAAAAAATTAACTTGTTAATATTATACATATGAAATCAAAAGTTATAATGTTCTTAATATCCAGATTTAAGAGACTGATCCCTCTTGGGATTAGAAAGTCCAAAGCTGTCCCTGGCTGTGATGAGAAAAAAAGTTAAACACTTGGGACAAGACTTGTTCCACTCTTTCAAAGATCTCAGACTTCAAAAAGAGGAACAGAAGGAGAGTGAAGAAGCCATTATGGATGACAAGGAGGAATCAAATTCAACAGTAAAAGTATTTTGCCCGTGCCAATTAAAATAACAGGTGTTTTCAGTAGGAAAACAAAAATTATTTTTAGATGGCAAAAAAAGGCAAAGATGATAAACAGAAAGCAGAACTATCTAGATATATAGAAAACACAAATCAAATCTCCTTGAACATAATGTGTATTTTTTGTATAATATATCTTCTTTTTTTATAGCCGCAAATTCAATAGTTGTAAATTCTCTTTTCCTATTTTTGGGATCTCTGGTCTGTTTAATAGAATTCACTTGATGTGATGAAGTTCATTGTTGCTCAGATAGTGTTATAGGGCTTTATAATCATGGAATCTGTGGAATGAAGTTCTAGTTCCTGTAAGGAGAGTGGAAGAACTCTCTTCTGATGAGTTTAATTGGTGCAGACTTCAACTTTCTGAGTGTAGACCCTTCACTTAATTCCCTCTCTTTCTGTTGATATTTTCTGGAAAGGGTTCAATACAATATCGTCCTTATCATAGGAACAAGGAGTGGTTGGTTCTAGAAACAAGTGCCAAAGAGAGGGTGTCACAGCGATTCTCATGAAGAATTGAGTTCTTCCTTCTTTTTCTTTGCCTTCAAAAAAGGTAAAAAGTTCTCTTCGTAGAAGAGACTTGCTGTTCTTACTTTGCAGACATGTTCTATCCTCCTTAAGATGAAGTCTTTCCAAATCCTTTGTAGAAGATGTTCCTGAAAGCCATAGAACATTCTCATTAGAACCTAAAAAGTTTATCAGTGAGTCATAGGGCTTATTGTCTTGTCTCAGAGGTACAAATGCAGAACCAATTTTAAAAGAGTTTTAAAATGTTCTTTGTTGATTGCATGATTTTGCGAGACTGGAATTTTAAAATGCAATACTCATATATAGCCGGGTTTGCACAGAATTACCATGATAGGGTTTTTCTGTATAAAAACAATTACCAGAATTAAGCTCCGATATAGAACAAACATTCTGAATCAGACCCGACTATTGCTAATTATTTGGACTCATTTGCTGTGCTAGGTAATATAATATCTAGCAGCATTTTAGAGGTCTGATAGCTCATCATTAGGGTTAATTGAATACAAAATGCTTTTTGTCAAGTCTGGAGTCAAGTACTTGCAATATGGCAAAACTAAAAACACTACACCTTTACTATATTGGCGTGGCCTTAGGAGATGTGTGTTTGTAATGCTGTTGTAAATATATGATGTTATAATAAGCATAATTACCAGGAGAATTAATGCAAATGGAAGCTAGTTATAGAGCCATCAAAAGAACATACCACAACTGTTAAATTCAGTAGAGTTTGTAGAGTAGGAGGAGTAATAAATTTGTGCACTTTTTTCCCTCCTCCCAAATAACAAGCTGAAAGCAGCTACTTGAGAATTCTACACATTACCATTTTAAAAGGTTCTTTTCTTTATTTTTTAGTCATCAGTTTACATAGAAAATGAAAAAAAATAATTTTTGACACTTTTCAAACCATATTAGTACTATATATTAATAATATCCACTATATATAGTAAAACGTAGTCTACACATATTCTATATTTTATGTGAATTCTTTATATATGTTTAAGTAATGTCTGGAAATCTCTTTCATATCTCACAGGCACTACCTACTCGTAAGGGCAATAGGCAGCTACAGTAAAAAAAGTCACGGAATGGTTTAGTTTGGGAGAGACCTTAGAGAACATTTTGATCCAACCCCTGCTGCCTTGGGCAGTAACACCTTTCACTGGACCAGCTTGCTACACAACTTTATAAAAAATCCCTCTCCAGCTCTCTTGTAGCCCCCTCTAGGTACTGGCCGGCTTCTTTAAGGTCTCGCTGGAGCTCTTTTTATGTTTTAACCATTTTTCACACCAAAATGAAAATTGTTATTTAACTCTGGTGCTCCTAGGAAATCCATGGTATGAAGTTTTGTGGATCATATTTTTCCAGTTAGAAACTAATGGTGCCTACCACTACTTTTTTGCACCCTAGCAGATGTTTTAAACATGCCTCTCACTATTTTTGTGACACATATTCCAAAATCCTATTTTCTTAGAAAAGTAGATGAGGAATAAGCTATCCCAAAGGCTGCACATGAGACAGTCATTCACTTCCTCTATAGATTGATCCAATAGATTTCGATTAACCTAACCCTTACCCCAAGGTCCTCAGGCATCTGCCCTCAATGCACTCAATCCCTTACGTCTGCTCAAACTCTTTTTTCCTCCTTTAACCACTGAAGACCTTTCTTGTCATTGTTGCTGTTATTAATTAGACACCCATCTGTGATTTCTTAAATCTTTTACTAAACTTATTTTATTTGAACCAATGAAGCACAATTCTCCTTCTATTCAGTTAGTTGTTTTTAATTGATCTAACCGATGCAAGTTCCGAACCAGTTAGCTAATTTCTTCGATTAATGAAACCAGCTGTCTCACAGTCATGTTATTGATCATTTTCAGGCCTAAGCATCTGTTATTCCAGGCATTTTAATGGTCATTTCCAATTGCCTCAGATGTCATTATACACAATCATTGCACTGCCTTTTAAGTAATTTAATTAATCCCAGGCATTTTCACTTCTCTTATTACTCTAACACTCCCGCCTGTTGTTCTTTAAAAAGAAGTACCCTTCCATGACTAGGAAATATAAAAGTACTGCTTCTCATTCCTCATGTATTTTTTTCAGAACATATTGCTGACCTAATGCCTAAAAAATCCTCTCCTTAGTAGGGAGCTACTGCACTTCAGTGTTAAACTAATGCTTTACTCCTTCTGCCTTCCAACCTTAACAGCTTTACCTATTAAACTACAATTTTTTCTAGGATAGACATTCTCACAGTAATAAATTTTGAAAACAACAATTGTTCTTTGATTACTACTAGCGTCCAAAATATTCTGATGAATAATGTTTTACTAGCTGGAACATCCATGAATTTAGAAGACTGAATACAGACACCTTCTGCTCATGAAGCTCAATTATTCTGATCACTGGGCCATAAAAGAGGATAGAAAATGTAAGTTTATACTTAATAACTTTCAGCAGTTTGAGACCAAGAGTACCTAACTCTAAATCTCCTTTAGTCACTGTTCTCTCATCCAAAGAATGAAAAAAAGAAAAAGGAACTTCAAGAGAAGATTAAGTTATTATGAATGCTTGACCTCACCTGCAAAGTCAAAAGGATAAAACAGAGGAATGGACTGCTGTGTGAATCTGGTATCTTTCACAGAGTCATTTTTCAGGATGGTTACATCAAGAGCATTGTGGGACTAGATCTTGCCTTTTTTTTTTTTTTTGAATGTTCAGGATTAATCAAGGAATAAAGTTGCCACTATTTTTAGAATGATGTAAACACAAAATATTCTCTCAGCAGCCACTTGAGTATTGAAAACAAGGATTAAACTTAAACTCTACATGTTACTTAAGAACACATAGCATTTTAATTACCTGGATAATCCTTGTAAACTGCATAGCGCTGCGAACATAGTAGAGATAAACACATTTAGTGATTACCATTTAAGTCAGAACTTGAGAGGAGTATGCCAAGAACTTTATTTAACTTTATTTCAATAACCTTATTTAACCAGACACTGGTTATCCAGAATTAGCAAAATAGATCGCTAGATTCTTTAGCTCTGGTAGCCAAATATATAGTTACCTGGCTTTTTTGATGCTTATCAAATATTTTAGGTGACCGAGGATATAACAGAAGAAAGATTAGACTCAATTTTTTTGCATTAAAAGCTATGGAACAAAAAATTAATTTTGCTGCATTTGTCGTAATGCTACTAGTGCTAGAAGAATTACACTGCAAATGCCTTATTTCTATCAAAGAAGCACAGTAGACAGTTAGAAGAATCAAAATAGTCTACATTTTCTTCCAAAAAAAAGAGCAAAATTCTCTATGTAATAGCAACTGGGTAGTGCTTAGTGCTGCAGACAGTGTATATGCTAGGTGAGCTATAGATTAGTGATGCCTTTTTTCATCCTATTTAATCTTTTGACCATTGGGATAATCCAGCAAGGTGCTGAGTACTCTTTGGCACGTGCTGAGTGCTCCAAGCATTGTTACACCACGAGTAGGTCCTTTCTTCCACAGCACTTTGCAGATTTGAGCTTTTGCACTTATGGAAATCCCAAGGTACATCACTGACGTTATACTCTTCATCACAGCCTTTAAAAGAGTCATTGCAGACACTGCCCTCCTGCAAGACAATAGAATGATCAATGAACTCAACTTCAGAAACAACACCGAAGTACAATCTATTTACAGTAACTGCCACAAAACCAAGGTCACACTAGAGACATTTTCTAATGCATTCTTTCTCATAAGCTGAAAGAGAAAAGAGGAAAAATAAGTGAAAATAATAATTGAGCTTAGTTTTTGAATTTTCACTTTTCCTTCCTTGCATTCTTCCTTTTGTGGCTTCCCACTTTCATCCATTTGAATATAAATTTTAACTCTGAAAAAATTGAAAGTTTTAAATACTTAAAAAAAATCCTTCCATTCTCTGAGCATATCCTAAAAGGTATGCACCTGTGTATGAAAGCCAATGATACTTTGATAGAACATACTTTATGACAACCATGATACTGCATCTCAAAGGTTAAAATAAGACTTCTTCAACTGAAATAAAAAATGGAATGTGATAATAAAAAAATATTTTTCATATTCTTCCTGTAAACTGCAATCTCAAACTTATCTAAGGATTTGTCAGAAAGCCTCTGCATAGAAGAAATTGTGGACATTTCAGCAAAAGTCTGTTCACTCACTGTGGTGAATGTCTCATGCTGATGCTCTAACACGTGGCAGATTGCAATGTGATATCCCCTAAGTATAAGCTAATATTATCCTTCCCATTCCATAGTTGCAGTTGACCCTATTAAAAAGTTGTTAATGATTAATTCTGTTAGCATTCCTTGCTGTTAAAGAGGACGAGCATAATCCTGTGAACTCAATATGTCAGTAGCATGCAGCCTTCAGTCTTACACTTCATGAGGTAAGACATTAAAATACAGATGAAGATTGAACCAGACTAATTTCATGCATTAATTAATATAGTATTATGCAATATTTTTAAACATAAATATGGAATAATTTTGAGTGTTTATACATTAAATTTCACAGATAAGTTCAATAAAGGGAATAGACAGCTGAATACTTCCCAGGTAAGTGTCATATCAGCGCAGTTAAAAATATATGTAAATATACTGGTGTTTAGTGTCACTATTTGCAACATGTATCTGTTTCTGTTTCCCATGATAGCCTCCACGCATGTGCTTCAGTGAATCCAAAGCCTAGTGAAGCAAAAGACTTTCGTCTTACAAACTTTAAATTTCTGGTGTAAGGGTCACTCATGTTGACCGATGCTACTTTCTTACTCTTTAAGTCACTCGTCTGCCATTCCAAATCAGCAGACAGCATTGCCTTGGGTAGAATCTCTTTGGTATTTGGTGATGTATAACAACAAACAACGGTGGATAGCAAACTTGTTAAAACCTTGTAGTTAACCTTTTCAGTTAACTACAACACTGTAAAGCCTTTATGGCCACAGGAATTGCACAGCCTTTGCTGACGCTGAAACAGGCGATGGTTATTGCTGAAGGCATCTGACCTAACAAAGCTTCTTTGAGAATAACAGAACAACTAGGATCATTAATAAAAAAATGTGTTTTCATATTGCTGTATGGAGCATATTTTATCCAATAATCTTAGCAGCCTGTGAGAATATTCTGTATATCCATTTTCTTGCACCAGATTCGGTACTGTCAAATACAAATAATTTCATGCCCAAGTATTTGAAAACACTTTGCATTGAATCCTATTCAATAAATATTAACCAGAAAACTAACAACAAGTGCAAAATTTGTCCCCACATCCAAAGCAGGGGAAAAAAATCAAAACACTGGTATTCTTTTCAAAGAAGTTGTCTCAATACTGTGTAGAAGAATAATATTTTTTTGAATTGGTTAATAGTACTTGAAGTTTCTGAGTATTAGAAAAAGAATCATATATGCCAAAATTTAACGAACAAAAAAACCCGTTTTTTATTCACAAGAAAATCTCTAAAATTTACAATTAAACAACAGCAAAATAAAAAAGTTATTAAATGTTGACTCATAGCTGCTGTGTAGATCTCAGAATGAATTGCACACACAATATAACAAAGCAATTACATGCTTACAAAAAAATCAAATTTTAATTTGCATTTTTAAATTAAATCCATTATGCCATTTGTAAACTGCTTTGTGTTTCTGCTCACAAATTTGCCAATTATTTGTTTGCAGGAAAATGTTCGGAGAATGAACTTAAAACCATTGCAATTGTTTGTGAAATCTGAATTCTGAATATCAAAATAGAAAATATGTGCAGTAGAATAAGTTGTATGCTGTGTTATAATGGAAGAGGAACAAGGTATGTTGTTTACGTAGTGTATGATACTATATAAGAGTGATGTTTATTGTTTCAAAAAACAAAATGTTAAGGAAGAATAGAAGAGAATCAAGTAATTCGTCCTGATTTCAGAGATATTTCACACATAGAGGTGGTGTTGGTAAGTTTTTTAAAAATTAAAAAAAATGTGTAACTTTGTATGCAATTAAAAACAAAATCCAAACAACTATTAGTGGTTAGTCTAGTGACTATTTCAGATTATTCACCCAAATACACAGGAAATCTTTTCATAGCAAGGCAGTCACTAGTTTCTTATATTGACATAGAGAACAAGAACATTTTTACAAGTTTCTGAGTTTTCATTCTTTTTTGCTTCTACCCTTTCTTATTTTTATCATTTCTTCTAGAAGTCAACAAATCATGTTGTCCTAGAAAACATGTGATTTTTCTTTATACCTCACCTCTTGTCTGCCTGACTGTAACATAAGCACATTTATACTCTCTTCTGGCAAAGCTTGTAGAAATGCTGCAAGCAGCTCTCATTCATTTTGGGGAAAAAACCTTGAAGGCTGGTATGAATACATCATTGTAAGACTTCCAAACCTGTTTCTTTCTGCCTGTTTTGATTTTTGATAACTTTCCATCCATCACTAAGATCACAGAAGATTATGGCAAAGGATTTCAGAACATTTTCAAGAAAAAAGAAAGTTTTGAAGAGTGCTTGGTTCCTTAATTGGAAAATTGACACACGAAATTATTTTTTTTTCTTATTTTATGTTAATTCCAATTAATCCTTTTCTGAACAGCCCAATGGGAAGTGCGTTAATGGATAAATGTGTAGAGCAGTTGTTCATCTAAGTATCTCAGCTATTCATCTCATGGTATGCTCAATTTCATGCTGTTTTAAACTTTGAGATACTAATATGAAGACTAATTTTAAATATGTGATTTTTATGAAGAATTTATTGTTCATATAACACATATGAGGTGTTTTGATGAATTCTAGGAAGGAAATTTCCATATGTTTTTATCTTTTCAAAATGGTATAACTGGGTATGCTTTTCTGAATTATCATTTCCTCGTGCCAATTCTGATGGACATGGGATGCCTGCTACAGGTATAATTCATGGGTTTTAACCCTGCAAGGTTGTCATTGGATCTAATGATGGCGTACTTCGAATTTCTGGCACTAAATGTATTGTGGGCTGGAATACTGGTCTATTCTCTTCACTTTTTAATGGCTGGTTTTATCTTTATTGAATAAATCCAAGTAAAATACAATGAAAATTATATACTGATGATTTTTTAGTTAAGTAGAAAACCTAAAACTACATGCATGTGTTGAAATATCTTAACCCGTTTCCTTAGAAAATTTAGTAATTAAATTTTCAAGGATTAGGATTTACCAAAGAAGTAGAGGCACTTCAGTGACCCAGTGCTAATCCTGTAATCTTGACAATGTCTACTGCCTTAAAAAAATGCCTGACTGTGGAAGTGTGTAAACTGCACAACATTGGCAATATTTTAAATTCTCAAGGTGCTAAAATGTTCTCCTTCTGTATTTGCGCAGCACTGATTTCACACTGACAATAATAGGAAACTCCTGTTTGTCTCAAACCAAATTGTGTACTCTGTGTAGAAAGACATCCCATTAGGACAAAAGTTCAAACAGCCATTTTCTGAAATTGTCTGATATGTGCTTTTTAGATAGACACATAAAGTAAGCGTGGTCACTTGTTTTCTTGAAGGGAGTAGTTATTAGCATCAAAGATGTACAAGATATTAAAATATTAGTCTCTCATATTTCTGTTACAGTCTAAAGCAGAGAAAAATAGAAAAAGCAACTAAAGCTCAAATAAATCTAGTCCCTTTGTTTCAAAATTCAGTGCACCTCATCCACTATTTCTATTAAAAAATGACAATTTTATGTGTCTGGAATTGGTTTCATGAAGAACTCCTACACTAACATGCTCTATCAGGTATTGTTCTGACTATTGAAATACATATGAAACAAACATAGCAGCATTTCTCCTCAGGACTCTGACTTTCTTTGGGGATATATTTTTCATTTCTTTGGGGTTTGTCTCCAACAGTCTTTCTTCAACTTTGAAGTTTCTCTCTCTCTTTTCTATCAAAACAAAAAATACAGAAGTACAATTAGCTTTGCAATCTCCAATTTTTTTTATTTGAGATGAATAATACACTGTATTAAAATTAAATTGCAGAATGACAGTCTTAAACACATTTTGCATTACTGTTTGAAGCTTCTTTGCTCCATTTAAGATTTATTAGTGTTTTGATTTTATTTACCATTAAACTAGGTAGTGATGGCTGTCCCTATTCTCAGGCTAGGATTAAGTTCTGCCAGTGAATACATAAAATTTTGAATGCATTAAGAACTTAACCTTAATTTGTTTTGGAATTTCCATTTTTCTGGAAATTTCAGTGTTTTCTCCACATTAAATAACAGGCAAAATTTGCTTTTCTTGACAGCATTGACTTCTGAAAATACTATTGAGATTCTGTAATGCAACAGAATATTTGTGTACAGATCCTACACTGGTAAGCAGCTTTGCTTTCTTGTTATCTCTTTATACCCACTTGCCCTTGCCATGTTGCTTGTTTGTAGTAAATATATAAGGCAAGAGCTAAAATAAGGAGCTGGGATACATCTATCTACATTTTGTGACAGCTCAGGGTTCAGTGTTTCTTGCGTAGCTTGGCTGATCTGTTGTGCCTCGCTGAGATCCAGACTGCTCATGATGTTTTGCTAGTAATATCTGAGTTAGCAATATGACCTCAAACGTCTGCACTACAGAATTGTTTGTGGTAGAGTACAAATATATCCTCCATGCTGGCTGGTGCATGGAATAAAAATACTAAATCCTAAGTAGTAGTGATTGTAAAGGCAATAGAATGGAAGGCAGGAACATTCTAATTTTAACAGTTCATATAGGATTATAATAATTCTGTAGGAAAAAAAAAGGGATACTGTATCTTTTTTTGTTGCTAAAAAGGGTTTCCAAATTTTTCTGAATTCAATTAAAATAATATTTTGCACTACACATATCTTCATGTAATTTGAGAATGCTAATGTACTATATAGAGGAAAAGGGTAAATAAAGGAAGATGGGTTGGCTTCCAGTTCATTAGAAACTCTTTAGTGGAAAATCAATATTCACTACACAGAGGACAGGAAAGGTAAAGGAAAAATCTGTCTCAAAGCATCTTGCTTAAAAATATGTTTCATTAGTAGCTGAAAACACAGTATTGTATAAGTCTGCTAGTATAGTAAAGTCATATGAAATTTAGTAAAAACTGATGTTCATCCGCAGAGCTTTAAAAGCCACTCTTCATATTCATGCTATAATAAAATTTCAGTGAATATGAGGGTACTACAGCAGAATTATCTGTATGTCTTTGGTATATAAATTGGAAGGAAGTAGAAAGCAGATCTTTGAACCAATTTGATACCACCATAAAAGTTTCATCACTTGATTCCCAGACTTGGGACATGGTTTTATGCATGTCAAAATCTTCTCTGCAGATATACTAATCTGAAAGGCATCAGTGGCAAAAGTCCAATTCATTCCACTGTATTAATGATTTTATCCTTAAAGTTCAGTCTAAAGTTAAATATCTTTGGGGTTTAGCTTTGTTTTGTTTTGTTGTAAGTCAGACCACATTAAATCCAAGCTGAATGTCATAAAGCTATGCCCTAAAGCTAAGCAGAAGATAGTGGCTGAATGAGGGAATTTCTGGGTGAGATTTTATTGTCTTGATACAGTAGATCAGAATAGAACCAGAAGACTTTTATTGACTTAGGAAAACTGCAAACTATTTGTGCTGGGTTTTATAAGGTTTTTACAGTGCAATATTTTCATGGATTTCTTGAAATATTTTGATTTAATGTCATCAAGAAAAACCTAGAGTTATCTTTCAGAAGTAAAGTAAGAAATCAGTTTTCATTCAATTACTGCTAGCAGAGTATCACTTGACATATTAATAGTATTATCTTCTTCAAATAATGCTAGGTAACGCGATTTAAATTATTACTACCTTAAAAAACAGCAGCAGTTACCATACAGTGCAATGTAAGTCATGAGCAAATGAATGAAACACTAAACCTTGAAGCATAAGTCTAGGACAAAATGGCATCATTGACAGCTGCACATGAATGATCAGGTCATACATTTCTGAATCTGAGAAAGAAGAAATCTATGTATTGAAAAGTCAATAGTTGCAAGCATTAACATTAAATGTTAAATTGGATTTAAATTGCCTAATGATCCATCCAGAGTGAATTTAAAATCAAGACAGATCAATTTCCAACAGTTGACCCATGTATGTGTATATCGTCTAAAATTCTAGACATTTCAAATTCTGATTCTCATGGGAAGATAGAAAAACCACTGGAAATAGCACTCAAGTCACATCTTTA
Source organism: Struthidea cinerea (assembly GCA_013397865.1). Taxonomy (NCBI): domain Eukaryota; kingdom Metazoa; phylum Chordata; class Aves; order Passeriformes; family Corcoracidae; genus Struthidea; species Struthidea cinerea. The sequence continues at coordinate 929,083 of VZTI01010898.1, forward strand.
GCCTTTGCACTGTTGTGTCAGCTGCTTGTCTGTCTTCCTTCCAAAGCAGACAAAGAAACACAGGTATTTCTAGAGTGTGATTCACACTTTCCTAACCTATGTGTCTTTGGTAGGATAAATGATCTTTTGAAGGTAACTTTTTGAGGGACTAGAATAACCTACGTTGTGGCATTAGGAACAAAAAATGTGTGAATTTAACAGCAAAGTCTAGGTGAGATGAATCATACCTCAAGAGTAGTCGTATTTAAAAAAGTGCTCGTTCTTACTTTTTTAAAGTGATTCTAAACAAGATTTGATAATAAGTGATAACATATTCCCAGTATGTCAAAAATAACTTTTTTTTTGTGATTTCAGGTTTCCACTGGGAATGGAGATCTATCCTGTATTTAAGAAGAGGTATTTTGTGGTGGTTATTATGGTCTCAAAAACAGTTAGTGGACAGACTTGATTAATTTTTGAGTTGTCAAGGATGTCATGGTTTAACCCCAGCTGACAACTAAGAACCACTCAGACATTCAGTCGTTCCCCCTGGTAGACCATTATGAGCAGAATTAACTCTATCCCAGCCAAAACCAGCACAAGGGACAAGACCCTTAAGGTTTTTAGAGAAAAAGTCGTGATTAATCCAGTTTTTGGACCCAGTTTTCACCTAGCATAAGCCACTGAGATCTGTCTAGCATGTCTTTAGATCTGGATCATAAATCCTAGATAGTGGCATTTTCCTGTCAATGCAAGAATGATTACATTTTTAGAGTAATTAAATGAAGATGCCCTATTTCTCAAGGAATATTAGTTCACAATGCACTTTTTTCCTTATATATATTTGAGGAACAGGTGGCATATTTCAAATGTTGTTTATGTCTTAATTTGTGTGACCATAGATTGTGTGATCATTAAATAGATCCTTTAAAATCAGGAAAGAAGAGTAAGAGCACAGCAATAACAAAAAGGTGCTAGAGTAGTTCTATAACAGCTGGTAGATTATAAAACTATGTGATTTAATTGTTTGCCTTTTCTACTGATCTTTGGCAGTCATAAAAATATAAACCAAGGAAAAGCAAAATTGCAGAATTTTCTGTGGATCTTGGCACCCAAAGTAATTGAACAATTGCTAAATGAGATGTTTGGAAGAATATGCTCAGTTTAGAAGACAAAGAAAACATATTTTTTTTTATTATGATCATAACAGGGTTTAGAAATATCAGAGAAGTGAGAAATTTAAAAAATGGAATAGATTATAGGAAATTTACAAAATTATTCTTGAGCTAAACTACCTTTTCTTTCTAAACTGCACAATACAAAACAAATTCAGAAAAGCTTCATGTTTGTTTAGTTATTTAGTTTTTTGTTTGTTTGTTTGATTTTTGGTTTTCTTTTCTTTTCTTTGGGAAAAGAAAGTTTGTTCCTTTTTTGAGGAGGTGTCTGTAACACATATGGAAAAAATAACTTTTAATGTGGAAAAAGAAGAGAGACTGAAGATTCCACAATAGGAGTCAATTTGCATACAGAGCAAATTTAGAAAGGGTTCATATTTTCTCTTTCTTTATATCAGGGGTTTATCCTTCAAGATGGGTAGCCAAATGAAGATAAACAATGCTACTTCATTATTTATCCTTAGTATGAGCAGTCTTCTTTTGTCAATTCTTTCTTCTCCTTTTTTCCATCCATTTTCAATAGCTACTGGTCAATTGTTATTGGTTTCCTTTGTTCCTGACAGTGTTTCTTATTGCAAGTTTTCTGTTTCCTGCTGATTTTGATTCAGTACTCACACTGACAGATAACACTTACACTGGATACATGAGACATGCCAAAAGCCTTCATTCGAAAACACACTGACAAAAATGTATTTTTATAGCCCACTCTCCTTCTTCATAGTGGTTCTTAAATGATTGGGATAAGAAAATAGGTCACAGAAATTTATCTTATATAGAGCTATATAATGTCATTAAAATAAAATGTTACTGATACCTGAGATGAATTATCAAATAAAACAAAAATGCATACTTTCAATCTCATTTCATCCAAAATGCTAAACAATTTTCCATTCAATGTTTAGTTAGGAAATATAAATATACAAATGGCCAAACTAGCACTACATTTTGGCTACTGCATCAAAGAACTCCAAAACTTTATGATATATCATAAAACAACTGTACCTGCCTGAATACTGCGTATCCTGTCTGATCTAGTGGTGAAAGCTTCCACTGTAGTTGCTTGAGAGCAAGGAAGATTTACAAGGTAGTTTATACCCTAAATTAAATTCCTGAAGTAGATGGGATTACCCAGTCTCTTTGTCTTCACTGATTCTATAGAGAGTTTTAAGCTGGTGTCTTATAGGACATGTATTCAGTAATATAAATTCTGTGTGGTACATATTCTAGTCCTAACCTTGTTAGACATTGGTTTAGCACTTCACATGGTAGCCATCTGCAAGGTAGAAGCAATATGATTGTGTCTCATTTGCAAAGCTGTCTCAGGAGACCTTTTGGGTGAATTCTGCCAGTCTTATTCGCTAGTAACCCTCACATCTAAAAAAATGCGCAACTTCTAATTTTTCAAAATGCATGATGCTCCTGTGAAACAATTTTTTGTTAAGCACTTACATAACTCCGGTTGGCATTCACTTATCAATCTGCAATGTTTACATGAGTGCAACATTTGTCTTTTGAAGCATAGTGAAGGAAACCTGCTAAGATTCCCAGGATAGGATAAAGGGTTTTAGCAGCTGTGATGATCATACTTCTCTCCAGACACAAAGAAGGATATTCCGTATGCTGATCTCTAAACAGAGAGATTACAAAATTGAAACAGTTAAACATTCAAATGATGAGAAGAATTTCAGAATCTTTCTGAAATCACAATTGAAGATGTCATTCAACATGTCTTCATGTAGGCTTTCCCGGAACAAAAATGCCTCCTTAACTTCCATAACACAATCAGGATATAATTCATTGATGTTAAAAGCCAATAACTTTAGCATTCCTCCTGTGCATTTCAATTTCTTGTATCATTTCATAATAAAATGAATCCTAGAGCTTAAAGTTCTTCATTGTAATATTTTTTTGCCTTTCAGTCTGTGTGTATATATCATAGCGTGAGTATGCTGTGCAAACTAAAATTTTTAAAGGAATTATTTAGGACAATAATTTAGAAAACAGTTAAATCAGGAAACAGTTTTGCTAAATACTCTTCAAATTCTCTTTTATTTTTATTTTTTTTTTCATCTTACTTTTTAGACCAGAGCTTTCATTGTTTAACTCCCATTTTCCCCTCTCATTTTCTTTTTAAATTGATGACTTCACCAATTTACTGATGGAAAAAAGTTCTCCCAAGTAAAAAAATCAAAATCTCAAACTCAAGTTCAAACCGCTGTTTGAACTGTGTATTGGACATCAATTCTTATTGAATAATAGCTTCCCATATACTTTACTTCAAGATGCTAAGTACATTTTCTATTGGACAGTTTAAAGAATTAACATGATTGGGATTGTTAAACACCATTAGTAGCCTGTCTCTCCCAAACCACAGAGATAAGCAAGTTTTCTTGATGAAGATTTGCCCTTTCCTTAACCTGGGAAAGTAAAGGACTGGTTTTCTCCCATGCTTTACATCATAAGCCACAAAAAAAAAGGATGCTCTTATTTCCAGGTGATGCTTATTTTCCAAACTGTTCTTCACATAAATGGAATTTCATATAAGCTACCTGCCAAATGCCAAAATATTTTACCCAGAGTTTTCTGTCATAAGAAAAATCTATATTTTTGATTTTTTTATTTTTGATTGAAAAGTTCTGTTTGTGTTTCCAGGTTTGTCATTAGGTCTTATTCTTTACTTGTCTATGCTGCCTGATAGGAGAGCAGAGACAATGCTCAGCACAACTAATCTTGACTCAGCATAAGGATTTTATAACCTGCTTTTGCCAGGAAAGAAACCTGGCTATGCTTATCTTTGAACAGCTGTTTAATAGTACTCCGCAACCAAGGTAAGCCATAGAGATAGCTTTACTGAGGAATTCTGGAGGAAATATGCCAGGCACAGGGAGCTCTCATATCTCAGTGAGTTTCAAGACTTTCATGGAGACAAGTAACCAAGTAGGTAGAAACATAGTAGAATTAATTTTGTCATGGAAGAATGAAGTGGGATTGGATCAAGGAAGGAAGGAAGGAAGGAAGGAAGGAAGGAAGGAAGGAAGGAAGAAAGGAAGGAAGGAAGGATCATCATTTGTCACAATTCTTAATTTAAAACTATGGTATTCAGTATTTTAAATTTTTGATCTACTACAGTCTGTCTCTCTTTCTTAAGGCAGAAGTGGCTTATTGAACACCTTCTTCCCCATAAAGTAATAATTGACATCAGTCTTGAGCTGTACAAAAGATACCACAAAGGTGCCCTATGTATTGGTTTGACACGGCCTGGTTTTAGGTGGCAGGGGGGCCACAGAGATGGATCCTGTGAGGAAGCTGCTGGAAGCTTCCCACCATGGCCGGCAGAGCCCATGGCTGATGGCTCTGAAGATGGACATGCTGCTGGACAAAACTGGGCCAATGAGAGAGGCTGGTAATGCCTCTGTGATGACATAGTTAAGAAGAAAATCAAAACAAAGTCACAAGATTTTGGCTTCTAGTCAGAGAAGAGGAGGAGGTGAGGACATGTGAGGGGAAACAACACGGCGACACCAAGGTCAGTGGAGTAGGAGGGGGAGGAGGTGCTCCAGGCACCGGAGCCGAGGTTCCTCTGCAGGCCGTGGTGCAGACCATGGTGAGGCAGCTGTGCCCCTGCAGCCCCTGGGGATCCACGGGGGATGCAGAGATCCACCCGCAGCCTGTGGGTGAGGTGCCCGTGCCAGAGCGGGTGCACGCCTGGAGGAGGCTGTGATCCAGTGGAGAGAGAGGGCCCTGCTCCCAGGCTGGAGCAGCCTGTCCTTGGAGCACTGCACCCCGTGGAAAGAGAGACCTGTGCCACAGCAGTTTTGGGAGGGCTGTGTGCCCGTGGGAGCGGCTCACGCTGCAGCAGGGGCGGTGTGGCTGCTGCTCCTGAGAGTGGGCCCACACCGGGGAAGTTCATGGAGAAATGTCTCCCATGGGAGTGACCCCACAGCCTCACAGGGGAAGGACTCTTCTCCCAGAGCAGTGGAAGAGAATCTCGGTGATGGACTGACCACAAACCCCCATGCCCTGTCTCCCTGTGCTGTCGGTGGGAAGGAGGGAGGGGCTGGGGCGGAAAAGGTGTTTTAAGGGCTTATTTTACTTCTCATTAACCCCCTCTGATTCTGTTAGTAATAAATTCACTTTGCAACTTAAGCTGAGCCTGTTTCACCCGTGAAATGTTTCTCACAGTCCTTATCTCACTCATGAAGCCTTCGTTAATTTTTTTCCTTTTCCCTCCCCTGCCCAGCTGTGGCAGGGGACGGTGAGCGAGCGGCTCTCGTGGGTGCCTGGTGTTGGGCCAGTGTCAAACCACAACAGTCTTTTTGGTAGCAGAAGATGGTTGGCAAGTCATGAGACCCTAGTAGGTCTATTTGTGAAGCTTGGAAGGGCACTAAAATGGTGATTTATTGAACTAATACTGAGTACATGCTGGCTTTAGGTAATTAACAATTACTTGATATAAACCTCCCTTCAAGTTTTGTGTAAGATTAAGGGTTTAAGTAAGGGCAGTATGAACTACTGACCATATTTTAACTCTATTCAAGCTATCTTCAAAATTTTGAAAGAAACGTAGACAGAATTTCAGGGGATTTTTTAACATCTCTGAGAATGTAGAAAGCAATAGATTTGGCTGCTTGGATCTGCTAATAAAATACCATAATATTCCAATATTTACCCTCATCTTCATCAATTAGTTCTAAGCAGTTTCACACTGAATTTGTTCAGTTCAGAAAACCCTTTGCTGGCTGTTCTGGACACGTATTGGTCAGATGTACAAACAGGAGTCTTAGGTACTTCAATTTCTGTTTGCCTGGCAAGTGACACTAAAATGAATAGCTCCTGGATGGAGAGGAGGTCACACAGTAAAAGCTTTGTAAAAGCTCTCAGTAAAAGTAAATGAGAGCACTCTAAATATGTTCTGACACAGCCTTCTTTGAAAATTGATGAGATCATAGTGTGCATTGGGATCACATCCACATTTAATTATTTGCGTACTCCAGTTTAATTTTTTACCTTTGTGCTGATCAAAGCCTGAGATACACATGCCGTTTGAAAATGGTGTGACAGACCAATTGGAAAGAAAATGAGCTATATGCTTTCTATGACATAACACAATAGGCATGTAAAAAGGAAACATATGTTAAATTAAAGCACTTTTTTCCCTATAAGCAATGGTTACAGATTTTTTTTGGCGATTGTACGGGGAAAATATATTTTATGGATGGCAACATTATTACTACTGTTACTACTGTTACTACTACAATTATTTCCCTGCAGAGTGTAGATTATACATTTTGTTTCATGGTGATAAGTTTCAAATTTTATTGTTGTTGAGTAAATAATTTCATTGCTCAGGGGAGGTATTAAAATTGGCAGTTTCTTCTAAACAGTTTCTCTTTCACTTAGGAGTTTCAGATACACCTACTAGAAATAAATAAAATTATGATGCACATTTTATATTTATTATTCCTTTTATTATTTACAATGATAGTGATCATTTAGAATAACATTTTGCTGTGCAATTCCATTTTTTTCTGTAACAGTAATGTAAAGTAAAATCCAAGGTCCTCTCTGAAATTGCAGTCATTTTTTTCGCTCTGATAGTGCTCAAGGTTTCCATTTTTCCTGTTTTGCTTTGAGAGCTTATTGAATAGCTTTATTTAGATAATCCGAGAAATTTATAGACCTTACGTATATTTAAGTAATATAAGTATTCAAGGGGAATAAGCATATTTTTGGACTATACAATTACCTGACTCTAATTGACTCAGGCATACTATGAATTTGTCACTTAGACGCTAATATTCTTTAGGGAGAGAAATGTATTTCACCTTTAGTCAAGAAGAAGGTTTTTTCTTCATTTTGCTTTCCAATGTTTAACAAGGCTATTGGTGCTTTTATTTACCTCTTATGCTAATGAATACTTGTAGATACATATATAAATATGCAAATAACATATAAATAAATGCACATTATAAAGCCTATAACGATTAAGTGAACCATAGCATGTCAGAAAAAGCATAGCTTTTCTCTAAGTTATTTCTATTTTTATAAAATCTTTTAAGAACTTTTAGTTGTTAAACATTTCCGTATCATTACACAGAGAATAGATTTAAGTAAAGTGTTCTTTTGGGGGCCAGCTGGAATTCATCTGTACTGCTACACATTTTGAAGTAGCCTTGTTTCATCTGTGGTATAGATGTACAAGCAATTCGGATACAAATGAATATTTTCTCTTCTCTGTGCATAGAAATGAAGTCAATTAGTTTTGGATTTTAGTATTTCTAACATTTAGGCACACTGCAATCTGCTATAACCTTGGGTTCCAAATTTAAAGGCCAGACTTCTTATGCATAGTATAGGAAACCAGGTGTCTACAAGTAAGATTCACAAAAGCTAATACGTGTTCACAAAATGAGAATGCCAAGGTATGGGAGCACTTTAAGACAAGTATCAAGAACTCTTGGTATTATATATTTACAATTAGGTATCCTCTTCAGGAAAAAAAATATCCAGTTCCAGTTCAGCTGTCTCACAAATCCTCTGTTCCACAAAAATTCTTTCTTTTACTCTGCAGTCCAGAGTTCAAAGCATTAGGAGAGAGGAATCTGTTTCCAAACATTTGTGCTTCTTGATTTGGTGTATTGATTTGATGGGAGGGTTGAAATCAGGTCTTTTTCAATTGCAAATAAGTATTCTAATCTTTGAGGTACTGGATCATCTTTTGTGAGTTTGTCTTGAAGCAATTTTGTTGTGTATAAATTATTAAATATTCACTGGCATAGGAATGGAAAGAGAGGTTTCCAACATCCCATGGGAGAACCCTAATCATCAAGATATTGGATATCCTAGTGTGAACTCCTCTCGGTATACAATTGAACCTATTTCTCTTTGTATAAATAATTAAACCAGATTTTGAAGCAGAAACTTGTAACCTGACTTTTCTGGTCCCAAAGGAGAACACCAAACAACAAGCTGTACAACCAGGTTTGCAATTTCTCCTTCTCTTTCTCAGTCCCACTGAATGTTTAATTATTTAATAGGGAGGGAAACAGCCTCAGCTGGAAAAATTGCTAATCATACTAGTTAATAGTCTATATGTAAAGATATTGCTTTGGAACTTCAACTTTTTTAAAATTTCAGCTGTCTTTATAAATTGGACAAAATAGGAATTTTATGATCCTAAATGACAGAATCTGTTTATTTCAGTTTTCCCTGAAATAAAATCTCATATAGCTCAGGACTAAGCCAGTAGGAGGGAGAAGACTGTGGAAAAGACTTTGAACTCTCCCATAGGATTGTCTAAACCCATAGTGATTCTGAAATTGTAGAATAGCACCTTCAGGGCCCACAAATCAAATTTAAGTAGCAGAAAGGAACTAAGAAAATGTAAGCAGAAACTTATTTTAAAATACTGCTTTTAAGATCAGGTGTTGTATTCAATACCTCTAAATATATGTATTGAAAGTACAGTTCAATAATCTCAGATTCTTCATTGATGTATGTCTATAAATTGTAGATGAGTACATGTGTATCAGTAAGAATGCCTAAAATACAAACAGGATGTTTGTACAGTAAAACACAAATTCTGTACATGAATGTTGATGAAAAAAGAAGGCATTAGCAAGCCTGAATAAATAGAAGGAAGTACTCAAAACTCTAGTTTTAAGCAATTGAGACTGAGATGTGATTTTCCAAAGCAGGCTGTACTGGCTGGCAGCTTTATATGTATCAAACTTATGTTTAATAGTCTAAAGTGCAAAAATTTACCAAGCCACTCATTGAGAAATGTAAAATATGAAGGATAAAATTTTATACATAGGTAAAACCAGAAATTATAGCTGTAGCAGGCTGAATTACTGTTCCTGTTTTTGTGCTTTGGTCAGAAAAAATGCCAGTACTATAAATTGCCTAAATAAAAGGGAATTTGATATCAAAGTGAGTTAGGTCTACTGAAGTCAAGATCCTTGTGATAAAGTGGCTTTCTTGCCCTTTGTCAAAAGAAGAGAAAACATAAACCACATTCCTTTAGTGAAAGTAGAGAAGGATCAACAGTTTCAAATCTGATGTCCAAGGGAAACGAGCCAGCAAAAGATTTTGACTTGAGCTGAAAGAAGCAGACAGACTTTCCAGAGGAGATTGTACAAGTGGGCTTACTTCAGACAATTCTAACAATTCTGGAAAACAAAGAGAAATTTGGGAATTAATAACGATAATTAATATTAATTAAAATATTTAATAATAAGTGTGTATCCAAACAGCAGTTAGTGTTTCCTGAATTACCTTTAGACAGATATAATTGAACCATAGATTCAGATGCTCAATCACTGAGCTGTCATTAGAAGGAAATGCTGCTCCAGCAGTTTGTTTATGTCACCTTGCATTGCATCAGAACTTTGGCTATTCAGGCACAACAGCAATCGGATTCCCAATGAGTTCTCTGAATGTTTTGCTGTACAGATATTGTCAGAAACTTTAACAGAACAAAACATCAGTGGAAAATTAAAGAGTACTTTGAAAGAGACATACATATCTAAAATAATAAAATCAATGGCAAAAATCCTGACAAACTCTTATAATCAAAAAAATGTACCTCAAGAATATGCAAACTGTGTCTCTATATGGCCAACTTTAGGCCAACAAAGGCTTTAAAGTAGGAATTACAACACATGCCTGTGTCCACATCTGCAGTGCTCCCATGGACTGGTGAGCAACCCAAGTCTTTGTCTATGGGAGGTAATTAACCACAAAAGTTGATATTATCTGCAGAAATGAAAAAATAAATTGTTAAGTCCCAGAGTCAGCACATGTATGAACTAATCCTAGATCTCTCCTGCATCTTGATTGATGGAACAGATGGTGAATATCTCATGGGCTGAGGAATTAAGCTTTTACGGTCAGGAAAACTGATCCCCTTACACACTAAAATATATCTTTCCTTTTGTTAATGTTGAAACAAATATTTTTCCCTATTACATGATAAATTTAAGAGTGAAGAGGCTTCCAGAATTTTATTGATGGTATGTTAAATGGTGTATTCAGGTACATAAGATCATTGTATCTCTATTTCCTTGTGATCTCTTATCTCTCTTTCATAGCATCATAGAATCAGAACTCTTTGGTTTGAAAAGGGACCTTAAAGTTCGTTGAGTTCCAAACCCCTGCCATGAACAGGGACACCTTCCACTAGACCAGGTTGCTCAGAGTACTGTCAAACCTTATATTAAACAATTTCAAAGGTGGAGCAACTTCTCTGGGCAACTTGTTCCAGTGTCTCACCATTGTTATTGTGAAAAATATCTTTATCTGCCCTCCTTCAGAACAAAACCATTGCACCTTGTCCTATCACTATAGGTCCTTGTAAAAGGTCTTTCTCTGCCTTTTTTATAATTCCCTTTATATATTGACAGCCCACAAAATTCTCTGGAGCCTTCTCTTCTCCAAGATGAACAATGCCAACTCTCTCACCCTTTCTTCACAGAAGAGGTGCTCCAGACCTCTACCAATATTTGTGGCTCTCCTCTGGACCCATTCCAACAGATCTGTGGTTTTTTTGGACTGGGGACCTCAGCTGGAAGTTTTACAAGAGTGAGGTAGAGGGGTAGGAGAGCACATAGACGGAGGGAGTAAAATTCTATTTTCTGATATAGGTTTTTAGAGGGAAACAATATTTTTTGCTGAAGTCGCAGCTTATTGCGGCTTGTAGGTGCTGCTGAAATAAAAATAAATAATAACGGAGTTAATAACATTTTTATATTTTGTTCGAGATATTTCATCAACCCAGCTAGTGACACATGAAGCAGAGCAACAGCTTTAAGGTATGTTTATGCAAGAAATTAGTGATCTCATTACCGTAATCACTGCAGCCACCTTTTTCTGCAGCATCTGTGTCATCAGAGTCTCTTTAGTTATATAGATTGTAGCAGCAATAATAGGTAAATGCTGACAAACAGAAAAGGACTCACAAAGAATCATGAACCTCTGAGGTTATGGGAAAGTGGTTAGCTGCTTAACAGGAAATATGGATGCCAAATGGGAAGTGAAGTTACATTTCTGCCTCTTATCTGGTAAAACATCTCAGGAAAATGTTTGATTTATATTTGTTCTTTTCCAATTTTTTTTTTAATTTTTCTCTTGACCTTGATAATTTTTCCTTCTTCCAGCATTAATGTGAATGTTATCATCTTTATAAACAAGTACTTGTGTTCAAAGCCTGCAATAATAAACTATATTTGTAAAAATACTTCAAAACACATCAACAAAAATAACTACATTTTATATGGAAACTTTGACCTTAAACTAGTGTCGTTTCCTGGCAGTCAAGTTTCTTTATTTAAACTGAAATGTTTCAGCCTTCTCCTCTTGAGCTTTTAGTTCCTGCTGTTTTCAGAAAACATACTCAGGACAGGTACAGGGACATGACTTCTGCATTAAGGAAGGCTGCTTTTGAAGTATAGCCACCTTTTTATAAGGTCCAGCTGCTGCTTATTACGTGAGGACATTGTTTAGGTTAGATTATTGAGTCCTTCCCTATCAGCATTAGGCAGAAGAAAACTCTACTGGCTGCTTCCCAAGATAATATTTTACTGTGCCAAAGAGTTGACACGGGCCTTATGTGATGGGATGAAGTGGAATCACAATTATCATCAGAGTTAATAGGAGTTTTACCATTTTCCTGTCTAGACATAATGTTTCCTCAAGAGATTTTGGGGCAATTTTTTCCCTGATACCTTGTTATTTTAATCAACAATCTGTCTTTTTTCTGTACTTCTTCCTGTGAGGCACACACTTTATTACACTTAGTAGAACAATAATAACAAAAAGTGTTAATGGCTACTTTAAAAATACAATCTTAGGGTTTTGACAGTGAAATTAAGGAGTATTTTGTGTGTGTATGTGTATGTGTACATGCTTTGTTTGATTTAACTTTGGCAAAACAAGGAATAAAGATGAAAAAGTTAGATAATAATAATAATAGTAATAAAAATAAAATTCTAAATTCTGAAATCTCGATGGTGCTAATACACCATGGGGCTCAGTCCCCATCAGTGACTGGAGAAAGTAACCCAGGAAAATTGGCAGCCATGGCCTTCTCTGCAGCCTGCACTGCAGGTGTGGAGCTCTGAGCAGTGGCACAGGCTGGGGCAGGCTGGCTGAGCCACTGTTGTGAAAAGGACCTGGATGTGCTTGTGGGCAGTGGGATGAGCAGGAGCCAGAAGTGTCGCCGTCACGTCTGAGACGCATAAAGAAAACGACACAGAGTCCAGGCTCACGAACAAGTGAAAGCGCTTTAATAATTTTCTAACTACTTTTATAGGATAGTTCACAAAAGTGTGTTGAGTGGCAATAGGTAATTGGTTCCTCGTCCATCCACCCCTTGAGAGGGCTGGCCAAGGTCTAAGATACCTATTCCAAAATATTTTCAAAGTCAAAGCCATAACAATCTTGCAAAACAGCTTGCAGGTGCAAGAAGTTTATGAAACTGTGACCTTGTTTGAAATAGTTTACATAGGAAAGACAGTCTTCTCACAGAATATTGAGAAAAGGCTGAAGAATTTCTCCGCTTCTAGCTTTTTAGCACCTATAGGAAGTGCCTTGGCAACAAAGGCGGCCAACAGCTCCTGAGCTAGCAGGACTTGTCAACTGGTCAAATTAAGAAGTGTGATTCTGTCTTACTGGGAATTGATCAGGGGTTTTTTGTCTGAAGAAGTTAAAAAATGTAGGGGCACAGTAAATAGCAGACTTCTGATACCTACTAGTAGGTAAGCAAAGAGATAGAGCCAAGCCTTCTACTAAGGGACCCAATGAAAGAGCGAGAGACAGGGGACATGAATTGAAGCAGAAGAGGTTCTGAGAGCCTAGCTAGGAAAAAACCAAACCAAACCAACAAAACTGAAACAAAACAAAATCACTATCAGATTTATTAAGCTTTTCCATAGGTTTCCCAGAAAATCTGAGTTCTTTTAGTAACTCAAGGTTCTTCTGAACGAAGTTCTAAATTTCTTGTCTCTGTTTTGAGCAGGAAGGTGGACTGGGTGACTTGTCAAGGTTCCTTCCAGTATGAATGATTCAGTGATTCTACATTTTTTATGACTGTTCAGTAAGACCAATTTGACTCAGTAGCATGAAATGTCACCTTTTACTGGTACTCTGAGTGATTATCAAAATATAAGCTGAAGGAAATCAATGAAAGTTGTATGCGTTTATCTTCAGCAATAGCTGAGTCTAATAAAGCAGCATTTATCAATAAGCTCCAGGCAACATGGCATTTTTAATATAAATGTTTTATCTATTCTGTCACCTTTGCCTGGGATGTTTCAATTCAACTAGAATTGAGAATTTGATTTTCATTTCCTCTTCTCAAAAAGATTACATATGGCTTCCTTCAAGTTTAAGATGATTTCTTATGGTCTATTTAGATGTAAGGCAACTCATTCTTGACATTATAGAAACTAAATTAAATTTTAGCTGTCAGTAGTCTTTGAAGTGTCAGTTTTACTAATACCTCCATGTGTTTGCAGAATAAGTTTTTTGATTAATTTTTGAATTCAGAATAAACCTGTATCAATGCCAAATGCTTCTGTGATTTCTTACCTTTCTATATGCTTATGGTATTCAGATAAATACTTAGCATATGTATATTGCAAGACTGAAAACCAGCCTTTTGTTCTTTTATGGGGTCTGCTTAAAGCAGAGTGAAATGCACAAGTCTGTGAGCACAAAGGGCTGAGATAATATCTAGACTCAACACCTGAGGCCATGCTATGAGTTGTCACCTATCACATCTGAACTGGGAGATAAATTGACGCTGCTTGAAGTTCTTTCCCTAAGACACATTGAGTCACATCACATCACTTTTACATCCCAGACCTCATCTACTTTTCTCTGAACTTGGGTCTCAGGGACGCCCTCTGGACCTTGGTCATCACTCACCATATTTGCATCTGTTGATGCACCTGTTCCCAACATCGGCACTGCCTGGCATGCCCATACCCCATGGGACTGAGCTCCATGGTGAGGGCACAGGACAAGCTGAGTTTGACCAGTCCTCCTGGAGCTGCTGGTCCTTGCTACTCCCCAAATCCTTAAGTAAGAAGTAAATTTATATCCTGAGTGGTGTCTAAAAGAGCCCATGAGGTCAGTTCTCAACAGTTGCCACATAGCAGATGACTCACGGCTAAACAAATAAAAATAGAACATATTTCTGCAATCAAGAAGATTCTTCATTTTTTCTGTCAGAGACTGTGTCCAATATTTCTGACACTGAGTCATAAGTGAATGTCTAGGAAAAAGTGCAGGACAAGGCAAGCAGAGAGTTACACTTTTTCTGACACATCCTTTTAAAGTTTGTGTCTGACGTGTTTGAGACCAAGGTTTCTCTGAATCTTCTCAATGAATTGGTACAATCAGTTTTTGAACCCATGTAAACCCTTCATGCTTACTTTGTCTCATTATAATGAACTCTAGGTTTCACCTTTTGTTTTCATCCTGTCATGGAAAATATAGTTTAGTTCTTGCCTGCTTTTTGAGAAACTGGGAATAATTAATTTCTCTCCTTCTCTGTGCAAATCAGACTTCAATATATCCATTTTTTGACAAACAAGGCCAAAGAATCTGTCTGTGCAACTTCTATTTGCGTGGAACTCACACTATACCTGAAGTTATCTGATCTCCTTCTAGTTAAAGCCCTCCACAGCTAAGATTTTCCAATAATATTCTTTACTTTCAGAGATTAACTGTCACATATTTATATCTGTTATTAATTTATGCCCTGGCATAATGATGTTTCATATTTTTTTCTCTGTCTTGCTGTATTAACTGCACAGTGTTTGCAGGGTTTTTTTCTTACTTTTTTGTTCTTCTGTATCAATATTGAACAGTCTTCAAAGATTTATTATAACTTTTCTTTTTTGGTTTTCCTAAGGAGGCAATACCTAGTTCAGAGTACTCTTTCCTCATACGCTTTACTTGTAATTTATTGGTACTGAATGTTGTCTGCATTAGGGTGAAAATTATTAAGAGATCTTTCTGCAGCTTCTCATGGCCATCATCAAATTTTATGAACTTGTTATTCCCACCATTTGCTAGTCCATTTATGATTTTTGTAAAAAAATATACTATTCTGTTCTATTCAATGCTTCTTGATCCAGGTGTTACATAAAGATGATCAAAATTTTCCTTAAGATCAGTTTTTATGGGTGAAGGAAAATCAACAATGAGGACTGGCACGAAGCTAAATTGAGAATAAATGCAGTAGGTCTATAACAGGTGGTTTTAATTTGTGTATTTATGCACTTAAGTATGAGAAGTAGATTAAAATATTTAAAATTATGATAAATGGGCTCATTCACAGAAACACATATTTAAATATCTCCTACCATGTGAAGTACTAACAATTATTGAGATGCTTTCCAAATACAGTATCAAAAGTTACTTCGTAAGTTAAAAACTTATCAACAGATTCTGTATTTGAACAATTCACGCATAAGCTAGTAACTTTCTCCTGATAGATGAAACTTATTTTCCTTGTAAGGATTTCAATAAACACCTTTTAGTCATTTGACAGTCAATCTCATTGGTTGGACTGGTAGAAGTATGTACATCTCTATGTAAGTTAACTCACTCCTGTAGCTGAAGTGCAGTGAAGGCACATTTCTTAAAGATATAAGAACATCAGCTTTTCAACGTTTCTTATTATTTAATGTAAAACCTTCTTGGCTTTTGTCAGTGACTCCTTTCCAAAGGTATCTAATTCTTCATTGTATTGAGATCCTGGACATCTAATTTACTAGTTAATATTATAAAACCTAAGCCCTGTGGTAGATACAGCCTTAATTTTTTTGTACTTTGGAATAGAAAAGAACTTCTAAGGAAGAAAAATAGCAACTGTTTCCACAAGGGGACATTCAGTATCCTTGTTAAAGAGAAGATACTGTTACAAAATACCTTGGGAATATCTTAATCCCCAAGTGGTCCAATTAGTGTTGTAATTACAAGATTAAAGAAAAAGAAAACAACTTAGTGAAAACAATCATGATAAATACATATCCCCTTGAAGAATTTTTGCATTGCTTTTTTTCCAAAGTAAATAGAAGATAACATGAAAGCATGTAAATGTAGGAAGATGTATAGTGAAATTAAATGCCGTTTGCAAATGTGGAATGGCAATCCTGTTGTGATATCAGAAGGAAGTGGAGATCGTGTTGGTTTGTACTGAGAGCTAAAAATAGCTTCAGAGAATCATAGAATCATGTAATTATAGAAAGGCTTGGGTTGGAAGGGACCTTAAAGATCATTTAGTTCCAATCCCCCTGCCCTGGGCAGGGATGCCACCCACTAAATCAGGTTGCTCAGGGCCTCATCCAAGCTGGCCTTGAACACTTCCAGGGATAGGGCATCCACAACTTCTCTGGGCAGCCTGTTCTAGTGCCTCACTACCCTTCGAACAATTAATCCTTTCTAACACTTAATCCAAATCTCTTTTAGTTTAAAACCAGTCCCCTTTGTCCTGTCACCGTCTGAAAATCACTCCTCCTTTTCCTTAAAATTCCACTTTAAGTACTGGAAAGCCACAATGAGGCCTCCTCAGAGCCTTGTCTTCTCCAGGCTGAAGAACCCCAGCTCTCCCTCATCATCATAGAACTCCTCCTGTGTTTTAATTGTTTGCAAGACACAACATCTTTAATTATCTCTTTCTAGTAATTTTTAGTCATCTTCCTCTAGACTGTTTTTTCTTGGACAGGCAAAACAGACTAGTTGATAGCATATATTTCTTACCTTTCTATCTTTGCAATTATGTGGGCTAAAAACAGTTTAACAAGAAGGTTAACAACAATTTAATCCCTAAATAGAATCCAGTGTTTTTATAAGTTCAGAATAATGTAACTTCTTTTTGGAGTTAACATATAATGCAGTACTGATGCATCAATATGATCCCTGCACTACTTTGCAAGTTGCAGCTGCTAGAGCAACCCACAGAGGGCCTGAAGACAAAGCACGATTTTCTAGGTTTCTGACTCTATCTTAGGAAAAGAACTGCTCTGAAAGCTTATTTCTCTGAAAAGGTCTTTCATGGGAATTGAAAAGCTTGTTGCTTCTCCACCATCAGCCTGAATTCCTCTCCATCTAGGTAGTTACCTACAATAATGGGGGCATTTGTTTACAGTGATATTGCTCTCTATCCTGAGTCACTACCTGGAATGTCTTTGTGATGCAAAGGTTGCTAATACAGATATCTATTCTCCCGTTTACTTTCACTCTGTCGTGAATGTCTCAGAGGAAACCTAAAGTACTAACTTTTTGCTTAGAGATTTTTTACTTTTTGTAGTTTATTAATTTTTTACTTCTTCCTCTTTCAGTTTGTAAATTCCTGTTTCCAAATGTTTTCTCAGACTTCTTAGATGCATTTAGCTGACAATGTATAAACATGAAAAACTGTTTGAATTTATCTGTTCAAATGACAATTAGGAAAGAAAAGCAGGATATTTCTTTCTTTTTTTTTCAATAGATGATGCCAAATCCTTCCAAAATAAAATGCACAGCAGTTTGATTGTTCTTCTTACTTCTTTTAAACTTATTTTGATTATTAAACACATTGTGAAATGCTGGTAGCCTTTGCTGATAGTATCAGTCCTTATTCTCAGGAGACACCCAAAGACCAACTTTTGGATTTTCAGGTTTCAAGATGATGGAAATCTATTTTCAGCTTCCAAAGACAGAACTGTTTCTGCAAAAGCTCTTTTAACTCCTTTAATGAGAGATGTCAAAAATGAGAGGATATACATGGTGTTCACTTCTGATAAAGGTTCAAAACCCATGACACAGAAGTTTTAAAACAACTTCAGAAAACAGATGGTAAAAAAACCTGTAAAAGGCAGCAAATCACGGACTAATTAATAAGCTAGAAAAAGAAATCACCTCAGTTTGCTTGTAAAGAAAAACATATTAGAGACATTTTTACTCTTTTTTATCTATGTAATATGTTTTTATTAAAGTTTATGCTTGATTTAAATTATAATGTAAGGTTTGCACATTTAAGCTATAACATCCAACAGTATGAAAAACATTTGGGCTGATATGAGAATATAAACATTTACAAGCTCATGAAAAATAGCTTCTGGGAATAAAAACCAAGAACAAAAACATCTGAGAGGAGAGAGAGAATAATAATATAAATAATATTAAATATAAGAATATTAAAAATGTTAAACCTAATCAAATATTCAGTTTTAAAAACGGAACCTGTTTTTTACTTGGAGATTGATTATTTATTAGAGTAAGTTATCAACTGTAGTTGATCCCAGAGACAGTGCAACAATAAATATCATAAGTATAACATAGACACTTCAGAAGGCTTTTAGAAAGCTAGCTTTTGCTGTAGAGTTATTAAACTGAGAAAGGGAAAAAAAATAAAATAACAATTGAAGAATTTTTTAAACTTTCAAGACCTTCACTTTCTATCATGCATGAATGTGTTGTTTCTTCTTTATAGTTAGATTCAAGACTTTCTGGAAAGCAAGAATCCCTTTCACCAGCTTTTGTAGACTCTGATTACTGGATGCGTTGTGATGCTAAACTCCATGGATTAATGTTGACTGTAAGAGCTGCATTGCCTATAAAGAGCAAAATAGATTTTTTAGAACTTGTAAATTTATGAATCCATGAATATCTAATATTGTGACAAGTACATGATGTACCATATGGGTATATTCACTATTCACATATATTGATTTAATAATCCAGAGAAACTGTTTTCAGTCTGTTATCTATTTGCAGATTATAAAATTTGACTGTGCGTTAATGCTTGTCATATTATTTTTTGCTTTTTTAGAGATTGAATGAACATTTTAAGAGTTCATGTCAGAGGGTAAACAAAATTGGAAAAATATTTTACTACTACATAAAGCTGAAAGAGTTCTCATGATCATCAACTCTTTTCAATCATTATGTTTGAATGTTCAGTAACAACTGAATCCCTTTGATAACAATATAAATAAAATTTAATTTACACCTGACATGTAAATTTTGTTGCCTCCCCCACAAACCTATTTTAATAAATTTTTGCTATTAAACTCTTAAACTGTATTTTTATCGTTAATTCTTTGCAAATTTCTTCTGTAGCTCTTGCAAAGAACTTCAATAGCATAGACTTCGGAAGTGTTTTAACAGCAAGGCAGACACGTGCCAGCCATTATAATCTGCTGAGAAAGGTCTTATCTACCAATTTTTTCCTTTAGAACACAAAGATCTGGTTTTGTTGAAGTTATCTCTATGACCACATTGAGTTGGCCAATATTTGGTTCAAAACACGGGGGAGGATCCACAAATTCTTTAACTCAGGCATATTTAAAGTAAATATTTTCAATGACTTATTTTGAAAGAAGTGTCTTTTAACATTTTTGTTGAGAGGCAATGTATTTTTTAATAAACATATGAACATAAAATCTATTCTTTAATCCAAAATATTTCCAGTTAACCAGCAAAGTTACAACAGAGTACAAACCGCTGCAAGAACAGTCATATGAGTATATTGGGTATAATATGTCCTCGTATAAACTCATATATTTTTGATCTGCCCCCTTTTTCGAAGCATAAATCACTGATGAAAAATCTCTACATTTTCTGCTTGGAGCTACTTCTATTGCATTACATTTCCTACTCAGTCAATGTGCCTTTCATCTTCTTTTCACTTAGGTCTCTCAAGTGAGTGGAAAATGTTGTTGATATTATAACACCTGTGTTATACACTGAGCAAAGAATGAAACATTTCTGTGGTTCCCAGCTGCCACTATTAAAATGAAACTACTGAGGAAAATATACTTTGGCAACCTGCCTGTCTCAAAAAATTAAAATATATAAAACATACCAGAGAATCAGAAAAGACCAACTGAATAAATGTTATCATTCATAATCAAGATCTTAATGTGTAGGTGATCTTCCCCAAAAAAAAGATTTTGTACCAGAACGCTTAAAGATAATGCAAGAAAGCTAAATAACAGCTCTTTTATGGCACCAAAGGGAGCTTCAAGCCTTGATTGCAAAGCTCATTTTTCCATATATGTCATTGCCTTATCTTCACCGTGTGCTCTATTCAGCTGTCCCTTCTGATGAACAGACATGCACAGAAGCTCTCTATTTGGTGATGATTCATCTGTGCCATCACACACAGAATCTCAGTACCACCTTATTTCCTGTGAAAAATCTTGTCATGTTTGCTCTTAGGTGAACTGTGATTCATGGATGTCAGCATTTCTTTTTTTCTTTTTCAGTTTAACACTCTGTTACTTGCATCTTCCAAAAGTATAGCTATGGCACAGTTTCTTAGGCAGAGCAGTTTACTGCTGTAGGGTGCACGTATACTGGGAAATATGGATCAAGAATTTCACCTCTTTTCAGAAGAAATAAATGAAGTCCAAGAAAGTAGAGAAAACTGGGCTCAGGTTAATAAGTTTTCTTTCCTGAAAATCAAGGTTTGTGAGTATGTGATTAGTAG
Source organism: Struthidea cinerea (assembly GCA_013397865.1). NCBI lineage: Eukaryota > Metazoa > Chordata > Aves > Passeriformes > Corcoracidae > Struthidea > Struthidea cinerea. Next base: position 949,723 of record VZTI01010898.1, read on the forward strand.
AAGGGCTGTGCTAAAGCTATTTGCTGGCGGAATTAGGACTGAATAAAAATGAGGTTTTTTACTCAATAAAATAAAAACACTTTTAAAATCAGGAAAACATTATAATAAAAATTTGTTATTAATCAGTCATATCTGGTAGTCTAAATGCTTGTGATTACTCTTGTTTGTAGGGCCAGAACAGAAAGGTGATATTTTGGAAAAAAGCCTCCTAGTTATATACAAATGATTGGAATAAAAGCCAATTAATTGTGTTTTATAAAATTCTTTGCATTCCCCAAGAGGCACTAATGGTCATTATTTATCTCTTCTCAGCATTCAGTCTCAGATCTCTAAAAAACTGAGAGCTTTTTTTCCTCTTTGCAAAGGGGATCTGAGAGCAGGATAAGAACAATATTGCATTCTGACCCTAGAAGAATTAAAAATCTTGTTAAATTATCTCTTCTGAGTAACTTTTTCCAGATGAAAAGAGAGGTTGTGATACAGATTGACTTTTCACTGTATGGTCATTATCCAATGTGGTTGTGGTCACATTCTAAACAATGAAGGTCTCCTCTTAACTGACGTAGTAACTTTTAGACAGGCTATCAGGATAAAACCTAGTTGTTTTTCTGCAGTTTTTACTGTGTACAGATAAGTGCTCATAACATCCTCACACTGCCCTTAATTAAACTATTATTAGATACTGAAGAAGTTTTTTCTTTGTGTGAAATATGTACCTCACGTAATGGCAGAGAGGAATTACCCCAGAGAAGCACAGTGAGCAGCGCTGTTCAGCATCACCTTCAATTGCAGCATTCTATTAGTAATTGCCTGCTTCCTTAGCTACAGTTAGATCTCGCTTCAGAACTGTCTCCTTGAAGTTCACTAAAGAAGATATTTTTTTCTGACTGATTATTATGTTTCTCTTAATGACTGGCCCTGCAGGAAGACTTTCTAGGATATTCTGAGGGGAGATTTTTTTCCTTAATATGTGGCTTAAGACATCCAGACATGAAGATAAAACAACAAGCATTGCCAAATTTGTGTTGATCTGTGCAGAGAAGGATAAAAGACTTGAAGCCATAACAAGGAGTGAAACAGGCTGCCTGATCAGAGTCACTTAAGCCTTCTAACTCTGGAGAAAATATTTAACCTAAGATATTGAAAGTTTCCTACTTTCCTTTGCTGGCTAGACTCACAACTCTTACTGACAACCATTTATTACTATATAGAAGATAAGAATGGAATGTATGTTATTAGTCCTTCATAATTAAAAAAGGGAATTTGCATGTGAGGTGTTGCTTCAATAGCTAAAACAAAGTATTTCTCCCTTTGTTGCAGACATTAGAATAGTTGAATTGACTTTTTGTATAAATGGCCTAAAGCATCTAGTGGATTAAATAATAAATAATACAAAGTTGTAGGGTTGAAAGAATACTCTGACTATTCAATTAAAATACTCAGAAATCTTCTTAAAAATCATAATTACAGTAATAGTTGTGTCAGTTTTGCAAAGGAGAAACAGAACACAAACACAGAGAAACAAAGAAAATAGCACCACTGTTAAAAACAGCCTATGCATATTTTTTCTTTAGCATATTATGTGAAATGAAACATAAAACTATGAAAAATGAGAGTAGGACTGTATAATGTGTCTATCTTCTCTTTTCTTTAGAAATTTATACAAAAATATCATCATGGTTGCACTAACCTGTCTAAATGGTAGCACTGAAGTTGAATCTAAAATACTGAAATATTAAAATATCACTATATATGTTTGAAAGTATTCAAGTGATTTTGACAGAGGATTCTGCATTTAGTGCTGCAACTTTTAGTTACTGTTGTTTGAACTGTCTTATACTATTTAATTGCAAGTTTTAGGGAATTAAGTCATATATAAACAGCGCTTGCATTTTCTTTTGCTTCTAATGCTGTTGTCACGCATAGTAATAACATATCACTCATTAACACCTTCAGAAAAAAATATTTTGAAGACTTCTTGAGACAATTTTACACAGAATTTAAAACTCCAGAGATTGTGAGGTAAGTCCCCAAATTAATTTTAAAAGTAGGATCTTACGAAAAAATGATATTTAAAAAATCGAATCTAAGCAAGAGATCATGAATGCTTTCTGATTCTGAGGTTTTGGTATTTCTTTTTAACTTTGTTGCACCACAGATATTAATCTTGGTAGCATGAATGTCTCAGCATTTCTGCATTTTCAGAATATACAAAAGACTTTACCTATACGGACAGATACATAGCCAAAATAAAATGTAGAAAATGCTGAATATTTTGGTCTGGGCTGTGTTTTACTCTGAGTTATTAAGTACATCATGATAAATGGGGAAGAGTGAAAGAGAACAAACTGAAAGATAATCACTGAGGTTCAATGAGTTTTACATACACAATTAAAATTCCTAGGTGACAGTGTCATGATGTTTTCATAGACTTTTGAAAACAGGTGATTTAACATTATTGTTCAAGAAAAAGGATGGATCTGGTAACTGACTATAAAACAGAGTCACTTCAGTTGGGCTGATAGGCAACTTTGTTATGTGAATTATTTCACTATTTGGGCAATTTCTTTTATTAAAAATTCACAATTTGTCTGTAAGTTTTTGGAGTGTCAGTCAGGTGAGACTGTTGAAGAACCATGAAGGTTGATATAGTGAAGAACCCTGGAGTGCAGAAACTCTAATTGTCCTTTGACATTTGAATTAACTGACAAAGGGACAAGGGAAATGAATTATTTCACTACTACTGCTTCGAAGAGTTCCAGGCTCATGATGATCATGAGGGCAGAAACGTGACTGATTCATGCTCCTGTGACATTTGGCTTCATCTGATATCCAGGATTCAACAGGCAGAAGTGCTTCAGTAGGCTGAATTTGGTACTGTTGAGTTATATTCCAATGTAAATTATGTTAGAACAAGAAACAGAACAGGCTTATGACCCAGACCTGTAAGTGTAAATATCTCCTCTTTTGCCCTGAACTCCTTCCTCTTTTCAGATAATACTAAATTGATAAAATGAAATGTTTGTGCCAAATGTTTAGGCAGATAAGTTGTCTCCATCAAAAACAATATCTTGAGCTGAATTAAGTGGATGAACATCCTGAGGGTGTCTCAAATTCAATTCTTCAACACAGCGCTGTTATGCAACCCCTCTGTTTTATGGCAACAGCCTCTAGTAAACCCATAAGAAATGCTGAAATTTTCTCTAAAGAAGGATACCGATAAAGTAGCAAGGAAATTTTATTTTTGTGCCAATTCTATTGTTTCAGTAACTTCTGTCAAATCCAAGAAGAATTGCACCCTTCTTTTTGTCCTTTCTGTCACCTGTTTTCTTTTAAACCGTAATAATCCACTCCATAAAGATCATTTAATTTATTCTCATCCAAAGACAGAATCGACTTTTGATCCACAACAATTAATTTCAGTCTGGTTCCAAGGTTAAGCTTGTTTCTCACAAACTTGGGAGTTTGGGGAATGGTAGAAATTAAGGCTAGATGATTAGCAACAAGCTTCTTATTTTTATCTTTCACACTGAATAAATGACTCATTAAATACTTTGGGCCCCATCACTGCGTAGCAGTTAAACACCTTCTCACATTTAAGGAAGCCAGAACGTCTAAGACAGTGAACTTAAAATCAAATGAATATTTATATTTTACAGAGTGGGATGATTACCCACCAGCTTCATTTATGTGCACGCTGAAATGAATATGCAAAATTATGCTGGGCAATTGATATCATAGAGTCATAGAATGATTTGGGTTGGAAGGGACCTTAAAGGTCATCTAGGTCCAACTCTCCTGCCATAAGCAGGGATACATTCCACTAGACCAGGTTGCTCAGAGCCTCATCCAACCTGACCTTGAACACTTCCAGAGATGGGACATCCGCCGCTTCTCTGGGCAATCTGTTCCAGTGCCTCACCACCCTCACAGCAAAGAATTTCTTTCTAATATTGAATCTCACCCTACTTTCTTTCAGTTTGAGCCCATTCCCCCTTGTCCTGTCGCTACATGCTCTTGTAGAAAGTCCCTCTCCAGCTTTTTTTGTAGGCTCCCTTAAGGTACTGGGAGGACACTATTAGGTCAATCTGTAGCCTTCTTTTCTACGGGATGAACAATCCAATTCTCTCAGTCTTCCTCTCTCAGAAAGGTGCTCCATCACTCTAATCAATTTGGTGGCCTTCCTCTGGACTTGCTCCAACAGTTCAATGTCCTTCCTCTCCTGGGAACCCCAGACATGGATAAAGCTGTGGACTGTGCACATGAGTATATTAATATTAAATAAACCAATTATATATTACTAAGATACCATATTTCTGTGTGGAAACTGGCAGCTGGTCAGAAAGCTTCACAGACATTGATTTGAGCACAATTACTCTTTACCCTTGAGCATTCAGTTTGCACCCGTGAGAACTTTAACATCAACAGGAGCAAGAAACCGAAACAAGAGAAGAAAACACGCAGCTGTCCAAGGGACGTTGTTTTTAGCTTAGATTTGTTTTCTTATGGGTGGTGGTTGCAACCTATGAATAAGTTTTAAGAGGTATTAATGTCGCCTATGAGAACACAGCACGAGTGCCAAGAGACTATATAAATGAAGACTTTGTAGAATAAAATGTCTTTTCTGTCCTTTTGCCTTCTGACAGAATTGGTGTGCATTATTTGTGAGTGTCATGTCTGTCTCAACTGCAACATTTCTGAACAGAATTTAGCCAAAGAAAATCTGCTTGATTATTGAGGAAATACATTGCAAGACAAAGGTTGATCAATTTTGATCAAAAGCACATGTGATGTTTAGTTGGTTGAATATTAGAAAAGAATATTTTTCAGATGAAATATATGGGACCTCAGTGATCGCACATAAATTTCCTAGATAAACTATAGCTGGGAATGGTTTATTTAAAAAATGGGCTAATATAGCCTTCACCTTATAGTTTAGAAATACATATTTAAATTGCAATGCCTTATTTAATAAAATATTAAATATATAATTTTAAAAGCATGGTTCATCCTTTTTTGTATTTCGATAGCTAGTCCATTCTTAGTTCTTCCATGTGGGTTGCTTCCACTTTAAAGTGGTATGGACCCGCTGAACAAAACTATTCAACATCAGTAAAATCAGGTAGTTGAGGTTTACTATCGACTGTCAAAGAGGAGATGTGGCAAGTTATTAGCATGCTGATACAGCACTTTGCTGGCAAACTGTCATGAGAACAATGAGGTGGAACACCATCAGCCTGTTGTCAGGATAATTAGAATAATGACAATATGAAATAATACAGATGTAATTGCCATCCATTATAATTCTTAAAATTAACTTATAATTTGTCTCATCTTCATTGAGCAGTGTAAAATATTTAAGGAGATTGAAAAAAGAAAAAGAAGAATTCACAGCTATATTTTGTACTATTTAGTTGGATTGGCATGAAATTTCTAAATCCGTCACTATGTTGCTAAACTGGCACCATGAAATCACATTTATCAACCTTGGTGTTAATGCCTAATACTGGTATTTACACATATGGTGTGTAAAAAACCAGTGTGCAAGCAAAGAAATAATTATATAGAGTAATAATATAATAATTATGGGAAAGTTAGAACATTTGAAGACAAAATATTATTTCAATCTGAAAATATTTGCTGTAAATTTTAAGTGAAAGTGGTGTTGATTTCCAGGACATAGCCCTGTGTTTCAGTTATTACAAAAAATTTGCTTTGACTTCAACATTCTGAATTAATTACTTAATTATTTTATTTTCTGCCTAATAATATGTATAATGAAGCTGGATAATAAAATCACCAAACTAGCAGAAATTGAGGCTGAACAATATTAGAAGGGAGTTTTTATTCCCACCTCCTTTGCAAATGTTGGGTCAGCTATATCTGTGCCATTTCTGAACAAACAGCTTTACAACCTGTTCTGAGGAAGTGGATCTGAGGGAGCTGCCGCAGCCTCCCAAGAAACAGCTATGGTACTGCACAGTCCTCACTGCTGCACATCCCAACACAGACCTTCCCTTCTTCTATTTAATGTCTGATCTGAAATGAGTTTTGAGAAGGGAATAAACTCCTTAGAAGCTATGTTTTATACATATGAACACTGCTACTTTCTTTTCCTTTCCTTGGTCTAAATATACTTAAACCTTCCATCTTCCTTTCAGCGTTTGATTTTTCCAGGCCTTTGATGAGCCTCCTGCCCTCCCTGAGAATCTCTTTAGTAGAACTACTCCTTTGAACTTTCATTGCCCTAAATTTGAAATGCTAAGGATTTATCAGCTCTGAGCACATTAAAATCACTGTTTTACACTCAACATTTCCACTTGTGGACCCAGGAATAATGTTTGCCAACTAATGCTGCAATCTGTTACTCTAGAGAATCCTGGTCTCTGCTGATTTTAAATATCCTGTCTTATGTGGGTACTACTGATTTTATCCAGGGTGACAAGAGGAACATGTTCTGATTTAGGTTTTCATTTTGCTTGCAATAAAATTTTTAGTGGAAATATGCATCCAAAACAGTATTAATTTTTTTTTCAAAGTATTTATTAGAGGATATTGCAATTTCTTTAGCCTTATAAAGCAGTAAATCTATCTAGGTAAGGTATTTTAAGAAAATAGATTTTTTTTTTTAAATTTCAAAGCATATGTACAATATAGCAGATAAGTACAATGTTGCACAGAAGATGTCTTATCAGTTTCTGTGGAAAATTATTGCTTTATTAATATAGTGTCTTTTCAAAGTTGTGGTGAGGAAGGAAAAGAAATTTTATTTCATGCTTTGTGGAAAGTTTTTCTCATTCAAACAGTGGATATATTTGCTGAAACCTGTAATGTTTTCTAGAATTATTTGAGCTATTTTAAACCAAAATAGAACAATCCTCTTCTGTGCTAACCTCTTCTGAATCAAAACTCCAAAGATTTAATACCAGCATTTGATTGTGTTCCCCTTTTAAATGGTATAAAAGGCATAGTGCCATGAAGAAATGCTATCTTCATAAGATAAAGAGGTACAAAAATCAAACACTGTTTATTAAAATAAATAGTTAAAATGAAAAGAAAGCTCCTGAAGAAAATATTTTGAGTTTCTCTTCATAGTGGTCAAGAAGTAAAATCATGGATAGAAAAGTTTAAAAGTGGAGGCACTGACTGGGCCAATAGCTTTCAGGAGCCATTTTGCTGCAAAAGCCTCATAGTTTATTAAGCTAAAATAGCAATTATTGTGTCAAAAAAGAAAACCTCTGCCACTTACATTTAAGGAACAGGGTTTACAGAATGACTCAGCTACCTCTCCATGCCAGACTCATCTATTTTAGCTCTTTGTTTACAACTGACTCATTCATACTCAAACACAGAAGATCTCGGTTTTTAAATTAAACCATGCAGAGAAGACAAAGGCCTTCAAGTAGCTACTTTTACACCTGGTGTTGTTAGTGGTGTCACAACTGAGCTTTTTGTGACAGTAACAGAGCACTGTGCAGAAGAGGTGGTAGCTGTCTCCTTGGGACTGCAGCTGATTGTCACCTGACTAATTGAAATTCCTCTGCAATGCCAGCTGCTGCTGGGCTGCTGTGGAGCTGATCGTCCTCTTCACTCATCGGTCTAGCAACTTCTGTATCCATCAGTCTGCGTCCAGGTGAAGCAAGCTCCCGACAGCCACGTCCCACAGGCGCCGCGAGGGCTCTGCGCAGAGGGCGCGGTGGGCGTCGGTCTCCCAGCCTCGGTGCCCGGCGCGGAGCACCGGCTCCCTGCCCTGTGACTCAGCGCTTCAACGCCGTCGGGGAGCCTTCACCTCGGCTAGAAACAGTCTATCTTGCACATCCAAAGGTGGAATTAAATACATGAAAGATGCACACGAAACGTTAGGAGCGCTTACATAATTAAGTCCCACATTTTCATTTATAAATGTCACACAAGCAGTCGCAGGTGAGGAGTCCAACCTAGAAAATAAAGCGACAATTTGAAAAGGAGGTTGAAAATAAGTCATCAGCACCACAGTCTGAGACTCGGTCTTTGGTTTGTTTTGATTTAATTTCATTACATTTCCTTTTTTTTATGACTGCATTGCCTTGCTTGTTGAGCTATAAAAAAAAGAGGACATATTTTGCCTGTTTATACTCTGCTCACTCCAAGATGTTAACTGAGTCATCAATAAGCATTTATCTCCACACTTCCCAAGCATTAACTCTTCACATTTGTCACAGAAAATAGGAAAGATTTTCTCTTTTCAAAGCTGAGCTCAAGGTTATTCTTGAAAATGGCATTCTGCTTAAACATCAACATTTCATGGAAATTAGTATTGAAATTTTTACTTTTTAAAATGAAATTTTAATTTCAAGCATTTGTAAAGAATAGCTATTTACAATGATGTCAAACCATTTTGGATTACAAATCTATAACTTCAGCAACTGTTAATAGGAGTTGTAAACAGACTATGCCAATGGAAAATCAGAAAATATCATTGAAAATAGCAGTACTTTCAACAGCAGTTTTAATTTTTTGTGTGTGTGTGTGTGTTTGGTTTTTTTGTAAATAGCAGTAATACTTAATAAATTAATGGGAAAGTAAAGATAGCAGAATTAGGACTTACATAACTCAATATCACAAATTGATCAAACATAAGACACCAGGAGGCCATTTTCAGTATCTTCCTCTGCCAGAAGGAGGAACATGAAAGTTCTGTCCTCCATATGAATACCCTAACAACCAGATTTGGGGCTAAAGAGAGGAAATACACATAATGCACTATTTAAGCAAACATGTTTAAGGGTTCATTTGACCACAGAGATGAAATAGACATAAAATGATTTTCTATGATCATTTTCTATGATCTTACAACATTATTTTAGAAATCATGAAACTTTTGTTTGATGCTAAATACAGGGAATGATATGTTTTTTAGGAAATAGTCATTGGATATAGTGTTACTGAATATAGTATTGAAATACTGAAATATTTGAAGTTGGAACAAAATTCAGATCTTTATTTACAAAAATTAATATAGTCTAAAAATCTCTTTCAGTCTCTACTTTCCATTTTTTTCCCCATATATTTTTCAGGCTTTTTTTTCCCCCTCAGATATAAACTTGTTCCATCAGATTTTCAGTGACAAAGGCTATAACTTTGCCAGACACTCTGTTTAATGGTTACCACCTTTATTATTAACAAGACTTGCACTGTCTCACTGCAATTTAAGCTGTTTTTTACTTCCCATCTGCCATGAGAGTTTATTCTATTACTTTTTGAAAGTCTTCTCTGTTCTTGAAGTTGGAGCATCTTCAGGGTTGGCAGTCATCTTTCTGCATGTTGTGTGATGCAAGTCTCTCTTTCTTTCTCTTCCTCTCTTTCTCTTTTTAACCTTCCTTTTTAAAATTTTTTCCTGTTCATATACATCTGTGTGATGCTTTTTTTATTTCTCAACAGCATGATACTGCTGACTCATGACCTAAAATATTTTCTGAAGAACTGTTACCAAGCCAGTCATTTCCTGTCCGGTGTTTATGTAGTCAACACTTCCTGAGGACATCTGTGAGCTGTGAACCCTGCTCTATGGACCACCTGCCAGTAAATTATGTGTTGTAATGTTCAATACCAATGCCAAAGTACTTTTTGGAACTCTACACGGATTGTGGCATTTTTTTAACCTCTCCATATCAACATTGAATTGATTTTTAGAAAGTGTCATTCTGGACCTGATATTTTGCTGTTTAACAAAATTTACAAAAGTACAAGAAAGTGAGGCAAGGTGAGATGAATATCTTTCCTGCAGATATATAAAACACGTCCAGAAAAGTAATCATGTTTGAAGTTCTTACTTTTCTAATAGTCCAGTTTCCATCCTATAAAAAAACCATGGCGATTTTACAGATGCATGTGGACAGGACTAATACAAGACAGTGTCCATTAACTAGTAGATTCTGGTGCACTCTCCTGAATTGTGTAACACAACTCAATGGCTAAATAGCTCCAAAACCTCAATTAAATAGGGCTTTGTCAGTTCCTGGGGTTTTTTTTCCACATTTTATTTACCATGCAATCATCTTAGTTCTCTGATAGAGTTCTAGGCAGTCCAGAATTTGGGACAGTACAACTGCTCAATCACTCTCTGTATATGCAGTGAGACAGAGCAGGGTTTTCTGGCTTGTGATCATAGATGTAAAACTGGATCCACTACCATGTGCCAGCTCCATGACAGTAAAAAGAAAACCATAATCAGGAAGTGGCTGATGGGTCTTCAGAGTATTCCAGGGGGAGTGCTGACCTGCATGCGTTCCCCACAGTCTGAGCATACCTGCAGCAAACGCTCCAGTCCTTCAGTTCTATTGTTGCTTCAACATATGCTGCAGATCAGCTCTTTTTATACTCCTACTCACTCAAAAACCCAGAGAGCATTTCTCTTTTAATTATTTCTTTTGCTCAAGCCTCAGTTTTACACCCAGAAGTTCTTATGACAGCAGGGAGTTGTAGAATACAAGATGAACACTGGAAAAACCCCACAATAATTGCAATTTCACATACACACAAATACAACCTATCTTTTTATCAAGATAGATACAGGTTTTAACATGGTACCCGAACTGTGTGAGCACAAGATAACAGCAAACGCTTTGATGAACCTGGTGCAGATGAAACCAGGGATTCTGGACATGTAGCTGCAAATCAGAAACAATCAATATCTGCTCACTAAAGGAAAGCAGTCTTGAAAACTGGGCAGAGCTGGTATATGGAGGTATGAAGAGAACAAAAAACATACATGCAGCAAATGTAAATCACCCCATCTGCTGTCAAAACAAAGGTAATAACTTGGAAATTAAATGATGGGGGAATGGGTTATGAATGAAAAAAGGAGAGGAAATATAAATACCTCTAGTATTTCCCCTGGTTTAAGGATGTTGTGCCTGATCAATGCCACTGTTTATCTGCAGCAGTTCTTCTGTTCTGTTTGCCAGACAAAGAACATTGGTTTTTTTCACCTGCATTCACTCTATTTTCCTACCTAACTATATGTAGTGTGATCTTTTGGTGAGGAAATCAAGAATTTTTAAAAGCTGAATGTGTGTTTTTGCTTCAGTTTTTATCCATGACAAGGTGATTGATACCATAGACCTGAACCAGGTGGGTGGTGCCCTATAGATAGCCAGGTAGATCAATAGATATTTCAACAGATAGACTGATATTTTGCCTGTATTTTTACATTTGTTTACTGGAATGGAATCCTACTCTCTATAACTGACTAACTTTATTGATTTAATAAACATAGAGGGATTTATTAAATACTGTAGACAAGAAGAGAAAGTGTAAAACTCAGATATTGCAAAGATATAATCAACATATATCAATAAGAAAATATTATTCAATATTAAAAAAAAAACACTCCTCAGTGCATATCTATTTTAAGGCTGTAAACTAACAAAATTTGTTGGAAAATACAAATCACTAGTAAAGAAACTTCATAATACTAAAGACAATTTCAAGGATTAATAAGTTCCTAAGAATAAAAAATAGCTTTTGCTGCATGGATATTAATTTGATGTATATCATTATCGTGTCCAAAAAATTGAATAGAGAATAATAATAAAACCTTAAGCCTGAAACCACTAACTTGATGTAACACTCTTTGTGAAATACAGCTCCTGCTGCTTATGAAATACTTGTGCAAAATTTTGCTACTGTAAAATACAACCATATATGCTCTTGGTGAGAAATTTGGCATGTAATATTTCTCCCAGCTTCCCTCTCAGGAACACATTGAAATAGAATCAGAGAATCATTCAAATTGAAAAAATACCCTTAAAATCATTGAGTTCAACCATTAACACTACTGAGTCCACCACTAAACTATTTCTTAAATACATAAACCAATATTTTGATCTATTTGGTATTATTGTGTTTTTAAGATGGGGAGGTGCTATTTGACAATGGCATAGAATTTCTAATATAAATAACATTTTTCTTCTATTGTAAATAATCTGTATACACACATACGCACACATTTTTGGATGCCTATGTAAAAGAGCAGATATATGCAAGACTCTGATCAGCAATAATGAGAGATTTTGGTTCCTCACCTCCTTTATTTGTTACAGTACTGGATTTCTTAGAAAACCACAGATAAAGTGGAAAATGCTAGTATTTCATACTAGCAATGGTCACAGAGTCTTGCAAGGGAATTAAGCATAAGTAAAAGAAAAGTATTGTTGCAATGTATTTCAACAGAAGACAACAATGCAAACTTGTTGAGGTTTCAAGCAACTGAGTGGTCATAGCAACCCAAAAGAACAGTTTAATCATTGTTTCTAGCACAAGGTATTGCCTCCACTATTCCCTGGGCATTACCCACAAAGCAGTAGAACCAATTTGTTTCTACCAAAATTATGAGAGAAGGAAATCTTCTGTATGAGAAACTGGTAACAGACCATTATTTTTTGGACTGTGAAACATTCAAAAGGAGTCACCAGCCCTTGAACCAGACCTGATCAGGATGGGGAATGAGCACAACCCATGTTTCCGTGAATGGATAATCTGATGTTTCTAATTCCTTTTCTTTGTTGGATTATTTTGGGAGAATTTGAACTCCAGAAAACACAGCATGAATGGTACCAGTGTTTCTGAAGAACTTGATAATCAAAACACATAAACTACTTCAAAGATTATTTTGGTTGCCAAATTAGCTTTAAAGCTCAAGCTTAAGTAGGAGGTGATTTTCTCAGTTGAGGAATATTGCTCATTAGAAATGTACTCCTTACATGCCAGACCTGCTGTTTGGACTATGAGCTGCGAGGTGTGACCACTTCCAACAGAGGCATGTCCATCATCCTTCTGAGTTTTATAGTTTCTGAATGATTTGCCCTGCACTTAATGTTTCCCACACATCATATTCTCATATCCATGTGGCTGAACGAACATGTATTTAAAATTATTTATATTTAGACTGCATCCCTCACTTGTGATTTCTGCGTGAAGTAGACAAAATACAGAAAGAGTAAGGTATCAGTTTGAGCTGGTGTGTTTCACAAAGCCGTTCTCTATCTACAAATCTACTATATATTTCTTTTTAGAATCAAGTCTGTTGTTGAGGTATCATACAAGAAAATATCTAAATAAGAGCTAATTGAAAATTATTGTTACTTTGCATGCTTTTATTTTTATAAGATTAGTTATAAAAATCGACATGTTCAGATTTACGCAAAGCTTTGTTAGATCTTAACAATAAGAGTATATATAGTACTGTAACATGATCTGTGAAAAACATGCTGTGTCATTCTGAGGATCCTCAGCTGTTTTCTATTCAGAAAAACATACCTTGACCTTTAACGAGAGCCAAACTAAAACTGATAAAACCCCAGGAGTGCATATTGTTTTGCAACACAAATATTGTATTATTTGAGACTGTCTATTCCAGTGATTAAATTACACTGTCAGAAAGAAAACCTTTGCAACCTCCCTATGTTTCAGTCTTTTCACTTCAAGTTGTCCTGACTTTAGCATCATAATAATGGTAAGAGAAATGTTAATCAAATCTGGGTGACTATGGCTAGTCTCATTAAACTCTCACAGTAAAATAAAATTAAATACAGCTTCAGTACTAATTGGAAAGAATATTACAAAACAGAATACTTGTACACTGTAGATAATAGGACAAGGAATAATGGGTAGAAATTGAAAGAGGGGAAATTCAGGCTGGATATTAGGAAGAAACTCTTCACTGTGAGGGTGACGAGACACTGGAACAGGTTGCCCAGAGAGGCTGTGAATGCCCCAACCTGGAAATGTTCAAGGCCGAGTTGGACAAGGACTTGAGCAACCTGGTCTAGTGAGAGGTGTTCTTTTCCATTGCAGGCAGGATTGGGACTAGATTACTTTTAAGGTTCCTTCCAATCCCTAACATTTAACCAGTATATGAATTTATAATACAACTTTTGTCTTAGACACCCAAAGATGTAGATAAGGCTAAAAAATATCTGTAAGGAACTGCCATTTATATGGCTGAAACTAGTTAAAACTGCATGTGCTGCTATCCATTGGTTCCCAGGTTTTCTGCCTTCACTGTTAAAATCTGTCCAGGTTTGCAGTTATTTTAGTATGTCTGAAAAAAAAAAAGATTATTATTATACCATTTCTATATGTCCCTGTATCACTGGAGAGTTGGAAAGTTAAAGTTGATAATTTTCTTTTTCTTCTCACATTTTTCATCTTGCTTTCATTTATCTCTATGAGGATACAAATGTTCAATCTAATTTTATTACCATGTTCTTTTGCCTTTGAATCAATGGTTTATTTTTCCCTTCAAGATGATCAATTTTTTCAAGCACTCTTGTCCCTGAAAAATAATTTGTTTCATGTCAGTTCTGCCTGTTTCCTCAGCTCTTTTTCTACCCTTTTATGCTTGCTTTGTTTCTAATTTTCCTCAGTTTTTTTCCTTCTACATCACTCAGCAGCTTCATACCCTCAGTTAATTAGTGCTATCAGTACACTACTATTATTCACTATTACTTAGCCATAGGGCACTAGCAACACAGTAAAAGTGTTATCCCACTTTTATTTTTTTATTTTTTATGCTCCTTGTAACACCATATGGAATGGGTTCATAATATCTCTGTCCAGGTACTGTTAATCCTGTTTTGCAGGTTTTGTCTGTTTGGGGAGAAATTCTGTCAGTTTTTCATGAGACGAAAAGTGATTTGTCTGAGTCCTGGGACTCTAAGGACCTAGTTCTGCCAGGAATTTTCTTGCTTCCAGGTGATAAATTCCTATTGATTCTAATGGGACTTGAGATCACAGTCCTTGATGCTCATGCATTTGTCTCTCTGTGTAGTGCCAACAGTTCATATTCACACTGCAGAGTTTCAAAGCAGTCACCCAATGACTGAAATCCATCAAGTCCAGTCATACAAAGAACAAAAAAGTGCATCAGCAGGTGTTCCTAACATTCATATCTGTGTACGCATACGAGTACAATAGGAGACAATAGTGGCAGTTTAGAGGTAACTAACCTGCAGTGCTACAGTACCGGCAAGTTCAAAACCTGCTTGTTTTAATCAGGTTTCTGATTCCTTGTCTACAAACTTTCAAAGGCCTGATTGTCTATAAGGATATTAATAAAGTGGACAGTGAATGTAACGCTACGCTGGAAAGAGTGTAATGTGATTTCACAAATCTATTTTGTCTATTAAAATGTAAAAAGAATGAATTTCATGCTTCACAAGATTTCAGCTGCAAGTGACTAGGATCCAAATTTTGATATCGATACAAATTTACAGTCAGCAGGAGTCAGAGATCTCATATTGCTATCATGTAATAATTTTTTCACTTCCATTTTCATTATTTAGCAGCACAGAAGGCTTGAAGGCAGTGAAATTGTATGAGGAAAAGGAAAGAGTTGCTGGCTATTTAAAGACTAGCAACTAGAATTTACATACTATATAGCAAGTCTGATGGAATGATAGAGGAAAAAAAAAGTAAAATTTAAGTTGCAGAAGTAAAAGAAGCTGTAAAGAAGCACTAAAAGGCTGATCTTTAGGCACAGATCTAGAAAGGTACTGACTGTTACCACAGGTAAGCAGCAAGTTGTTTTCTTTTCAAAGAAAAAGCATGTATTAATTTTCTGGAATCATAGAGTATTTTATGTTACAGAGATGTCTGGAGATCTCCTAGTCTGATCCTTCCCTCACAGAAGGTCGAATTACATCAGGTTCCTCAGGCACATGTACAGATGAGTTTTAATTCAGTGATTGAGATACCACAACAGCTTTGGACAACCTGTTCCTATGTTTGACCATCCTTATGAGAAAAAATTTTCCTTTTGAATCTTATCAGAGTTTCTTTGCTACAAATTCTATCCACTGCCTCTCTTCCTATCCCGGTGCACCTTGGAGCAGAGGGTCTGGCTCTGTCTTCTCCTCACCCTCTCATTGGTTGCCTTGTTTTCTTCAGGTTGAATGAACTCTGTTCTCTCATCCTTTCCTTCCAAGTCATGAACCTTCAAACATCTTGTTGGCTTTCCACTGCACTTGCTCCAATATGACAATATTGTGTGTTTCTTGTGTGGGAGAGACCACATATGGACACAATACTCCAGATGGGGTCTCACAAGTGTTCTCACAAGGAAAGGTTCACCTCCCTGGAGCTGCTGGCAACAGTTTGGCTTCTTTGCTAGAAGGGTTCAACTCATTAAACTTGTACATCAGCTCAGTTTCCTTGGCACTGCTTTCTATTGTTCATGTGGTAATTCCATCACAGATGCCAGGCTTTGCACTTGCCTCTGTAGAACTTCATGAGTGTTCCAGCCTGGTGAAGCCTTTCCGAACCTACAGTGTGGTGACCACTCCACCCAGCCAAGTCTGCAGTCTCATTGTGAGAGAGCACTCCATCACATCACCCAAGTAATTAATGAAGACACTTTATTACACAGGTTAAAATATAAAAAAACTGGTTTTGTCACAGATAAAGAAAAATGGAAAAAGAGAAGGGCCTTCATAAGAACCAGCAGTGTCTCTGTGTAGCAAATAATTCTGAAGCAGGATCTTTACTTGTCCATTTGTTTATATTGAGAAGTTGTTAAAAGTGTTCAATCAGCAATATTCTGATGTGATATGAAGGATAAGAAAGAATCAGTATTATTATTGTGAATGGCTGCTTTAATTTAGGTTATTTTTTTTTGTGCTGGGCCTTAAGAAAACGTATCAAAACTGCAGAGACAAAAACTGCAGAGACAAAACCTGAAGAAGTTCCAGGTGACTTTCAGCCTTACACATATGACCAGTGAAATACCTGTACTGTTTACACTGTGACAGTAACATCATCCGTCATCTTAATCTTCTTATATCAGCTTCTAAAGAACACCTTACTGAGGAAAGGAAATGATTTTGTGACAGATCATCAACTACTGTTTTTAGCCAGCATTCCCAGGATTTTTTCTACCCACTTTCCAGCTGGTTGTGTATGATGCTCTGAAAGATACAGAAATGTCATTCATGTTAGACACCAGTTAATTCCACATTTTTTCTCTCAGTACAAAAGCTATTACTTCCATCTAGCTAAATCAAGCAACTTGGTCTCTTTGTGAACCAATCGTTTCAACACAAAAAAGGAAAGAAAAAATGTCCTAGTGCAACTCATTCTAGCTAGAAATGAATTTACATGTTGTACATTTAAGGTTAAATAAAATGCATAAGAAAAATAGTGAAGAATTATGTATCACCATTTCTTCCCTCTGCACCATTTTCCTGCTACTAAGCAGGTACTCTGACTAGGAACTGTAGTTAGAGATTCAGAGGATTACAGAGCACTGAATTTTCCCAATGCCTTTTAGGAAACCACTAGGTTCCAGTTCTTACTGGGACATACGATTAGACAGTCATATTTCCTAACATGTCTGTATTCTGCTGAGCCATCAAGAGTGATAGTTTCGTGGGTTTTTTTCCAGTGATGTAACTAAAAAAAACTATAAATTCTAGTTTTCTGTGCTTTTTTTACAGTGTAGAGCATTTAACCAAGAAATTTTATTGTAATACATTGAGTTCACAGTGTTCTAAAATATTATAAAAATAGTAAATAGAGAAAAAGAAAACAACTTTAGCTTCATATATATGTGTGTTTCAATATAAATATATGTATTGGGAGGGAAAGAATGGAAAAGCAAGAAAGTAAAAATAACTATTTTTATTTAAGTATGCTTGACCTGAGTCAGAATATTTTGCTGCATGGGCATAATCCTAAATACACAATTTAAGCAAATACCCTCAGTTCAGCAAAAGAACAGAAATTATTATAGTGTATTTTTAAAGTCCTTGTGTGATACAGTAATAATATTTTAACAGCATATTAATAGGCTGTTTAAAGTTCTTGTACTAATAAATTACCTTCCTACTGCAGTTGCAAGGAAAGGAGTTTCAAGCCAGTGTTAAATGAACACCTGCAGGTGACAACTCACATGGCACCAAGAAAGACAGTTCTTTGCCTCTCAGGAACTGTGATCAGGTGTTTACATAGTGCAATACTTGTCTTTTTGCTTGTTTATGCACAAATCTTTGATGATCTTTTGGTGGAGATGAACAAATGATTGCTCCCATTCTTTCTAGACTTTATTTACACAAGCCTCTTGTCTGTCCGTGTGGCTGGTGAGGGCGAGCACAAAGATGGCACATCAGCTTGTGTGCTGAGCTGGGGCTGCCCGTGGAGACCAACCCTCAACTGGTGGCGAGCTAAGGATCTATCTCTGGGTGAATACGGGGGGGAAATTTGTTGTGAAAATGGTTTTGAAAATGGAGAAAACAGATTTTGAAAACCCCCAATCTCCTAGTTCAGGGTGCCTGGGATGAGGGAGCTGAAAAATAAGGGTCCTTGGGAACTCAAGGATGGAGGATTTTGTGATCCTACTCCTAAGAAAAGGATATGGCAAGCCTTAAACTAACAAGCAAAAAGAAGGACAGGAGAGCTAATAAAAAACAGGTGGGAAAGTGAACTTCAAAACTGATCTGTCTTGTTAGCAGGTCTCATGGAAATATCATATTCCTCTGCAAGTTTAATCTCAACAAATTCTGGCAGAATAAGGTTGCAGTAAAAGAGGTTCTAGTGGTTTTTCTAGTAAGCAAGACAAAGACTTGAAGAAAGGAATAGAATATATTTTTCTCTTTGGGGAGTTGAACAATGACCTGCACTTACTGTGCCATGAAACTCCATGGTATGCTAGGCAAATTAGTTCTCTGAATTTTTCTGGGTCCCTGCAGTCTATATGCTGCTTATGACTGCCTTAAAACCTGGATTTTTCTGGCAGAAATTCTGACAAAAATTCTGTCAATGCTTTTAACTTACGTATTGTATTTAAAGAAAAGTGAGGTGCAAAAAACCGTGCATAACTTTTTAAAATAAGGACAGAACATTACTGTGTTCATTCTAGCATATGGCTCAGTTTACCTACTGGAGAGATAATGGAAAAATAGTGTTATAAAAGGGGATGTATTGATGCCTTCAAAAAACTTCATCATGCTAGCAAGTGATGAGTGCCGTAAAAAGTACATGGGGAAATTTCTATTTCTTTCTTCAAATCATAGTTTGGATACTGGGCAACAGAAAAAAACCCCTAGTATTAAAAACTTATGATCAATAAAATGCAGTCAAATATTAATGAATGATCTATGTCTCAAGAGCTTTTTATGATGTTAACTGAATGACAGGCTGTCTGGGAAAATATGTAGGAAAAAATATGACCATATAAGACTATATCAAACTGTAAGTACATAAGAATTATGCTGTTTTGACTGCCATATACATGACACTTCATAACTTTTGAAGATATTTTGGGGTTGAATAGACCTGTAAATGTCCCTTCCAACCTATACGGTCTACGATTCTATGACTGTGATAGCATCGCAATGTTAATTATGCTATTTCAGGTTCAGGCTTTCATGTCTTGAGAGATATTTGTACTTTTTTGTGAGAACCTAGTAACAGGCATGCTCGTCATAGCTGAAAGGAGGGTTTAGCTCTTGGTAATATCTTCCAATACAGATCCACAGGTCCCCTCTAATAATTTAGCATTTGACATTTTCAGTATTGTTTGCATTTTTGCAGATTGACACTAGCTGTTTTGTTTACAGTTCTTTATGGAGTACAGCAAAGCATTTAAAAAAATCTGGTTTGGGGCTCAACTTGGGTGTTAGCGAAAAAACGGATTTCACACACAAAATTGTCAAAGCAGCAGGGGATTTGAAAGTGCTTGAATGGAAATATGGAAAACCACCATAGCAGTAAAAAATAGGGGATGCCAGGCCCAACAACACCTCAAATTCTACCCTCATTTGAGCTTAGATTACTAAATCTTGGGCCACCCACTATGCAGAGCACTGAAACATCTTTGGAGAATAAATATCTTTTTGAACAGAACATAATAATGATAATATTCACTTTTTTACATATCATCCAAGGTATGGGAAATTTGGGTTCTTCAAATTAATAATGAACTGCATTCCAGAACAGTAATTACAGTATGTTATTTCTAGATATAAATAAAAGAGAGCAGGCTATCTGTACAGGTCCTGTATATGACACTGTATAAAAAAGGACTGTAAGAGGAAAAAAACAAGCTCTGGATTCTAGGAACTAGCTGTTCAAGCATCAGCTGGCAACCTGACTTCAATTCGCAGGTCTTGCAATATTTTATATCTTTAGCATTTTTGAAAATAGACTTTTTCAAAGATCACAGAATAATATCTTTATCCCAAAACTATAGCCTCAATACTAAGGGATCAACTTACCTCAGTTAAAGTATTAGACAAGATAATTGTCATAAGAAATCTAGTTTTGAATCCTTTCTGTGCCTAGTAATTTTTATCACTTGCTTCCTCAGAGGGAGCACTCAGCCGAAGGCTGTTGTCCAACATGTCCAGATCTTTCATCCAGCTTGACGAAATCAGTCACATCCGCTGTGCTTTGTGCTGAACTTATGGCCGTGGCTTTGTGCTAGGAAAGGACAGAAAGCGCCTGATAAATTGCCCAGACAAGGAATTATGGTGTGTTTAGATTAGAGAAGGCTTTGTCAAGGTGGTTGCTGTTCAGACCAGGATTTTCAGAAGTCGCAAACAGGTAAGTTCTAAACAGCTCTCAGGCTGAAGAGGTAGTCAGTTTTAAGTGCCTCAACAATTAGGCAGCAATGCAAACGTGTAAATAAGCACGATGTTTTTTCTAAATATTGTTACAGTTGTAGTTAATGAAATTTTAGTCAAAAATTTCTGTTCCCAGAACAGATTGCAATGGTTTGGTGGTTATGTTGATATATCTATATCTATCTATGTCTCAATCTATATCTTTTCTCTCTCTAGCTACCATAGAATCTGTTGCTCTCTGTTTCTGCTGCTGTCTCTATCTGTTGAGATCTACATGTAAGTGGGGAATTCATTAATTGATAGTGGTTTTGGATATTCTCCCAAAATTGAATGAGTAGATATTCAAGGCTAAACAAGTCACCCTATAAATGTTTTGCATTTAGAAGAGTGGAAAAAGTACCTCCGGAGAGTGATTCATTTGATCCTAAAACAAAGAATCTAAATTGGACTAGATGACTTTTGCTTGACTTTTCCTAATATTATTATTCATCCAAGGCCTTTAAAGGGTTTCTAAAAACAGGTGACACACACACACACGCACACACACACACACACACGCACATGCACACACACACACATATGTATATATCATTATGCAAACATACTAAGTTGATTATGGCCTCTGTATTTTTTTTCTTTTAGGGGAAAACACACTTATAAACATTTATGTATATAGTATATATGGTAATAAGTACATATAGACAGATATAAAGTCTATATGTACAACTGCACTAGATTTTGTACTTGGTTTTGTTTGTTTGTGTTAGAGTGTGTATGTATATGCACACAATATATAAAATAGTTGTCAAAAGAGTGAAACTAGCCTGAGGTACCTCAGCAGAAACTAATTCCAAATGTGACATTTAAGGGTAAAGTACATAGTAACAGCATTCATTTGGTCTATAGATTGCCGAAATCTTACAGCTACACTATTTCTTCAAACAATGGCATGCTGTGCTCATTGCATATTGGAGAGCATATAAAGTTCCTATCGTTATACACACATTGCTTCTCCCCGGATTCACGCTGTGTAGCATCAGTGACTTCAGCTCATTTTAGCTAATACAAATTAGGTTAGAATCCAGACAATAGTTGAAGTGCAGTTGTACCTTGGGTAAGTAAATATCTGTTTATTTCTAAAAATAAATTTTTAGTGATAGAGGAAGTTTTACTCCCACCTATAAGATAAAATTATTTCTAGATTCTTAACATGAAAAAGGCTGGTGACCATAGCTTCCTCAAAGTAGGCTATAAAATTGGTTTTATTTGCTTAGTCTTAACTCTGTATTGTATGTATGTGTCAGAATCACAAAGTTCTACATAACTTTGAAAGCACCTTGTCCTCAAATGAAAAAAAATAATATTGGCTTCAATTTTCTTCTATTTTATTCCTGCTTTTCCCATCCAACAAGCTAGTCAAATAGACTCTGCTGCATGAGTAAAACAGATGACAGAGGAACACATCACGCTCAATGTCCTTGGGCATATTTTGTTGACTTTAAATAGTATCTAGCACTTCATGACAGAAAATCATTTCCATTTCAGAACTTTAACAGCTGAAATAACAGAAGGATAGGTAGGCCTATAGTGGTTCACTAAATACACTGTAAGAAAAGCTTCAAAATATGTCCTTGTCTGAAGTCTTTCATGCATCATTTAATAAGCTGAGAAACTGAATTACAGTTAATAGTAAAATATAACTTCTTTACTTTTAATGTCAAAAATTTTCTTGTTTTCCCTTTCCTACTGAACTATACAGTAACATGCTAACTAGGACTGTTCACATTTTGTTGGTCTGAGAGAACAAGTGCAAGGATCTGCCACAGCATATTGTTCTAAAACTAACAATTCATTAGTGAATGTGAGTTGGCACTTTTGCTGTATTAATGACCTATGTATATCTGTCTGTTGGGGAAAAAGAAGGATGGAATTTCCATTCCTTTTTTCTTTTCAGTAAAATTCTTACAATGTGAGTTATTTTATTCTATCAAAATTTGGAAGTATAGCCTTTCCCATGAAATATCCCGTAAATTGTTACAGACTGCTATGCTTGTAGGTGGTTTATGACAATTAAACAATTTTCAGCCATTATAAAAATACGTTTTCCTCACGTTGTCCATTTTCAAATAGAGACCTTAGATCATCCAAGTTTAGAAGATGTCTGCATCCAAGAAAATCACTTCTGACACCCTTCAGAGTCACTGAAGGGAACAGGCTCTTTTAAGGTGTCACTCATCTGATAGATGAGTACATTCACATGACATCACATTAATTTAATCCTAAAGTGTTTTCCTGTTCGTATTGGCAATAAAGGAACTTCAGATGACAGTTTCAGACACAGCAGCCTATATTTTAGGCTCTGTATTGGTCAGATTAATCCTGTTAAAAATGTCCACTTTCCATCTACAGAGTCAGTCACAAGGAGCCAGTACTGACGAAAGAAAGAAAAAGACATTTGCTGAAAACGGAGCTCATGGCACCTACCTGGCATTCTCTGCTCTGCCTGATGATGGAAACTGTGTGCAAAGCACATGCAGCTCTAGAGTATCTGTCCTATCACCAACCAACACATTCACCAATATTCATGTGCCTTGATTTCAATGTTCTGAATCCTCATAAACAGAGCAGTTTAAAGCTTTGCCCTTTTTGACTAATGAGCAATGAATTCTCAATGTGCTTTTTCTAGATAATACTTAAATTTATAGATTAGAAACTGTGTCACTTGTGTTTGCATGAATGGAAAATCAAATACCAATCAAAAGTCATTAATTTTCTAAGATTTTATTTCCAAATAAATGTTAAGAAATATTGATCGGTTGGAAAACAAACAATAAATTTTGAGAAAAGTAAGATAATATAATCAAATAAGCAATGAATTATGGAGTACTTTCTGAGCTGTAAAATATCTTTAAAGTCAGGACTTCCAGGCATTTGAACATTTACATTGAGTTTGCTTATGAAGTAAAACATTTAACTTCACATACTTTATTTTGAAGTTACTGCTGCATATTCTTAAACACAAAATTAACCATACGGTGACATGCTCTTTTGACTAGGTACAGTTTATCTATTTGATAGGTGGGTAGACTGGAAAAAATATACATGAAAACATCTAATATATGACCAAATTTTCAATGGGATCAAAATAAATCTCCATTACAAAGTATCAGGTCTTTAATAACCTGTAGCAATAAACATTAAGAGATATTTGGATATTTATAGGTGACCACTGGAGAACAGCTTAAGAAGTTATGTCTCAGTGAAAATATCATTTCTCTAACTACCATACCTAATCTACTGCAGTGTAAATTAAAATGGATAAAATATAAAATGAAATTATGCTGAGTGCAAAATAAGCCTTTTTTTAAAATTTCTGCTTTGAATATGTTAAGAATAAGCCCACATTCTGTTACTTTTTATGGAATGAATAGAGATTTAAAAGAAAAGGAATCTATACAGACCAGGTATAAAGCAGATTGATTTTTAATACTTGGATAGCATTAGATAACTTTCAGTGCATCAGAAAATGTGAAAAACAGTGCTACCTCAATGAAGTCACTTCTGCTAAAAACAGCAAACAGGGAAGTATTTAGCCTGTTGTAGATAATACACAATAAAAGTTTATCTGAATTGACAGGACGGTTTCTCTGTACAGAGCATGGCATTTCTTTTCCTACATTTTGACCATCTAGTGTAATAATCTGTACATACTTACAATGGTGGAACCCTTCAGCCTTGGCACATCAGCCTCGATCTCTCAATTGTAAATTGTTTCATTCTAACATCAAAGATCCTGGCTGTCAAAAAAAATACTCAAATCTTTACTTCAAATGAAATATAAATATTCAAGTGTATGAGAAGACAATCTAGTAAGAACAAAAAACCAGAAAAATAGCGAAGGATCATGTTCTGAACATCCCCACTTCTAACCTTCTGAATTCCTGTCACAATACATACATAGAAGCTTTGCAAAATGGCTCTAAATGTCAGGAGCGGGACCAACAATACTTTTATTACTGCAGGTTTTGTCTCTTTATGTTGAGGTTCTGTCTGGATCCTCAAAAGACTACTGTAGCTTTTTCTGTCTTACAGCATTGTCTGTGGGCATTAGTGTGCCTCTTCTCAGTATTTAGCCACTAGTTCTCAGAGAATTTGCTGTAATCTAGTCTTTTTCCTTTGTTTCTGTGACTTATATTCCTCTGAAAAAAAAGATTCAAACTAGTCAAAGGTTCAAAAGAATCAGGGCTTTTTAATGTGGTTTGTGGACTTTGCTTTGGTTTTGGTTGTTTCTGAGTTGGTTTTTTGGGAGGGGGGGGGAAGTTTGTTTTGTTTGGGTTTTTTTTCTTCAACAAAAAAGTATATCATGGTGTTATAGAAAATATTTTATTTACCAAGGGGGAGAGGCAGAAGGACAGACACACCCAACCTCCTTCAAAACAGAGAAAAAATACTCACTAATATTACTGATGTTCTAAAAGCACCACTACTTTCCTTAAAATTTTAGCATGCTAATAGCATAAAGGTGCATTTAGAGATCTCATGTCTAGAATCTGCAGAGACTTCTCAGTCACCAGTAAAGTGTTTTAAATTGCTTAGATAGACATATAATTTCTTTCTAAAAGTGTTTGACAGTATCTTGAGGTCCATTATAATAAATCTGATTTTATTTCTGGATGACCTTCTACCAGAAGTGCAAAAGATATTCGCACTATTGCAGGCCTTGGGACCCCTCCCTATCTGACTTATTCATCTTAAGCTTATTCCCAAAGCAGTCCTCAATTGATTTTATTTTATAAACAATATCAAAACAATTCTTTAAAAAATCACTCAAAGTTGGACTCTCCAGAGATATGACCTAGATATAGGTCATAACATATGGTAGAATGGGATGAGTTGCTGAAGCTGAAAAAATAGGTAAAGAAGTGATGTCTATCTATCTGTCTGAGCCTACTCTTTCCTTCCAAAATAACCATGAATGAGACTAGGGAATAATCGTACAACAAATGGGATGTTGTATAATCATCTTCCACCTGGATCCCTAACACTGGGGACTTCCTTGAATGAGGAGGCAGCAAAGTCCCATAAGATTAATGTAGCGTGCATCAGTTGACAGATTCTTTGGTGCTGTACAGCTGTTCTGCATCAGATCTCCAGCAAAAGCTGAGTTCACTTAATTAGTGAGTTCAGGCCCTATGTAAATGTAAACATGAAGTGATGTGGTAGAGGAACATATACAGAAAAGTGGTTTGGGTGGTCTGTAGACTGCACCTAGACGCCATTCAACAGCAGGAATAACTGGCTCCCTTAGGCAGGATTGTGGTTGTAACTGGGCTCAGCTGCAGAGGTCACATCCCCCTGTAGTCTCACCAAACACCCCCAAGGGTAACTGAGTCGATCTCTGTCCCAGTGATACATAATTATAATAAATCTCTCCCTTTTGCTTGGACTCACTAACCAGCGATGGTACTAAATAAGATGAAACACATTTATGGCAGCAATTTTATTATGTTTGTTTCTCAGAGCCTGGCCCATGGATTTTTAGTCGGGCACAGCCTGACAGTTCCTGAGGTTATACTGCTGACTTATACTACCCTCACACCAATTGACTGATTTGACCAAAGTTGACAAAATGGCCCAATTGATGCATTAATGTACACACTGAGGTCCACACAGAGCAGTCCTTCAGACTGGAATGACATCCTGGCCAGACATTTGACCACAATCCACAGTGAACTGGTGGAAGACAAAATTGTTTTGATGAGATTGGAGTTCTGTAAGACTGTGGCACTTGATATGGAGGGATATTCATCCTTCCTTCTGGTGGGAGGGCTTGGTCAGATATACCAAGGTGCGTGAGGCTCCCACCTCTGAACCTGCCATGGGAAGAAACATCAGCCGTGGTGAGGGAGAAGGTGGGAAGGAAGAACAGGACACACTCTGTTGCCTACCTCCCCTACCCTGGTGAGCAGCACAGATCTGGCATCAGAGGACACCAGTGGGGAAGGTCCTGGACAAAAATCCATCATGTCCATGCTGTGGAAACCAGACATACCAAGTGTTAGGGCTAATTGATAATTTAAAGAGATGTCGTGGGGGATTTTTTTTCATTGGGCCAAATGTGGAAAAACAGATGGAAAACATCACAGTGTCACCTGCCATTTCCCACAATGTAAAGGGGCTGCAGAAATGGCTCCCATTGGAGAATGGATTTGTGTTGGAAAAGCTTTAAAACAGAAATTGGTGTGGGACAACATAAAAAACTAGTGCCACCTGTTGTAATCAAGTAACTCCTCTTTTTGATGAGAGTGTTATCCCCTCAATCTCTCTTCCTATACTGAGTACAGAAAAAATGTTGATCATTCACAAGAAGAGCCAAATATAAAGGTATCATAAATGCATTTCAGGAGAACTGATTATACCACTTGGGATATGTTTAGGACAGTTGTATCATAATGAACACTAATAGCAACAGACTGTTCTTCACATACAAGTCTTAAAGTAGCTTGATGCTCTTCTCTAAAGAAAAGTTGTCATAGTTTAGGAAGTGATTTTTCTCATTGAAAAACACATTACAGACTATATGGTCCAGAAAATAAATAATATTACTTTCATAACATCATTAATAAATTAGTAAACAGATCACTTCATAACTATGAAAACTGACAAAAATTAAGTCATTATTAAAAATTTGCTGCAGGATACACTGTATATTTTCTCCTTATTCCAACTATCTGCCAGTTCCTTCTTTGAGGAATAGTTTGTTTAAAGGAACTGATTTAATAATAAAGCTAAAATTAAAACCAAGAAAAATTTATCTCCTCGTGTTGGTTTTGGGTTAATGAGTTAATTTTCCTCACAGTGGCTTGTATGGGGTTATGTTTTGGATTTTAACACCCTCAACACAGGGTTGATAATCTAGAGACATTTTTGTTATTGCTGAGCAGGGCTTAGGCAGAGCCAAGGTCATTTCTGCTTTTCGTGCAGGCACAGTGGCACAAAAGTTGGGAGTACATGGGAAGCTGGGAGGAGACACAACAGTGACAGATTGTCCCAGCTGACTGAAGGGATGTTCCAGACCATATGGCCTCATGCTCAGTACATTAGGTGGGGGGAAGAGGGAGGAAGGGGAGGGTGTTTGGAGTGATGGCACTTTCCTTCACCAGTCACCATCGTGCATGATGGGGCCCTGTTGTCCTGGGGATGGCTGAACACCTACCTGACCATGGCAAATAGTAACAGAATTCCTAGTTTTCCTTTGTTTGTGTGTGTGGATTTTGCTTTCCCTATTAAACTGTCTATATCTCAACCCAAAATTTTCTAGATTTTACTCTTCTAATACTCTCCCAATCTTACTGGTGGGGGAGTGAATGAGCGGCTGCGTGGGCCTTGGCTGCTGAATGGGATTAAACCATCACACTTCTTTACTTGATGCTTAGGGTACATCTTGCAGTAATAGAGAACAGTCTCTGCTGTCATTAAATATGTGTAAGGGTTTCACATTCCTGGGAAATGAAAAATAAATATCGATATTTTACATCACATTGTTCATAGAGTTGATATGTCGAAACTCTTTTAAAAATATTCATACCATCACATACTGTGTTTTTATTTAATCTTATAGGCACCCTAGGATCGGCTCAAATTTCAGTTCATAGTTCTGTGTCAGATGAAGCTAAAAGTAGATTGTAATAGGACACTGTTAATGAAGATGTTGAATATGCATTGTACACTTACATGTGTTTGTTTTCTTGTATTTTAGAGAGCGTGAACTAAAATAATTCCTTCCCAAAAATCTTGCCTAAGTATATATCCTTGATCTAAAATGTAAGAAGGTTCCATATCCTGAAGGTCCCGTGGGACAGATGTAGCAGAAAACACGTATGTCTGACTAACTGTAATTTAAGAGTCTCAAAAAGAGTTAAAAGGAAGTTTATTCACAACAGTCAAGTTGATGGCTCTAAAAGGAACATTTCACTCATGAAAAAGTTTAACAAATGGTGGTTCAGAGTGGGCTGGTAGATTCTTCAGCTCCTGAATACAGGGCCAGATATGTATTAGTTAACTGATGTCAAGTTCATTTGTACAAGGATGTTTTACAAGCATTCCAATGACTCTGCCTAAATCTCCATTTACAACCTTTCTCTTATGTTGAAGTGGAAATTGAGACATCCAGAGACAAATTTATTCATAGCTATTTTCTTCTAGCAATCTAAAATCCAGACAACGCATTCTCAGTAACATGTGGCCCAGTTTCTGCTGAAGAATCCTGGCTTGATTAGCTTTCAAAAATATATTTCAATTAGGGAAATTTTATGTTGCAGAGGAGTCTCAAAGCTCAGTGGTGTAAACCTGTCTTCCACAGGTTCATAAGACACATGACTGAGCAATAAAAATTGACAGAATAATTGTAAGTTTCATAAGTTGCTTGAATTCAGCTAGAAAAACAAAAAAACCTATCTGTGTGTGAAATGCATTTTTAAAAATACGACTGATAATTATTAGTAGGACCAGCAAATCATATCCGTTGAAAGTTGTACCTTGTGCAATTAAAACTGGAAGAATCATGAAATTTCTTCAAATTTAGAATGTAGATGCATCTTGAAAGATTATTTGGTCTTTGCATTCGAAAAAACAGGAAGATATTGAACGTAAGAGAAAAAGTAAGTTGACTAATGGAAACTCAGGTAAAGGAAAAATAATGTTACTTAATTCAGTTTAGTAAGGAAATTTGGGGTTTACTGTCTGAGAGTAAGAGAT
Source organism: Struthidea cinerea (assembly GCA_013397865.1). Taxonomy (NCBI): domain Eukaryota; kingdom Metazoa; phylum Chordata; class Aves; order Passeriformes; family Corcoracidae; genus Struthidea; species Struthidea cinerea. Next base: position 979,080 of record VZTI01010898.1, read on the forward strand.
TTAGTCAGAAGATCTCTGACTTCTGTCATTTGAATAGTCTCACAACAAATTATTAAGAATATGTAAAGGCTTAACAAATACAAAATGAAATATGTAATCTGGTTTTATCAATCATAACATATTCTAACATAAATTACCATGGTTTTATGGCTTTTTTTAGTTAGATGAGACTTGCAGTACTTTTTGTATTTGGACCAGAGGAGAGCATCTATTTCAATTTTTTATGGAAAACAGTAGAGTACATTGGATTATCCGTTAATTAAAAAGCAAAGGAAAAACAATGTGAAAAGGAGATGTCAAGGGTTTTTGAAGGATCAGGTATCAGTTCAGTGGTATTTCACAAGAACAATTTTTAGGACAGAATTATTTAGTATTTTTACCTAAAACACAAAGGACAGGATTTGGCTCAGAGAATTTGTGATGAAATATAGTTTGAAAATGTTGTCTACAAAAAAAATAATTAACATATACAGAAGGAACTAACTATTGGGATGACAGGAATTTTAAGATGCAATGCAACTGGTAAACATGCAGGATTATATGCTTCAGGTTTAATAAGATAATCTTCTGTGACATCAATCTAGGAACTTATCTGTAGAAAAACAGATGAAAGGACTTTAGCACTGCTTGTTGATCACAGAATTATTTCCAGCTGCTCACTTGATGTAGCTGTGAAAAAGGCAAAAATATCTTAGTAAAGCAGGACAGGGATTTCCAGTGGAGGCAGGAAGATATTGATCCCACCATAAATTTATGCCAGCTCAGTCTTCTTGCAGAATGCATATACAACTCATGTTATTCATGCTCATGAAAAGAGAACTCAGAATGGAGGCAACATAGGAAGGCCAAGGAAGATGCTCAGAAACTTTACAGGAGGCTAAAAAATATGACTTTTTTAATTCGGCTAAGGAAGCTAAGAAGTTACCTGATTGCTTAATATCAAAGTTAACATTAAAGTTGTTAATATCTAAGAAGTATTTTTAGATATAAGTGTAACTAATAAGAAAAACTAAATGTATGGCTAACAACTGTTATCTATTACATTTTATACAGGGCTGAGATATGCTAGGTAATGTATACCTTGACAGGTTTTTGAGGGGAAAAATAACCCAAAAGCCAACATGTAATTCAGCTGCCCTAAAGTGGATTTGGAGGAAAGTATTTTCTTCTAGTTAGATCTACTTACTGCTTACTTACTACCTACTTACATCTAGTTCAAGAGATCATATCAAAACTGTGGCTAAGAAGTTAAAGCTGAAACACTTGATCTGGATTCCTGGGCTGTGTAAATGCAGTTTGGAGCTCCGAATCTGCAGACATCTCTTTATGTAAAATAGATTGGAACAGGTATGATAAAGAAAGAAAAATTTGGCTTATCACATTCAGATTCTCATCACTAAACAGTTATATGACATTTTTAATAATTTTTCCATCATTTTGCCAAAGCTTTGCTTTGTCATTCTGGCCACATTACCACAGTGAAAGAAATAAGAGTGACGTTTCTGGTGTCCAGTTTAGCTGGGGTTCTGGAATTCAAGGTCCCTAAATATTAATTGTTGAAAATGTCAGACCTTGCATAAAAGTACAACAGCTCTTATGTGGTGACTATCACATCACACGGAAGTGCAAACTGGTGATGAAAAATTTAATCTGAAGTGAGATGAAAGTTCTTAATGATCAGTCAGATGTTTAGGAACAGCTTGTTGGGACTGAGAGAAGGAACAAATCTTACCACTTATGAGACAGAACTCAGTATGTTTATGAAAGGGATTGTGAGATGAAGTGACTAGAATATCAGGGCACAATTTCACCCACATTTTTTCCCAGTCCTATTTTTTTTTTTTTTTTAAGGAATGAAAGGATGAATTTCTTACTGATAAGTGTAGATTTTCATGCAGGCTTTTCTCCCACCTTTCTTTCACATGCTGTTACATTAGTCCTGATCATCACTCATTAGGCTGTAGCTAATTTTACTGCTTTATTGCTTCATCACTTTATATATCAATAATCCCTTCAGTTACCTCACTGTCCTTTCCAAAGTCCTCATCTGCCCTTCCTATTTGGAGAAAATTAACAGTTTAAGCAGAAAAGCAAAGCTGTATGAACCAGATTTGCACAAATCTGCTGAATTCAATTTCAACATTGGAAATAAGTGCAGAGAGCACATCCAACCCTTTTTTTTTTCCAAATAGCAGTAATAGAAGCATAGATCCAATTGTTAGCAACTCTTTAAAATAAGCAACTCTGTTATTACAAATCTTTATTCCTAGCTGTAACTCCATTCCATCTTAGGAAGAAAATTCAAACCCTTGGACATCATTCATATTTGTGTAATATGATTTTATAGTCCTCATTTTTGGTTAAAAAGATTTCATTGTGCTCTATATAATAATAAAAAAAATTAGTTAAATAATTAAATAACGTATTTCCTGTAGCTTGATGGACACCCTCAGCTAATCCCAAGCTGAGCTCTGAATGTTTGGCTGGAGCTTTTCATGTGGTGGACAGCACAAAGCAAAAAAACCTCATTGAATTCTTTTCATCAGAGGACTTTGAAGAATTCTTAAGGGTAAGAAAATATGCCATTTAGAGAGACGTTTTCCAATATTTTGATCCGGCTGCACATTCTGGTTTTCTTCTAAGAAAGAGAATAAAATCAGTTAATCTCTTCTCAACACTGAATAAGGTAGTTTGGTACTTTCCCACTTAGGAGAAAAATTAAAATTTAAGACTCTGGGCATTCTGTGACATTGCTGATAAACCTGAAAATATATACCTGTCAGCAGGTGTGACATGCATAATTTGTTCTTGAAAGAGGAAAACACCACATGTAACTTAATCAAATAACAGTCAGGAGTACTTATTCTTGAAATAATTTTTTAACTACTAATGAAGCAAAAGAATTTTTATTCTTTTGAATTTTTTTAATTTTTATTCTTCGTGAAAGCTTGTTTGGGCCTTATCTTTGTTTGTTTCCTTGTTTTCCAGAATAAAAATAAAAAGAAGGAAGAGTAAATTTTTCAACCAATTTAATTTCCCGCTAGGGAAGCCAATAAAGCTAAAGCCAATATCACAGAGAGCTAGAGGAAAGAGAAAGCTATATATAGATAAAACATTGTTCATAGATAAAACAAATACAAACAATCCAGGTTGTGCTAAAAGATGATCTGACTTTTTTTTATTAGATTTTTTTAAACTTCCTTATCTAAGCCTTTATGTGGTCTACTTTTACATTTGTATGCAGAACTGTCTATCTTTTCTGGTTTTCTTCCTGGATTTTTCCCCTTTGCAGGGCTCTTTTTTTCAGTCCCTTTAAATCCAACTTAAAAAGTACAAAAACATGTAAGACTGAAGCAAGTTCAGGATAGTTTGAAGCTGGAAATAACTCTTTCCTGGTTTATGATCTCTGTTGTATTTATTATTAGTTACTTGAAATGAGCAATGTTTTTGTCCAGCATCACAACTTTTTAAAGCTTTTCTATAATCATATTTCTCACTGTTAGGGTAAATTCATTAGATTTGGTCTGACTCCCTGCATGTAAATAGCATGAACATATTTTGATCCATTGCTCTGCCCTTTTAGGAAGAAAATGAAAACTAGTTTTTACATTCTAACGTCTAATAAAAGCTATTTAGAACTAAATGCATACGTATGCAGGATAGTCTTTTTTGTAGCTTGATACTGTTCAATTTCTCATGTGAGTGTACAGTATAGATGAGTATAGAACTCACCTTAGAAACATAGCCTCCATAAGGATAACCTATCTTGTCATAGTTTACAATGTAAGATTCTTCATGAAAGCTGAAGTAGAATATGTGCCTCACAACTGAAATGATCATTCAGCCAGATAAATATACAGTGGATACAATAAAACACAATTTTCAAAATTTTTTATAAAATCGAAAAGTGAATCAGAATCTATTACATAAGTCAGGGGATTGGGGGTGGGTGGGGTGGAATTAGCAGCTGAATCACATTTAACTAAAACAAACAGAATAGTTAAAATAGCAAATCAAGGTCATATGCATACATCTCATATAGGTACTACAAATTTGTTACCACTATTCAGTCATTTATCATTCATTTTCATATGGAAATCATTATCTGCACAGCTTCAAAATTGTTATGATGCTGTGTTTCTTGATCAGTTAGAAAAATAGTAATCAAAACAAAGTCAACACATTGGCGAAACTCAAAGGTGGACTAGAAATTCGGCTGCTTTTCAACGCAGTGGTGCTCCTTGATACTAAGTATCTTTTCAGAGAAGATTAGTGATGAACATGCAGTCAGTTTGGATCCATGAGCTACTGGTTACTAAGCTCTTTAGGGAAATCCAGTTGATTACTGAATATTTAACGATGTGTCAGTATCTTCTGAAATGCTGACCCAACTTGCTTATGTTGAAAAATTAGTCTTTAGTACCACAGATGTCTTTTGGCCTTCAAAATGGTCAATAGCTGTATACGTAGTCCAATAATTTTGTAAGCCTGAAATGTGTGACCTGAGAGGTGTGGTTGCATAGGATGACACATTTAGGCAAGCAGGCTTACAGTCATTGAGATACATCTCAATAACAGATAAGGAATTCCTTAGCTGCACTTGAATAATTTTGGAAGTTCTTTAAAAAGATCTTCATGAAAGACAGGCCATGCATTCTTTCTTATTAGGAGCCTTGTAACAGATCCTTCATCTAGGAAAGGAAGGATTAGCTCACTCTGACTTAGCTTTGTCAGATAGAGTGCCAAATTAGAAATAGAATGGACAGCAAAAATATATAGTGTCTATGGGAGAAGCTTGAAATAAAACCTTTCACTTCATTGTCTGATTATGAGTGCAGTAGAAACTTAGGTAAAGAAGAAATCTTATGAAAATGTTATCAAAAATGTTTAAATGATTCAAGGATATTTGGGTATGTTCATATCGGCTATTAAGTCTAGATCAGAAGACTTGTCACAAGATCTACCTTACCCTGTGTTCACACCATTCAAATCCTAAAACCAGACATGAATTTTCCTAGACTAAATCCAAATCCAACCAAACCAAAAACCAAAAACATATAAAAAGGCAGTGAAGCTGTCTACTAACTACTAAACAACTGAACAGTTGTTTAATTTATGAAGGAAATGATTCAGCAGGATGAAGGGAGGAGCGGACAGAAAAAATAAAATTTGAACTCAAAAATGACATTCAAAAATGTAATTTTTTTTTTTTTTTAATTGTAGAATACCTGAGTATTGAGTGACACATTCAGGTAAAAGCTTTTAGGAAACTCTTACATAATATGATCTATGCAACTTAGTTACAAAATATGCCAGAGTGGTGGAAAATGAAAGAGTCAGATAAGTATTAGTAAATATATAATACATTGAACTTGGTAACTAAGGATATTTTTTGAATAACTCCTTTCATGGTGTCAATGTAAAATTTACGTCTTTATAATTCTCATTGAAAATTTCATAAGAGATAGGAAGGAGCTTTCCTCTAATGACCACGAAATACTCGATTTTTTCTTGAAAGTAGAAAAAGGGAAAAGCAACAGGAACATGTTGTTCCTTGTCTGCTGCTCTGGCCCTGAAATTGGGATTTCCAATATTATTACCTATAGCACTATTAGTTTAATCTCTATTTTGATGTTTCAAAGTAGTACCCTTGTTTCACATTCAAAACCTATTAGTCATATTTCCCAAAGTATTCTCTGGATCAAATTCAAATGGAAACTATAAAGAAATTAATATTTTTTGCCTACACAGACAATTTCTCACTGTTCAAAGATCAGAAATGGCAGAGGAGATTGTCTGAGCAGACTATACCACTTATTACAGAAATCCTGTTGAAACTTTTGATTTCTTACATGATACAGGAGCTTAACTGTCCAATTCCCTCTCTGTTTCCCATGAAACAAGGTCAATATGTCTGTATTACACACCTTTTCCTCTTTTCCCTTTTTTCCTCCTTCATTTTTCTTTTCCTTATTGCAGGAGACACAAGAAGCTAACATTCAAGTACTCATATATCAAACTGATGCCTCAATTTCTGCAGCATGTTTGCACAGCATTTATGATCTTTTCAGAGTTTAATCCAAAGTGTTACGTTCTCAGGGAAGGGTGCTTTGAACCATGAAAGAAAGGTCTAGATACTTGGAATGGCCAGGTGATTTGATTGCCTTCTTGAAATCGATGGTCTACACCAGTTCAAAGGTAAATGTGATCCATAGACACTCTCTGAATAAAAAAAAAAAGAGCATAACATTGATTTCAATAAGTTTAGGTAACGAGAAGTTATGTGAGTGCACTGTGACTTTCTGCGCTGAAGATCAGTGCAGCCCTTACATTGCTATAAATGATAACATTTCTGGTGATTTCAGGGTATTTGCTAGAACCAATACATTCTCACTGAAATAACACAAATGAATCTGTGCCTTTGTTGGTGTCTTTTTTTCAGAGATCTCTTATTATCTCTGTTGTTGGGCACCTGACGTAATTAGGTACTACTGCACAGTACCTATGAAATTTAGGCTTACATCAGTGCTGTGGCAAACAAAACATAGTGAAATCCAAATTAGATCAAATGACAGAATTTTGAAAAATCAAACTAAAGCAGAATAAACCCCAGAGCTCCAACAAAACAATTTCTCACAGAAGTGATGACTCCTAGGAAAAAAATGGAATACAGTGAGAGAGGATGTATTAAAAAAAAACACAAGAAGCAATTCTTATTGGCTTTGAATTCAGTTCCTTTGCCCCTTTGAAATTCCCAGCCATAACAAAAGAATAATACACAGTCCTTTCGAAATTCAGAATATCCAGAAATTTCTAGTGCAGTGACATTATGTTTATGTGAAAGATACTCTTGAGAACTGCTGAACTGATGCTGAAATACTTCCATTGTGTTATCTACATACATTTGTGCTCTTCTGAACTATCTGGAATCTGTTTTACTGATATAAAATATACTTTTTAAAGAGTGTTTACAGAGACCAGAGATAAAAACCCCACAAAATCTCAATGCCATTCTGTGTTTAAAGGGGGAAAACACAGTTATTCAAAGTTTATATCACATTATGTTGTTCTCAGCTTATATAGACAGATTTATTGAATAAAGGACAACAAGAAAATGACATCTCTTTTGTGGAAAAAATTATCCTAAAAATATGAAAATTCAAAAATCAGGACTTTACTAGAGAGCTTCCTTTCTTTACACCCGGGCTTTCAAGTTATAGAAACACTGGATTAAGTAAAATCAATATAGATTAAATAAATAAACCCCATATTTATGTAGACTATTAAAAAGAGAAAAAATGCATATTAATGTACTTCAACTTTCTCTCTTCAGATGGAGATTTTAATCTATAGAAATATCAATATTTTAATGATGGAGTCATTAGTTGAGTTACTTCACTGATGTAAATCCACTAGTGTCAACCCTTTCCAAAATAATGTTGAGAACAGACAAATATCTGATGAAAAAGTGCACAAGCAAGCAACAGTATTCTCTATTTCAAAAGTGTAGCTGACCAACCCAACAAACTAAAAATGTTAAAAAGAAGCCAGGCAAAGAAGCTTTCATTTGTCATGCATCAAACAATGTCTCAATTAGCTTAGTGTGGATTTTTGTTTGCCAGTTGTACAAAACTGTATGTGTTTCCTGAGAACATTTGTTTTCCTACTGAAGAGCCTTACTTCCCAAATGATAGACTCCAGAATCAGTGTTTTGGAAATTGTTAGATGGAGCAGAGACTGCAAAATCATCAAAACTAAAGTGTTTGCAGGAGCCAGTTCAGTTTTCACAAAGTTATGACAGAAAGGAGGCAGGTTTCCAACAGTAATCCACAATGCTAACTCACCCAACTGCCTTTTATGAAGGCTGTTGGTGGACTTCCAGGCTACCAACTCTTCAGTAGTCCGCATGGCAAGCTGTTGAGCTGCGAGTCCTGGCTGCCAGGTTGCTCTGTCTAGCCAAGACTTCAAGGCTCTTGGCTTCCTCTCAGCTTGCCTGGTGGAGAGTTGAGAACCTCCCCCAAACTTGCATTTCCAAGTACCCAGCTGCTCAGCAGACAAAGCTATGGGCTATGATCTGGGTCTACCTTTCCAGGTGTAGACCCAGATACTTTAAGACTTCTAGGATCCTTAGCATCCCAGCCAGAGAAGTTTTCTGTATTGGGTTTCCACGGCCTGGTTTGGATAGTGGGGATGTTACAGGAGTGGCTTCTGTGAGGAGGTGCCAGAAGCTTCCTACATGTCCAGCAGAGCCAATCCCTGGTGGCTCCAAAGGTGGATGTGCCTCTGGTCAAGGCTGGGCCAATTAGAAATGGTGGTAAAGCCTCAGTGATAACATAATTAAGAAGGAAAAAGAAAGAAATGTTACTTGTGCAGGTGTAATTGCGGCCAGAGTGGAGTGAGAACACGAGAGGAAGAAGTCTGCAGATACCAGGGGCAGGCAGGAGCTGAGATTCCTCTGCAGCCTGTGGTGAGGACCATGGTGAAGCTGTGTCCCTGTAGCCCATGGAGGACCACATGGAGGGCACAGATCCACCTGCAGCCTGTGAAGCAGACTCGCGCCAGAGCAGGTGGATGCCCAAAAGAGGGCTGGGAAACGTGTGTTGGGTCAGGGGCCTGGAAAGGACGTGCAGACCTGTAGAGAGAGGAGCCCATTCTGGAGAAGATGGATGTTTTAGACATCAGAAAACACCAAAGACATAAAACTGCTTATTGTCACAGCTATATAACTCAGTACTCCCAGAAATATCTTTCTTGATATTTTCCATTGTCTGAACAACAACTTACGACTTTGACACAACTCTAAGGGACATTGAAATATCAAGATTGTATTCAAGGTTTTAAAGAAACCAGCTTCTCTAATCAACAGCATACTTGTCGCTGTTGTACCGGGGACGGTGAGAAATGGCATCGATTCCATCCAGGAAGAAATGGAATGGAATTATTTATTAATTTAGAGACTCATTTATATATATCTTAGTTCGCTTGACTGACATGTTATTGGTCCTTTGACCATCCACCTCCCAGGATGATTGGTTAAACCTACAACACCCATTTCAAAATATTTCTTCAGTCAGTCTCATAAGAATTCTTGCATCTACAAGCTAAAGGGATTGGTTTACAAAAACCTCTAACTGTTTTTTGGCCAGCATCCATGTGAAAGCCTTGCTTTCACATGGACGCTGGCAGAAAGCTGGAAAATCTCTCAGTGACCAAGGCTTCAGCATCCACACATGCTCTTGCTCTGTAAACTGGTTTTGCAGTACCAGTCTCTGCCTTAATGACAAAGACTGATAAAAGACAAAGAAAAAGAAAGAAAATAAATCAACTTGTGTTCTGTAGTTTCATTAGAATCTTGGCTTTTCTGTTTTTAAACTTAAATTAATACTCCCATTTGGTGTCTTCAGAGCAGTATCAATTATGCGGTGATGACATGAAAGCTCCCTTAACTCAAATTTGTTTCATGCCTTTTTTCAATTAAAGAACCTGCACTCTATGAAAGCTACATCTGTCTGTTTAAGTAAAAAATAATTTGTCCCTCAAAGCTGTACAACAGAAGAAGAAAAAAAAGCCCCTCTGTTCATTTCCAATTGAATCACTGGAAAAAAATCAAAGGGAAAGAACAGGCTGGTTTTCTCAAGTAATGTATGTATGCAGATTTTTCTTCCTGTACCTCATTCTACCACAATATCATCTAGTTTCTCAGATAGTACTTCCAATCTGCTCACATTCTGTTCTTCAGCCTACTATACTTTTAAGAAAAATCTTTATTAGGACCTCCTAATAATCTTTTTCCCTATTTGACTCCTTTATTTCCTTTTACAATATGATCTCAAATTAGAAATTACAATGGAATCCCAAATATACCTTTCAAAATAATATATTGACTCAGCACTTTCAGATCTGTTAGAAAGATTTCTCTTATTTTCTTTTTTTGATTTTGCATGACTTTTTTTTCCCTATAATTTCTTTTACTTTTTGAAGGTGTTATAGTTTGAGGTTTTAGGATTGCCTCCTGGTTGGATTACCAGTATTCATATAACACTAGTGTATTACACATAGCTAGTACTCCTGAATAAGAAATGTTAAAACAGAAAACTGAGTGACTATAAAATCCAGCTGTTTTTTGCTTATCTTGCATGGCAGTAACACCATTTTCAAAACAATGAGATAGACCTCTTGCCTGGACTACCTCCAGTGCTGCTGCCATCCCTGAGAATTAGAGCAATGCTCATGTTCTCATTCACTTTTTTTCACTTTATCTGTTTCCACATCTCACTTCTATCAGTGAGCTATGGTTAAAAAATGTTCTGATCTGAGGAATTTTCAGTGAAGAGTTAACTACACTGTACAGTAAGAAAGAATGTGAGGGAGAGAGATCTTTGGCTGCTCTGTCAAACTCTTAAAACCAAAGTACCCCAAAACTGGGGTCAGCTTTAAACCCTATTTGTTTGAGCCAGAACGTTATCAAATTTTAAGGAGCCAGTTACCCTTAGAAATTATCAATGTTTAATATTACAGAGTTTCATAACTCACTGTATTTTCTGACTTATTGAACTAATCTCTGGGCCTTGCATTGTCTTTTCTTGCTTTGTTGAGCAAGGTAGTCCTTCATGACAGAATGAAAGAATGAAATACCTTATTAGGAAAAGCAATCCTTTTACATTTTTCTCATGTAAAGTACAGAGTTCTTTTACTTCTGCCCCAATCATAATGACTCGGCAAAAAGGAATAGCATTGGAACTCTGTGTTCTTTCATTTCTACTCTAGATATTATGAGAGGTGAACTGAAGTCTACAAAAATATGGGTACCATGGTTGTTAGCTTCTTTTTATCTCCAGCTATGAAAGAAGCATGCTGGGGGAAGGAAAGGATTTGGAAGACAAAACAAATTAGAAGATACCTAAAATTCATTTCAGATGATTCTCTGCAGCAAAGAGCAAAACAGTCACAGCTTGATTGTAAGGAGAGGTAGACGCAGCTAAGCCATGGAACATAGTAAAGACCATAAACCCCTGCCAGGCCAGAGGGTTCACTTCCTCAGTCTTGAATATGGGGACGTTTCAGCTGATGTCAGTTATCAACAGCTGGGGAAATAGGGACTTCAAGAGACTTATCAATGATTGCTGCCTTTCTGGGTAAAGAGAGTAAACCATGAATTAATCACAAGGCATAACTTCTACTATACTAATTAGGTAATAGAAAATTTTTATTCAACCTTCATTATTATTCTATTCTCATATATCAAGAAAAATTCTTTAGCACCCCTGATTATGCTTCTTTGTTTAACATTTTGTTAAATCAAAAGCCAGATTTCTGTTAAAAAAATTCATCTTCATGATTATACAATTAAACATCTGGAGAATTGTGAGTATCAAGACTTTTAAAAAACATCTTAATATTATTCTTTTTCATAACAAGCAAAGATGCAATACAGAAAAAAGCTTCATAAGTATTATGTGAAACACAATCACTTTTAAATTCAAAAATTTCAGGAAGCTAATTTATGAGCGTTCTTTGCTGCACTGCTTCTTCAAAACAGAAGGCTAACAAAATATTTATATTTGCTCACTTTAACACACACATGCAAATAGCTTAGGTATTTCTCTCTGTTTTCTTTTGTCTTGAAATTGCTTCCAAGCCTTCATACTCCATCTAAAACGCAAAATTTGTCAACTGGATTTTTCAGATCTTAAATTAAAATATGCTGGCTTACTTTTTAGAAACCATGTGAATAAATAAACCTTGTGAGAATATTCAAACTTAAAACATTAACCCTTGAAGACAATATTGTTCAGATTGATTGACTGATATCAGTATAATTCATTAGTGGCAATTTTTTGTGCCTAACTTTATATTGTAATAGATTGTCTAAATATGTTACCAGAAGATAAGGCTATGATATATTCTCCCACCTAGTAAAAAAAAAACCCAGTTCTTTGTCATTTTCACTACCTCTCTGTGGGTTTCCTGTGGACTGCTACCTCTCTTCCTCTGTTATTACAGAAATACTAAGCAAACAAATAAGGAGTGACAGCATGTCAGAGAAGAATAGAGGAGAAGAATGCAGGTGATAGATTTTATATTTTTGTGCTTCTCAGCAAATGATTAAAAAAAGGCAAAATTTAATCAGATTTTCTTAAACTGAAGGCAGTTTTTAATACTACCATTACCATTATTAATAACACTTTGTTAATTACTTGCTTGTCTATAAGATTCAGAAGTGTTTTGTGGATTGTTGGTGCAACATATCTGTGAAATATTTGTCCCACTTTTTATTTACATCTGTGATTTTTTCTTGCATTGTGTAGGAAAAATTGTATGGATTTAAAGGTTGCAATCTTCTGAGTTTCAATTTTATAAGTTGTTATAGTTATTGAAAAAATCTGAAATCTTTCAAACATTCATGGAAGAATTGTGCACTGAAGAGAAGTTTTATCTAGCTTAACTGTAAACATCTGTGATGTGTACATCCAGAGCTAATCAGAGAGGCTGTTTTTGTTGAAAAAGAGAAATTAATGCTTTTTTTGGTGTGATTAATCTATTTTAGCTACTTGCTTTGTAATGAGATGAATTTTTTATTCTGATTCATCTCCATTTACAGTAAAGGGAACAGTAGACAACCAGCTAAGCTCTAGAAGTCAGTTCTGTTTTACATCAGATGTTTTACATACAGAATTCTGCAGCTTTTCTACAATCCTCCTATACTCACCATTTTTGATCAGATATGTAACCTGTTTTACTACAGCTAAGGTTTCATTTGCAGCATCTAATCTCCTAGAATCCAAACCACAGTCTTCCTAGCTCAAAATGAACATTGTTTGCTCTTGGCCTTTTAACAGCACTCATGTCTATGTGGCAGTAATACATCCAGGGTAGTCAGAGCCCACATACTCCATAAATTTTCTCCTGTCTTTGTGTTTGGACTATTTCAGGCTACCATGTGAAAAGACAGAGAGGAACAGTGAGAGTAAAGTTTTTCCATACTTGTTTTTATTTGCGTATTCGTCAAACATAAATCTCCCAAATTTACCTTTAGCTACTGTTATAACTTCTGTGGGATAAAATCATTATAGTTCCTTTTTAATTTCATACTGAACATCATATAAAACTCACTCTGAATATCCACTTATGTGCAATATGAGTCATTTTTCTTTGCAACAAAGCTGGTGGCTGCCTCTTCAGAGACTAGAAAATAAAACAGTTATCATAGTGCCTGTGCTGCCTTCATGGCTCTGACTCATCAGCTGGCATTATCCAGTAGTGAGTGCTGCGGGAGTTAAAATATAAATGGAGAATAAAATAATGGAGGAAACAAGAATAAAATGCAAATTGAAGATTATATTTCATGGGACGTAATTTCACAGGACTGGAAATGGCTCTATGTTCTAAATCTGTAATAACAACTTTAAAGCCATATGCTGTGTTGAATCTATACCTCTCACATCTTGCATTACAGCTGAAATTTGAGATACTGAAGGCTTGAAATTTGCCTTTTTAAAAAGTCAACCTACTTCCTTAAATTATAATTATATTATCAGGCCTAACAAAGGACTGAGTTATCTGTATCCTTCTGGAATACAGGGACTTGTATATTTTTTGATCCCTGACTATAATCCTGAATAGTCAGTAAGAGTTTATAAAGTTCTTCTTCTTTTATGACCAGAAAATACCTGGAGAGTAAGATCTCTGTCTTTGCCTTAGTAAAGTCATAAAATGATGAACAAATAAAACCAGGTCATTGAAAAACATCCATAACAGAAAAAAAAAATCAACCCAAAAAAACCCTAAAACCACCACCACCACCAAAAAACATAGCACAAAAGGGGTTAAAAAAAGAGTGAAAGAGATATACAGTGTGAGATACTTTGACTCCTTTAAGAAGTCATGTGTAAGAGGAACGAGAAGGAAGATAAAAATAGTGTCAAATAGTTATGGAAAACCACAAAGTAATCACAACAGGGTGCCTTGATAATGCCTTGCAATGTTTTCACTGTGATGTTGTATCAATACAAGAGTACATAATGTCATGCCAGGGTGACATACTGCAAATATTTTGTAATTCTCTGTGATTACTAATTGACTTAATCGTCTCTTCATCTCTTCGTTGTTGTATACCACTCAGTGAGGTCTTCAAAGCAATGAACGTCTTCTAATATCCTTTAAAAAGTCACACTTTGTGTGCTCAATTATTTTTCAGATCACTCTTTACAGAACTAGTTCTGGAATGAATAACCTTAATGCTTGGGGGAAAAAAAATCCAGTTCTTATTTTATAAAGCCATGGACGCATGAAAAATTAGGCAAAAATTGGCAGAACAGAGAAAAAGTGCTTGAATGGAGTTTTAAAAGTTTTTGTCTCAAGGGGAAGCTCTAGGTTAATTAGAGACATTTGTTAGAAAAAAAATAGAATTAATAGCATTAAGCATAACACATTCTTTTAAAATATATTATACTTGTTTTAATTTAAATTAATGGCCCTAGGAGAAAAAAAATATTCTTGTGAAGCCCATGAAGCAAAGCCCTCATGATCAAATTTATTCATGAGAATTATTTGTATCCCATGAGCATTTAGAAATCAAGAAGCATTTCATTTATTTCAACAAAATAAAGTGACACGGGTCTAAGTGGTGACAGATAATGGAGCCATATGCTCAGCAGAGTAAGAATAACTCAGGCAGAGTTTATTTCCTGCCAATGACTTACCCATTCTCTCATTTGCAATGATCTTGGTGGGAAACAGAAGCTGAGTAACAGGCAAACTAACAGATGTCTCTCAAGAAGTGGCCTTTTCTGTACTTAGCAGATCTACAGTTCAGAGCACAGTAATCCCTCTGCATCACAAACAAAAGTGGCACTTAATCCCCTTTCTTTGCACGGATACAACAAATGGCACAACCAGTAAATATTCTTTTGTCACCAATCAATAACCCTCTTCGAAATTACATATCATTACTATTCCAGCTTCAGTAAAGAGGAAGATTTAGCATTTCTTTGTCTGCAAATTACCTGCTTAAAACAGTTCTTTGCTTACATTTCCCCTTCCTAGCAGAAGACATAACATAGCCATTGCTGCCATAAAAAAGGTCTCGCTGATGCAAATGATATCAAGACCAAGTTTTCTATTTTTACAACAGCAGAGCTTTCTAAATTGATACTTAGGCTCCTGAAAAAAAAAAAATCTCGACTTTCTAAATTTTTAAGAAGCAAAATCAAAGTCATTATTTAAGAAGTTATTAAGTTGTATGGACAATATGGCTTAGATAACAGATGTACAGTTAAGCGTTAACAGAAAGTAATTGTTAGAGATATTTATAACAGTTAATAATTTTTGTTGCAATAGAAAAATAGGTTCCTTGGCTGAGAAGATGGTGTGTTTTTTAATGACCTGATGACCAGATGAATTCCAGAAGGAGACAAAGTGTAAGTATCAAGACAGTTTAAGGGTGTATATATATATATATACATACATATATATATATATATATATAGCGCAGAAACAGCTTCCTTTGAGTGAGACAATATGTTACATGGCTAGAATGCTGGTTTTTACATATGGAGCAAATAAAAGAAGAGAGAAATTAAGTTTTTGGGATCCCTTCACACACGCTCTATCACAAACTTGATATCTATTTTGTTTTTATAACCATTAAAAATGACAAATTATAATAAATAAAATTTTACAGTAGAAAACCCTTAGCAGGAAACACTACAATGCAAATTACAATGAAAAATCCAATCAGCTACGCTTATCCTTCAGTGTATGTTCCTAAATCCTTTTAGCAATAATGAAAGTGTTGTACACATACAACTGGGAGAATTCAAACCTTATAATTTGTTGATGACTTTTTATGGTCTTCAATATTTCTGTAAATTTTATTGGGGATGTATAATTATAAAAACAATTTTCTCTTCAGTAGTAAAGAGTCCAGTGAAGAAATCCTCTTACATTATGTTGCATTATTATTAGAATAGAAAAGCAGCAAATCCAGGCCTGTAATCTGCCAAAGTTGGCTTTAAATATGACTGAAACTGCCAAGATATATTTAATTACCTAACTTGCTGTGGATGTTTTATTTTTTCCCCTTTATTGTCCCCTTAGTTTTACTTATCTGAGAAATAGGATTTTGCTTTGGTTTATATACCAGAAGCTGGGGCAAATAATTATCAAATTTCCTTTACACTGATTCTGAATTCATTCAACTATGATACATGATTAAGTGTGTACTTTTCAAAATAATCTTCCATATTTTATGTCACAGCAACTATGACTTTGTTTCATGTGGTAATTAATAGTAATAGGAGTTCCTGTTAGACACAAACCATATTTCGAATGCAGAAATAGAAAATCTGTAAATTGCCTTGTCAACACTCATAAATCATCTGCCATCCAAAGCGTGTAGCTCATGTGCACTATTCTCCCTTTGTGCTTTGAAACTCACTTCATGTTCCCGAAAAAAAAGAAAAAAACAACATTAGACATAGCATCTATTCATAGAGTAGATTAAAATTACTTGAGGTAGTCATGGACAATAAAACATCAGACATAAACAAGGACAAGGGAAACTGCAGCTGACTGAGCTGGTCGGCTGTCGGGTTTGGCATCAACATACCAGGAGCTCAAGAGAATTTTCACTGACTGTACAGTGAACCTTGTCACCATTCAACCTCTGTGTGTAACACACACCTAATTACGTTTGTATGTCACTATTTTAATTGCACACCAAGTCCACCATTCTGACAGGCAGAAGCTATCAGAATGTGAGAATGTGCCAAGGGCATGCTCATTTATTCCAGAAGAAACCCTTCACCACAAACTTTGAAAGACATAACATAACTCACTGCGCCAATTATCAGTCCATGCTGGATCCCTTTAATAAAAGGAGAACATTCAAGATAAAGTTGTCCTCAACTGGGCTTTGGTAATGACTAGAGCACAGTTAAGACCAAATGGCAGTTATGAAAAGCATTGCCACTGAATGTGAAAACAGTTTACATTTTGATCATTCCATATTATTCTAATTTCAATATAAAGCTGCATCATATAAAAATACTAGCAATTAACATTTACTCTGCAGAACACCTTGCTGTAGGAATGACAGACAGAGAAGACCAAAGCTTTAGGGGAATATTTTGGCACAGGAACTCAGTTGGCATCTGATTTATACCTCAGACCAATGAAAATGTGAATTAACAACACGTAAATTGTATGATAATGTAAAACAAAAAAAACAACTGCCAGTAAAAGAACAATGAGATGCCAGAGCAGCACCTCAGCCCAATTTCTTTAGGAAATGAATCTTATGCCTGCTGTTTGTGAATGTGTTAGTTGTTAGGACACCAAGTTATCTCATCCACCCTCTCTTAGCATTCCCTTGCCAGCATGAGGGAGAGCAACCCAGGTGCCTGAGCCAAAGGGTGAAATAGGATGCAAATGTCAAAGAAATTATGGGTTTTTTTTGTTCTGCTGTAAGTAGAACTCCACTGAATTTGTGCAGGGCTGCTCAACAAGAACGCCTTATAGTCCCAATCATATAATTTACTATTTTCCCCTCCCATGTTCATCCTGCTTACTTGCCTTCATTCCCTCTGAAATAGTGGCCAATCTCTCTTTCACTTTTCCCCATTTGCCACAGTTTTATTGACTTTATATCTTGATTTTCTATTTATCATATATTTGCTCATATAAGCTTTATGCTCAAAAACAAAGATAAAGGACCTGCACAGATTTTCTGAATTGATTCACTGAATGTACTTAGGACAAGAACCAATAAACACCTGGTCCTTAGGCACACAACTGTTGTTACAGACTACCTTTTAAAGAACTGAGTGCAGCTGGGCCCTAAACCCATGACAAATGTTGTGGTTTGTGGGAGGGGTTAGCAATCAAGTAAAAAAGGCAACTGGCTTACAAGCTTGGTTTTGGGTATTGCTGAGCTGGCTGTCATAGAGGGAGGTCTAGAGTTGGCAGGAGGGAAGTTGCAGAGTCCACCTGCTCACTGAGAAATTTTTGCTACTATAAGACAGGTCACTATTCCTACTGAGGGAGGCTGTCTTTAGAAAGGACTTACATTTCCCTCTGTCTGCTATCCAGAAGAGACTTGAGAAAGCCAAGGTTGTACAGATAACACTAAAATGATGACTTTTCTTGGTCTGAACAGGAATAAATCCTCAGCGTAACTTTGTTTATAGAGTAACTGCAGGTCATCTGTCATGAATCACCTAACTTGAGCTCTTCCATATTTAAATAGGTAGTACTGTGTAGTAGTATAAGACTTCTAGTCTTAAGAGAAAGATAGACAACTCTATAAAGTGATTCACCCTGTTCTAAAATGAATTTCTGAAATCAGTAACATGAATAACCCTGTGGAAGCTTGTTTCTCTATAACAGAGGCTTAGGTCAGATGCCTATTTATTGGCTAGAATTTGTTAAGAGGAAACTCACTGAAAAAGTGTTTTCTTTATATCAGTGCAACGGTGTTTATACCAGAACTTCATATTCTGACAATTCCTAAGACGTAGGTAAGCATAAACTTATACATGAATTTGAAAGGCGGAGGCTGTCTAAAGGAGTGATTAAAAGAAGGCAATTACATAGGAATATGTCACTGTTACGTCTGAGGCGCATAAAGAAAACGACACAGAGTACAGGCTCATGAACAAGTGGAAACCGAAGCTTTTCTTTAATAATTTTCTGACTACTATATAGGATAGATCACAAAAAGGGTGTTGAGAGGCAATAGGTAATTGGTTCCTCGGCCATCCACCCCTTGAGAGGATTGGCCAAGTCTTAAGATACCTATTCCAAAATATTTTCAAAGTCAAAGCCATAACAATCTTGCAAAACAGCTTGCGGGTGCAAGAAGTTTATGAAACGGTGACCTTGTTTAAAATAGCTTATATAAGAAAGACATTCTTCTCACAGAATATTGAGAAAAGGCTGAAGAATTTCTCTGCTTCTAGCTTTTTAGCACCTACAGGAATAGATAAAAAACTGTAAATAATAGAAAATAACTTCTTGCCTGAAAAAGGTTGTGCTTAATAACTACAACAAAAATTAAGTTACCCTTTAATGACTTGATTGATAAGAAAATAACATTTTTTGAAGTGATAAAACTAAGACGTTAAATAGCTTTTTGGTTGCAAAATAGAAAATAAGCTTAAAGCAATACTCTTTACAAAATAAAAATATTCATTATTTATGTCAGATGAGGTTTAGCTGCTTTCCTTATACTAGATAGTCATTCATATTTCATGAATGATTGCATTATAGTCTTCACTTCATATTGGCTGATTCTGTCACTGTGTTATTCATATTAAAATACATCTTAGTGTTTATTGACAACAATGGATTAAGTCATCATCACTCCATGGTGTTGTCATAGATCAGCAGAACTAGAGGATTTAGTTTCTGTGGAAAAGATTCCATTGAAAACAAGCATTGGGAACATCTGGATTACAATGAAATTTTAAATCTCATTTTGTAACTGAATGTTGAAAGCTGGAAGTATTTAGGGCTTTTTTTTCTGATTTTAAATTATTTCTTAATTGCTATTGAACATATTTTCATTACTGTATTCTCTCTGTAATGGAAAAAAAATCTCTGAAAAATTTTTAATTTTCACCCGTATTTAGACAGAAAGTACATGTACAGCATTTATCATTTTCTATAAAATATGAGTTTCCCATATTTTAGTGAGAGCCAATTATGGTATAAATACTACCTTCTTAGATTTATTTGCAAATGATGATTATTACTTTTCTGAGAAGCAGAGGATAATGTGAGAGGACATAACTGTCATTGCTGATTCTAGTTTTCAAGTTCTTTGGCTTAAAACACACAAAGACTAATATGTTTATCAAAGTAGAAGCAAATTTTTATAATTTTTTGTTTTTAATGTTTTTAATAATGTTGAAAACAAATTTTCTTAGGTTATACTTGCTTGTTTTCATTGGAGATATTTTCAGTCATACTGTTGTCAGTACTTATTTTAGCATAATAAGAATATAAAAGAATACTTGCAATCTGCAATGGGGTGATTTACCTTTCTAAACCCTGCTTTATGTTAGCTGTAAATGTGTAGACGTTTATTGCATCAGATTTCTTTTCCCTTGAAAAGTCTGTCTTAGAAGCTCATATTCATATTGGCTGCAAATAACACTGTCAAGGGTGTCTCTCATTTGTTGATATCTGCAGAGGCATTTCTCTTGACACAACCACATGGTGAAATAGCATCTATTTTTCAAAATAAGATGTTACCACTTGATTTTAGTCATCCTAATTGGAAGAATTAAGGAAGAAAGGGAATTAAAATATTGAATGACCATGGAATGAGAAAAAAGATGTGTAAGTTGTTTCTTTTCTGCTGTATTTTATCATATAAGTTTGTTTTGCATGCACAGAGCATTGTGTGCAATCTATATTATAAAATACTACTGTTATTATTTCTTACACTCCAGATCTGGAGTTTACTGCAACATGACAATAAGATGACAGCAAAAGAAGTCTAATATTGTTTTTGCTGCTGTGCTTAAAAACTCTGGTCATGAATAAGGATGTATCAACAGAGACTGAATCTGCATAGAATTAATATTGTCGAGCTTCAGGTGCTCAAATGAGGCTAGACTAGAATAGTACTGTAGTACTGATATTTAAGAGTCTACATAACAGAAAACAATGGACAATCTGTGCAACTCCATGCATCTAAGATCTACTTGAATTATGAGATCCATCTGAATAGTCTATATAAAATTCTATTAACTATGTATATAGGCATTTACAGGGTTATTGATCTTATGCTCAAGCATCAATAGGCCACAAATATCCCACTTTACATAAGGCTTGTGCCCATGAGAAAAACTCTCTTGATCATTTGGCTGGGTTGATGCAACCTTCTCTGCAGAGACACTTTATTCTCGTTTTATTAAATTTATTGACATTGGAAATTACTTTTCTTAATCAAAATCAATATTGGGAATTCTTTAGCAAAATGAACAGTTATTATGCCTATGGTGTTGCAATGAATACAATTTTGAAGTACAAAAGAGGTCAATCTTTTTTAGATAAGTATAGAGTGTAAATTTACAGATTCAGAAAATATGGTACAAAAAGCAAAATGTTTCTAAATTGTGTTTGAATGGCCAGATTTTGGTAGTGTGGAGGCTACAAGGGTGGCTTCTGTGAGAAGCTGCCAGAAGCTTCCCCGATGTCCAACATAAACAATGCCAGCCGGCTCCAAGACAGACCTGCCCCTGGCCAAGGTCAAGCTCATTGTTGATGGTGGTAGCACCTCTGGGATAACATGTCTGAGAAGGGCAAAAAACCCCAGTGCAATGACAACAATGACTGCAGCCAGAGGAGAGAGGAGTGAGAATATATGTGTAAGAGAGAAACAACTCTGGAGACACCAAGGTCAGTGAAGAAAGAGAGGGAGCTTCATCACCATCCCCCTGCAGCCCACGGTGAGGCAGCTGTGCCCCTGCAGCCCCCGGACGTCCATGGAGGAGAAGAGAATCCCCCTGCAGCATGTGGAGAACCCCATGCTCGAACAGGTGAACACTCAAAGAAGGCTGTGACCCGGTGGGAAGCTGATGCTGGAGCAGGGTCAAGGCAGGACCTCTGGACCCCATGAGAGAGGAGCCCATGCTGGAGCAGGTTTGAGGGCAGGACTTGTGACCCTGTGGGCACCCACGCTGGAGTAGTATGTAAAGAACTGTAGTACATGGGAAGAATTCACACAGGAGAAGTTCATGGAGAGCTGTCTCCTGTAGGAGGGACACCATGCTGGAGCAGGGGGAGAATTTGGGGAGTCTTTCCCCTAAGAAGTAGGGAGCAGAAGAGAACATGTGATGAACTGACCTCAAACCATATTTCCCACCATCCTCTGCCACTGAGGGGGAGTGATACAGAAATCAGGAGTGAAGCTCAACCTGGGAAGAAGGGAGAGGTGGAGTGAAGCTATATTAATTATTTTTCTTTACCCTACTCTGATCTGATTGGCAATAAATTACAGTAATTTCCCCAAGCTGAGCCCATTTTTCCCATGGTGGTAATTGGTGAGTAATCTCTCCCTGTCCTGATCTCAGCCCACAAGCCTTTTATTTTATTTTCTGTCCCCTGTCCAGCTGACAAAGAGCAGCTTTGTTGGGTGCCTGACATTCAGGCAGGGCCAAGCAAACAGTTTCTCTGCACAAATCTGTGGATTTGTTTTCCTGTGCCTGCTGAAAGGCAGACCCAGAGTACTTAGTTAAAACAAAGATAAAATTGTAAATTTTCCCCTATAATGAAAAGTGCATAGGTGGTAAAAGATTATTGGGGAAAAAAAAAATTACTGTTAATAAAGTACAGATAAACCAAAGCAACCAAATCAGTGTTACCCCATCACTTTTCTTTATTTAGTTCCCTTTTGTATTTGTTTAAGCTTTCCTTTTTCAATCTTTGTAATCTTTTTCACAGCTTCTATACTAAAAGAGGGAAATATTGACCTATCCCTGAAACTTCCAAATTATTTCATGTATTATTTCATTGCAAAGAAAAACAGGAGCAGATTCCTGATAATTCCTCTAAGTATTATTATATTTTGTGTTCTGAGATATTTGCCCTTCCATATGTATAGGCTATATTCAGACTTGAAATGATCAAGAGAATAATTGCTTTCATTTTAATTTCTGATTTTCTGTAATTAATAAACAGGATTTTTAAAAAATTATTAATAAATTCTGGTACCTTTAGCAGCAAGTTCTTTCTGTAGAGAGTTGCATAGATTCTTCTACATCTGCTGAAACACTGTTTCTCCTATCAATTCAAGAAAAGGGACATTTTTAAGTATTGTCTAACTTCTTCACAATGACTTCATTTAAAAATTCCTAGCATTTTCTCACTTGTTTATTCTTCAGTTATTATGTTTTGATGTTCATTGACTCTGTTTATCTAAAGATGTTTTTAATTCCTAAAGCCTCATTTTTTCCCTCAGCTTCTTAATGGATTTTTAATAAGTCCTTATGCTTTTCCACTTAAAATTTGCTGTGATTATGAAAAACTTCACCTGTTTACGTTACATTTTTTCTAATAACAGACTTTCAGAAGAGATTGGAAAATTGATCCACTGTCTTTCTTACATTTTTCCCTCTAATTTTCTACTGATAAAGGCATTAGTAAATTACTGTTCTGCCCACATCCTTTTCTGAAAGGTTTGTTAATTCTTCTGGATTGTTTCAATTAAGGTATTAGGTCAAGCAGTGAATGTAGAACAAGAATTTAACTCTTTCTTTTCTGAAAAAGATGACTAGTTACTCCTTGTATGAATAATCACCAGCATATTTTTTCTTTTCAGCCTCAGTATTTTCTACCACTGAAGTCAATGCAGTGAAATTGCTTGTGCTGAGATTAGGACTGTTGTTTCTGTGCTACCATCTCTACTTAGCAACAGGAGAAAGCCACACGTGGCAATGTTTTGAAGAAGTGATATCACCTGTAGGATTTAAAAGCTTTTTTACACAGAGTAACAGGAATATTTTCTAATGAATAGTTACAGTATATGCATGTTTGGAGAGGGATGAGTGGGGTTGTGGTTTTGTTTGCTTAATTAATTTATTTCTTTTGGCTATGAATTAATAAAGCCTCACAATGGTTTGTGACAGTTGTATCCTTACAGGTCAATATATTATATATGTGTGGTAGATGGCTTAAATATTTAAAATCAAGAGTTTTGGAGACTGTGTGATTAAGGAAAATGCCAACTAAATAAGACCAGAAGTTTCTAGACCACGGGGCATTTAGATGTGACAAAGTGGTATTTAACAGCTTTTTTTTCTCTCATTATTATTTGTGGAGGAATTTTTCTTTCTTCTCTGAGTGGTATTTGTCCAAAGAAAAAGGTTTTCTTTTTCATAGTCTTTATGAGTTTGCTTTTTGAATGTGAAGATTTTTGAATCAATACAGTACTTGATCTTCTGGCTTCCAACAGCCTGTGGAAATCCAATATGAAATTCATTTAATCATTTCTGGTCCTCCAGCAATATTCTTACCTTTTCCAATTCCTGTATAAGTGGTGCTCATCACAAAGGACACAATTTGTCTAGCTGTCTGCGTTGTCCAGAAAGGTGGTAGATGCCCCAGCCCTGGAAACATTCAAGGTCAGGTTGGATGGGGCCTCAGAAAATTGGTCTGGTTGAAGACGTTGCTGCTCATTGCAGGGGAGGGTGGGTAGATGACATTTAAACTTCCCTTCCAACCCAACTATCCCATGGTTCTATGACTTTTTTGGTGTCTGTTTTTCATCAACACTGAACAGATACTAATGTTATACCTTATTAACATCACATTCTGCTTGCCATCCTTTTTTATTTATATCTTGATTCATGTCTTTTTCACAATCTAAATTTCTGTGATGGATTTAGTATTATGTACTTGAGACTTTTTGGTTCATGGATTTGAATCCATTGTTGTTAGTCTTGTCAAGAGCACAACCACTATATGTTTTTAAATCATGATTTTTTATTTCCTCAGACCATCGCTTCTTACATCTTGGTCCATTAAGAGTCCTCTTAATCTCACTTTGCAAGTATTTTAGGCCTTACCCATGTAGTCAAAATGCAAATGCTGAAGAATAAACAGGAAAGAGTTTCATGAAAGGCTCTCCAGCTGTTATCAAGAATAGCTAAGTATCCATCTTTGGTGATGGATATTTAAAAGTAAAAGTCTAAAAATTGCTGTTTTATTCCCAACAGTTTACAATATCAGAATTTTCAAGATTTCCAAATAGAGGCCTGAGTCAAAAACATTATGATAATCCATCCATGCTACCCCAGAGGTTTCTCTTTATGGATTTGACAGTTTTTATAGCTAATTTGTCAATCAGAATCTGTACCTTGTTCCCTCTCATTTTATGTTTGCATCTCCCAAGAAGTATCTCTGCCTAAATGGGTTGCTGTAGTTATGCTCTGAAATGAACAGTGTGAATAGATTTCTTGTCTTGCCTAAACGTGACACAGGCTAGTAGTTCAAAATGTGATACTTAGCATAGCCCTGGAATGGAGCATTAATTGATGGAGTTCTGATAAATCCACCAGGAGCTGTGCTGGACTGGGTAAGGATACCATCTGGTCGCAGCATTTGGTACTTGGTGTTTCTGTTCAAATGTTGATGTTGAAACCATAATAAAGTGTCATCAGTTAACTACCCTTCCATATAATCTCTTTTATTCATGGAGTTTGATTATCTCTTCCAGGAGTGGCTCTACTTTTACCTCTCTTCCAATGGCAGCCTTGATAAATACTACTTTTTCCCTCTCTGTTTTTATTGAACATGCTCTTTGATTTTTTTTCTGAAAACAGTAAAAATTCCTTCTAATTTTTACGTGACTGTTATAAGATGATAGTTAATGTTCTTCATAATAGCTTTGTCCCAGCCCAAACCAGTCTATCGGACTCTGGTTTGTATTTGTGCTGAAAACTGTGTGGATAACACAGGGGTGTTTTAGTTACTGCTGAGCAGAGCTTATACAGAGCCAAGGTCTTTTCTGCTTCTCACACCACCCCACCAGCGAGGAGGCTGAGAGTGCACAAGAACCTGGGAGGGGACACAGCAGGGACAGCTGTCCCCAGTTGACCTAGGGGAAATTCTCTACCACAGGGCATCATGCACAGCAATAAAAGCTAGGGGAAGAAGGAGGAGTGTTGGCAGTTACAGTGCTTGTCTTCCTAAGTGACCATGATGGTGCCTTGCCTTCCTGGGGATGCCTGAACACCCACCTGCCCTTGGGAAGGGGTGAATGAATTCCTTGTTTTGCTTTGCTTGTGTGTGAGACTTTTGTGTTACCTACTACTTAGTCTTTATCTCAACTCCTGAGTTTTCTCATTTTTGCCCTTCTGGTTCTCCTCCTCATCTCCATGAGGTGATGTGGTGGTGAGCCCACAGCTGCGTGGTGTGTAGCTGCTAGCTGGTGTAATAGCCACAAGTGCTGATTAACTCTGATACACTCAGTGCATTTCCATCAAGTTTTTGCTTATTTCCCTCCTCTCTTTATAATTATACTCTTATACTTTTTTCTTATAATTTTCTTGTCTGAAGCCTGTTTTCTATTGCCTTCATTTATTTTTTAATGTTATTTCATTATGCTATGTTATACATTGGGGTTTTTTCTCTTAAAATTTGATAGATGATAATGCATCATGACTTTTATCAGATCTACTAAGTATCCAAGGGGTACTACTCTCTATATAGTTATACCACATAGAGTTAGCAGTCAGTAATACCTGACTAGTAATTTGTGTCTTGAAATAACATGATTTCTTTTAATGAAGACACCTTCATCTAATTTCTTATTTTTCCTCTGAGTTGTTCTAGAAACACTCTCATCTCTTCAAAGATTCTGGGAAAAACACAGCTTTTTCATTTCAAAGTACTTATCCGTACACTATATGGGGTTGTTTTGAAAGAAAACTAGAGATTCACAGTCTGTGAACACAGTCACTGCCTAGGGCGGAATATTCACTGTAGATTGATTGCTTGAGTTTAAATTTTCTTGATTTTCTTTTTCCTGAGTACATTACCATATTTCCGGTTTCATTTTTTTGCCTGCATTGGTATCCCTGTGTTTGCATAAATCCAGCTATTAAGCATAGGTGTTGCTATCTTTCAATCAAAATGAGACAGCTGGAAAAGACACCTTAGTTTTCATTTATCATCATCAAGATATTCACGATGATGCATGTTA
Organism: Struthidea cinerea; assembly: GCA_013397865.1. Classification (NCBI taxonomy): domain Eukaryota; kingdom Metazoa; phylum Chordata; class Aves; order Passeriformes; family Corcoracidae; genus Struthidea; species Struthidea cinerea. The sequence goes on from VZTI01010898.1 coordinate 1,005,793, forward strand.
TCTGTTTGAATACAGAGAATAAATGAAAAGATATTCTGCCTTTCAATCCATGACTAATTGTATTAATGATTATGTTGTGTTTCTAAGTGATCTCTGTAGGGTGTCTATTATGCATCATAAGATATCTGAAAAGATAACAATCGAAAAAAAGTACAAAACATCAAACATTTGAACAAAAATGAAGCAAAATAATGTAAAATGGGGAAAAAAAGTAATAGATAATCACTGCACTCTTAGGATAAATTTTATTGTCTTTTAAATGAAAACTATGAAGATACATAAGATTGTTCTTAGATTTTTTTTTTTCCTCAGAAGAACGATGACCTTCTCTTTAAAGATTTGAAAAGCATGATATATTTGGAATATCATCCATTGTATGACGTTACAGTGAAAAGCAAACTAAGAGACTGGTGATTCTCAAAAATAATTACAGAAATTTCTAAAATCAAAGTAATGCCTATGAATTCAATAGGGTTGTTCTTAAAACTAAGAATTTGAAAAATAAGTGGCTTAAAAGTCATAGTTACTTATAGTATCCAGAGGACTTTAGGTAATAGGAAAGGTATTTATAACCAGGATAGAGTATTGGAAGAGGAAAGATGAACAAAAATTTGGTCAATGTGGCAATGATGCTGACAGAGATGAGAGATGGAACAGCAAAAGGGTAGAGCTGCAATGCCTCCTAAAGACAAGAAAAGTTTTGAACTTTTTTTTCATTAAAAAGAACCAGTCAGGAAAAGGCAGAAGTTAGAGCAGGATCTGGGAGTGGATATGCACAGGAAAGGAATAGAAGCAGCCTAGGTGAGCCTGGTCTGTGGGTCTGAGTGGTAATGTCCATGTTTCTATCACCAGCACAGATTAATATCTAAAGAGGGAGTATGGAGATCTTGCAGGAAAAAGCAAGCTCAGATTTGACCACATTAGGTTTAAACTGAGGAGAGAACAGTATTATGTTTTCTGGTGAAAACAATGTAAGGACCCCAAAGGCTGTGGAGTGGTCATACAGGAGCACTGAAGGTACAGAATAGGATATGGGTTGTCTGTTCCATGAGGCAGAGACCACCTTTTCATTATGCTAATATATTGTGCCTAGTACATTTGCCTATGGCAGGAGGCATAACACTATGCCAGAATCAATTAAAATATCTATTTGAAATAAAATTAATTTGAATGTAAAGCTCTATATTTACTTTATGTTAGTTTAAATAAAAAGCCTTACACTTATTTTAAATGTATTGGAGATACTAAAAAATATTTCTTGTAGTCTGTGGTAAAGTCATTAAAGAACATTCTCACAGTTACTGCCTAGTGATTTTATGGAAAATTCAAAATATGCTAATTTCCTTTCTTCCTTTATATCTTTGCTCTAAAAGTGCATCAATTTAATTTGTGGTACTCTTTTCACCTTTTGCTACAGCCTTTCATAAGACATTGAAATACCATACCAATACCAACAGCATATCAATAAATCAGTACTTATTCACTCATGCATAGTGAGTGTAATGTTTTACAAACATTTCTTTTAGTTTTCTACGTTGTCTGTAAAGCTTAGATGACATGCCAGGACTTGTTTTGCCACTAAAAACTCTAATCAGAAGTAGAGAAAACCTTTAAAACAAGCAGATGGCAGTTTCTTTGATGATTTAGTGGATTTTTTTTCTTTTCATTCATTCTGCCTAAGGAGAAGTTTGCACAGGTTATCACAGTGGTTCCTCGTACAACTTTCCTGTCCCACGGGGGACACAAAGCATTCCAGGAAAAAGTCTGGGAGGTCAGCACTGTGCTTCTAGCCTTGTGGTACTTAGTCCAGGGCCAGAGTTTTGGGTTCAGTTCATCTAGGGTGTCTTTGGTTCTTTTATTCTCTATTCTTTGGCTCCCAGGGCTATTCTCTCCCTCAACTCTGCTCTCATGCAACTACACCTGGAATCCTGTGTCCAGATCTGGGATCCCCAGCATAAGGATGTGGACCCGTTGAAACAAGTCCAGAGGAGAACCCCCAAGATGTTCCAAGGGCTGGAGCACCTCTCCTGTGAAGACAGGCTAAGAGAATTGGGGTTGCTCAGCCTGAAGTAGAGAAGTCTCTGGGGAGATCTTACAGCAGCCTTCCAGTACCTAACGGGAGCTACAAGAGAGGGCTGGAAAAGGACTCTTTACAAGAGCATGTAGTGAATTCTTACAGGTAAAACCGATATATTTTACTAAAGCTTATCTTCAGCCTTTTGTCATGGAAACCTGGGTTTGTTACACGCAGGACCTCAGTTTTTTAGTCCATTCCTCAAATTAATATCATTGCACCTATTTTGTTGTCCAATATATTTTTCACTAAGTTTAACATAAATTTTCTCATGTTGTATGGCTGCATTAGAGCTCTATGTTCTGGTATTAGATATAGTTTGAAATGTTCCATGTAAATAGTGGGAAGAGAAGGGCAAGGAACTTATCAAATCATCTGAAACCTCTGAAGTTTAGTTTTTTTCTGTAGAGATTTCAGATTTGGATGGGCAGATTTTTCCTTATTTTCCATCTTTGGTAATTTCACATCAAAGGATCACCATAACATAGATAATACTGACAAATTTTGGGGGTTCAAGCCTGCATATAGAATTTGTTCTCTTAAAACCATATTTTTTTATTCAGAGAGGATAATTTACACAACATTGCATTTCAGTGCAATGTTGTGTAAAATAGTTTTTTATTTGAAGAAGAAATGGAAAAACATACCATACAATAACAATGAAGGGTGTACAAAGATAAATTCAAGGCTCTAGAAATAGTTATTCCTTTGCAGCAAGTATATTGTTTTTGTGCCTCTTTTTTTTCTTTCTTATTTTAGTTCCTGTTCAATGTTTACTTTCAATTATTTCTGCCTACAGGAGACCAGTTTATCCCTGCCAATAACTTTGCTGTAACAAATTGAATAATCAGTTTGAAGAGAAAAAAATTGTTAGACCCAACCTGTTTTTGTCTTCAGAAGCTTCAGAGGAGTGAACCAGTTTAAAAATCAGCACAATAACATGAAACTCGTCTGTGATTAACATTTGGAATCTGTCTAGATGAAGAGATATGTCTTTCTTCTATATTAATGAACTGTGTAACTGTCAAATAGCAATTGATTTGTGCTTAAAGAACTGAAAAAGGAAACATGAGTACAAAATAGGTGATATGCCCAAATTACCGAGGAAAGCAGTGATAAGTTCCTGAATCCAAACCTTTTGCCTAATACAAGGCCTAACTTGAACAAATTAACTAAAATGACAGCTAGGCCTAGTGTCTTTACTTTAGTACTCTTCTTCCTGTCTTCAGACATTAGTTGTCATGAATAATTCCTTTTCACTGTAATATATTAAAACATTCTTATGCAAACATTTATAGGCAACGATATAAACATAGGCAAAAAAGTATCTGAACATAATTGAATAAACAACGCTCTATTATTTTTCTACCAACACATTTTTGGTGTCTACTGACTAAGTGCAGATAAATAAAGTTACATGGAAGTTTTTAATACAGAAGGCATGATTCTGTATTTATTTTATTAATGTACCAATAAAAATTAGTATTTCTTGCATTTGGATGGATCTTTTTTCACTTTGATTATTCTAGGTCTCAGTTTCTTTCAGACAAGTTGAAAATTAGCACAAATTACTACTTGTAACTATGATTAATGAAAAGAGTGGTACTGCATTTTTAAAATCAGGTCTGAGAATACTGAGGTCATTGCAATACATTGTGTCATAAAGGAATCATGAAACCAAGTTACATGTATTGCAACACGGACAAAAAAAATATAATACTTTCGGCAATGGAAAGTGAGTTTCTTTGCCAGCATTAATCAAATTTTAGTCACAACTTTTCTAAACTAGCATCCTTGTATACAGTACTAACAATTTGTCTTTTTTATTGACAATGTTCTCTCAATAAATTAAAGTTATATAACATCCAAAATTATGTGGAATTATTTTCTGTAGCCTGTTGAATTACAGCTCTCCTATTTGGCATGGCTTATTAAAGATTAATAGTAGAGGCATTCTCTCCTTCTAGACTTCAGTTCAGTAGTTAAATCATGCCAACAAAAAAGTGTTTTTAAGTAAAGGTAACATAACACTTCACATATATTTTTAGTTCAGAGTATGTTCTTGAATGAAAGGTGAATTAATTATTCATATGATACTAATGTGAAATTACTTCTATATTCTATCATGGAGATGAACTAGTTCATGCTTTGTAATGCCAGTTTCACTTAATGTGAGCTTTCCTTACTTGTCTATTTTCTCTTCACTCACTACTGCAAGATTAATTCTCAAGCAGATTTGTGATTCATGAACCTCTATGAAGTCCAAGACTATGAGAGTACAAATTCCTCCAAGCATTTAATTCAGATTACATACATATATACAAACACACACACGTGTACCCTTATCTATTTATATTTATATAGATATATGCAGAAAGTTCCTGAACTGTTAGGTATTGTTTCAGAATCTGGATTACTTTCAATGTGCAGTAGTGTACAGGCAGCTGACTCATCACAGTTGCTCAAAATTAATGCTGCTTTCTAATTAAGTGTCTGCTAACTATCTAATCCAGCTATTGTGTTCACTGGAATACAAAGGCTCTCAGCTCAGCTTTAAAGTTCTAATGAAGAATATGAAATACTCCCCTATTTCTCTGAATCACACAACTTCAGCAGTTAGTACATTTCATTGCCACCCTTTGAGAGACTCTTCTCATTCCAGGCTTCCTGATTAAATGTTTGGAATGTGTAGACTGAGATCACATTGGATTGCCAGTTACTTATTCCCACAGTTAAGAGGACCCCCCACATCCCCACCATACCTTGTCACCTGATGTCATCTAACCTACATGATCAGTAGAGCAGTTCTGGAACAGTGAACTTGTGGGAGGAAACTTCTTGGGTTCACTTCATCAAATATTTCTGAATAATATATGTATAAATTACTAAAAATATGTGATAATTTTGAATTGAACTACATAAGATTATTCATTCAGAGCTCAAACACAATGGCTGGTCTGGACCACAGTGTTTTCTTTGAATAGCCAACAACTGAAATGGTGTGAGGAATGGAGAGATAAGAGAGAGAAACATGTAAGTGTTGAAAAAAACCCACATAAATACTCAAAGCCAGAGCCATTACTAGAGCTAAAACCTCTAAAAAGTGGCTATTTCCATTATGATTTTAGGGAAATATGGCTTTAGGCATCAAGTGGAAGGAAAATATGTCTATTGCATCCTTTGAAGACCGAGAAGAGAATTGACCCAGGGTATAACTCTTAAGAGGTAGAATATACCTTTAGGTTGAATCAACCAGTTTCTTTCAGTGTTTTCTGCTGTATCACATCCTAGTCTTTGTGAGACTTTGTATGACTGTACTCTGTCTCTCCTCAGAATATAAACACTAGTATGAATAATAGTCTGTATGATTCACACTTGGGGTGCAGGTTAGAAACAAGGCACTATCATTGTTGATAGCATAGAAATAGCTAAGTAAGCAGCAATAACAAAATGAAAAGCCTGCAAAATGCAGCCATGTTTAAAAGTACAGAAAATACTACATTACTGTATGTTCTTTTGTGGTAATGGCTTCCAAATTCATGATTTCCTTTATTAATTCTGACTCCTACCTGCAACCTCTGTTGTGATCCTACTTTTTACAATTTACTTTGAACCTTCAAAACTGAATTTCAGTAATTGTCTGTTACTCTTTTTACTACCAAAATCCCTTTTCCTGTTGCAAATTGCTGCTGAGCTAGAGGGACATGATAAGTTACTGAGATGTAGGAAAGCTCATAGGAAGTCAGCTCCTCATGGGACAGGGACACCCTTTCCTAGTAATTTGTGGCTGAGCCCACTTTGCTTCTTTATTAGGGGCTTTAACTGTTTCAGTCTCACATCAACAGAGCCCCAGTAATGGGTCAACACACAATGAAAGTAACACCAATAGCAGAGCCAAAAAATGCATATTTTACAAAGTTCATTTTCCTGTCTTTGTAGCCCCTTAACTTTGTAGAAAAGTAATCTTAGAGTAATAGAATTATTGTTTGTGTTGGAAAGGCCCTTTAAAGTCACCTAGTCCAACACCCCTTTCATGGGCATGGATGTCTTTCACTAGGTCAGGTGTTCAAAGCCCCACCCAACATGATCTGGAACACTTCAAATGATGGGACACCCACGACATCTCAGGGCAACCGGCAACCTATTCCAGCATCTCACTAACCCTCATTGTAATAATTATTTTTGTATGTCCAAATTAAATTTACCCTCTTTCAGTTTAAAACCATTGTCCCTTGTTCTTCCACTGCAGACTTAGAAAACTGCTCTACTTGCTGAAAGGTTGCAACAAACTTACTCCAGAATCTTCTGCAGGCATCTCCCTCACTCTCTGCCTTTCCTAATTGGAGAAAAGTTCCAGCCCTCTGAACATTTTTGTGGCCCTCCTCTGCCCCATTCTAATAGGCCAATATCTTTCTCATACTGGGGACCCCAGAGTGGATGCAGTACTATACGGGGGACCCACCAAAGCAGAGCAGAGTGGCAAAATTGCCTGCCTTGACCTGCTGGCCACTCTTCCGGTAATGCAGCCCAGGATTGGCTTCCTGGGCTGCAAGTGCGCATTTTTGGCTCATCCATCAATATCCCCAAGTTTTTCTCTGCAGGCTTACTATCAATCCATTCATTCTCCAGTCTGTATTAATATTGGACATTGGCCCAGACCAGGTGTAGGATCTTGCAGTTGGCCTTGCTGAACTCCATGAGATTTCACACAGACTCATTTCTCAAACATGTCAAGATCCCTCTGGCATCCTTCCCTTAATTGAATGAACTGCACCACTCAGCTTGGTGTCATCAGCAAACTTGCTCAGTCCCACTATCTCTGTCACTGCTGAAATACTTCAATATGTCCTTGAAAGACACCACTCCTTGCTTGTTTTGGCTTTGACATTGAGTCATTGACTATAACTCTTTGTACGTGGCCATCCAGCCAACTCCTTACTCATCTAACAGTTCATCCATCAAAGCAACAGCTCTCCAATTTAGTGGCAAGAATGTTGTGGTGGACTATATCAAAGGCCTTACAGAAGTCCATGTGACTCTTCCCTTTGATGTAGTCACTTTATCGTAGAAGGCCACCAGAATAATCAGTCACCATTTTCCCCTGGTGGAGCCATGGCGGCTGTCACTAACCACCTCCCTTTCTTCCATATGTTTTGACATACCTTCCAGGAGGATCTGCTCCATGTTCTTACTGGGCACTGAGATTAGCATGACTGGTCAGCAGTTCCCAGGGTCCTCCTTTTTAAACTTATTAAAAAGTAGTGAGATATTCCCTCTTCTCCAGTCACTGGGGGCTTAAAGAAGCTATTTAAATAAAGGTCTGTTTGGGTTCCTGATACATGAAAACTAATTTTTTTTATTAAATGCAGGTTTTATGTACTGGGAAAATGCACGCTGATAGCAAAGGTATAGCTTCAAAGATTCATCAGCTGCAGCAAAAGGCTCAGCTGAGGTTGACAGGATTTACAGCCTACTTAGCCTAAGAAAGGCCAGAAAACCAACAGCAATGGCCACCTAATGGAGAGAGAACATAAAAAGAAGATAGGGTACTTTTCCATTTTTACATCCCAAATAAGATACACAGATATTCCAGTCTGCAGACTGTTATGATAGGCAGAAAATTTCAAACCTGTCATTGTCACAAGATGTGCATGATGATTGCAATACTGTTTATTGAGTATTAGGAGAAAGGTATTAGTATCAGACTAGTCAGCTGATAAAGGTTCCTGGATAAGAATAAGAAATCTACATTGTTTCTTATACACAATTTTTTTCTCAATTATCATTCAGTTAATAGCTAGCTGGCATAAAATTTAAATATACCTCTGTGGTTGCAAATACTAAAAGTAAATGAGAAATTGCCTTTAAAGGGAAACTAGGGAGAAAATTCCACAAACCAAACAACCTTTCTAATATAACCAGCTAACAAATAGCATCATTAAATCAATTACATACTCATAGGAGGCCGTAAAAGTGACTATTATTTCTTGTGTTAAAAGGGCAAAAATTCTGAAAAAAACCCCAGCTTATTTTGATTGAGGTAAAATGATGTGCTATCAGATAGAAGCATAGTGAGGAGAAGAAAAGACAAGAAATTAAAAAAGCAGAAAAGAGAGGAAGTAGATTCAGAAACAAGAAAGTGAAGAAGAATATAACTTTTTGCCTGAGATTTTTCTCCTTCTCCCTAATCTTAAAGAAATAAATAGAGTAGGAAGATGAGAAATGTTTGTAAGCATGATACATAGTTCTGCAGAAAACATATTCACACTGAATTTCAGTGAGTTTCTCTAGGTGCAACAAATTCAAAAGCTCTTCTCCTACATTATTTTGCTCTTATCAGTGGAGAGGCTCCTCCCAGAGGTCAAAAAATATTCCCAGTCTGAGGGAACATTTTCATTCATCAGCAAGATACAGATGTTAAAATTGCAAATGTTACTGTTAGAAGCCTACATTAGAGGTATTTTCACTATGGAAGCAAGTGTTTAGCATGTTCAAGGAAATTATCATAATTTTATTATCTCTGTTTCTTCAGTATGAAATGAATGTAAAACAAGTTTAGCCTTTCATCATTCTCTTCCTCCTTAAGAAATTGACGAACTTGGGAAATATTCATTTTCTGTCTTTTATCTTAGCCATTCCAACTGCAATTGTAGAGTCAAAACAGGGTTTTGAAGAAATATAGACGTTTTCATTATCTAGACTGCCAGTAGTATAATTTATTTTTTAAAAAAAAACAACCAACCAAAACGTTTGTTATATAATCACTGGCTTGGTATCGCATGTGTGAACAGATTTTGGAGCCCATGAGAGGCTTCTTAATGGGAAGTGAATAACTGCATTGCTTATCCCTGTTGTGCAAAGGGCACAATCTTATGACCAAGTAAATTTCTGTGATTTCATCAACAAATCAATATACATAAAGTTCTTCAGCTCAGTTACTTGTATTTCTGTAGCAGTTATAGCAATTTCAGGAAATAGAAAAAGAATATGGACTAATGTTTGCTTTAGGGTATTGAATTTTCTGTCTGATGGAGCTTGAAACTATATATACACAAGTTTCTGCTATGTTCCAGGGAGCAAAACTATGAAGGAGCAAAGATATTGATATTACTGATAGGTAGGTAAATACACAAACATACATATACAGCAGAGCATTGAATGTGTCAGTCACTGTCTGCTTTGTGGTTACATATCTGTGTTCCTGTGTATTAGGAACTTGAGGTGTGAGTGCAATGAATACTTGTGTCTGCCCTTAGCGCAGGCTGTGGAAAGACTCAAAACTATCTGTCAGGAGAAATGGATCTAATGAAAAGGGGTCAGAGAAGACTACTTAATGCAAAACAGCAAAATTGGCTGTAGAAAAAAAACCAAACCTTGCTGCTCTGTTCTGGCCAGACTCTCAAACTTTACTCAAGATAAGCAACACTTGCTTACCTAAGTGAGTCTATTGGAAGTCTATTCCAGCAGTTGTGCAGGGCCTTGAAAGCAAGAGTCTTGGAAAATTAAGCTTAGTAGAGTGGTAAAGGTTTGCCATTAAAGGGTTTGGAGAGAGAAGTGAATAGTAAAAGTCAGCAGGCAAGGAAAAAATCTGCAGTTGGCTGCAGCTTTATAGATAGATTACCAAGCTGATCTGAACAGCTGGCAGCAAGGATTGCTTCTGCTGGGTGAATGACTGTGTTACATCCCAAAGATGTATTCCCTGCATATGTATGTTTGTTTATATACAACAGGAATAGGAACCCAATTACTCTTTACCCAAGTGCAACTGAAATAAAAGATAATTTCTCTGCTTCACAGTTTGCAAGGCAGAAAACTGTTTACCCAACAAATTGCACCTCCGAACACTGACATTGACAGTTACTTCTTCAGGTCTTCCCCAGTTTCCGACAACTAAATCTCATCTTTTTGCCATTCAGATGCCTAATGTCTGCAACTTCAAACAGCTAAGTATAACACTCAAACAGGCTCATAGATATATAGGGAAGAAATATTTAGAGCATTAAATATTACACAGATTACACTATGTCACCTGCATAAATAAGAAATGGGCTTTTAAAAACAGGATGCTTAGCTCTCATTTACCCAGAAAGTGTGACGTAACTTTTTGTATTTGTCATATGCTCCCTATATTAAAAATTAGGACAACTGGAACTAACTAAGTTAATCAATTCATATGTCCGAAGCCTGTGTTCAAACTAACTCTGATCTGCTATTTGCCTTGGATGATTATTTTATTGCTTCCAGCTATCTTTGATACATAAGAAGACTTAATCGTTGCTTTCATTCAGCCTGAAACTGTTTGACGAACCCATTAGCTTCAACAAGCTCTGTGACTCACTTGCTGACGGCAGTTATGACTCCCAAAAGGTATCTGGCTAAGCCAAAACCCCAAGAGTTTCATAAGGTGAGAAGAATGTCCTGAGATTTATTTTTGCTAAAATAGGGCTTAGAATCTCCTGAAAAGAAAATCAATCTAAAGTAATTAAAACCTCTGTTCTTTCACTCCAATGAAGATACTATTCTGTTGCTAAGCACCTGATTTCAACAGAGGGATTTGGAGTGTATCTCCCTACTCTTTCATCTCCTTCAGGTGAAACTTTTCCATTATCGTCGAATTTGCATTAATTTTTTTCAAGTTCTCTTTCGGAGAAACAGTTACCTGCTTATTAGGTTAGAAAAAGAGACAGGAAACTGACAATAAAGACCCTGGTCTGGGCACCATGTCTAAGCAAAGGTATTTGCTTAGAATGAATACACAATCTATAACTTTACTGGTTTTTTATCAATTTGAGCAGACGTAAGGCACAAATCCAGAATTTTCCCCTTGAAATCTTTTACAGTATATTCAACTGTAAATTTATTTCCTTTTAAGAAATTTAACTAGTTTAATATGGAGTGCAGAAGAATGATATGAAAACTATACAGAAAAAGATAAACTGAGAAGAAATAGGAATAAAAATATCATCAAAATATCATCAAATTTTAAGATTTAAAAAGCTCAGGTAGAACCTGTTAGTAAATAGAAAGAACATTTTTATCGGATTTATATTTTGTAGTCAGAAATAATTAACATCAGATATGCTGAATTAAACTTAATTTTACCTATCCAAAAATCAGTTGTTTAAGTCCACCTCCCAAGGATTTCTTTGCTTTTTGACATATAAGGAAGTTGAGTAAGTATTCATTGCTCTTCTTATGTGTAACCAGATAAACTGATATTACCATAAACACTACCAACATGCATAACATTTCTACTTTCACACAAGATACTCACCTTTTCTAATTCTTCATCGATTTCAACATTACTCTTTCGAGAACAAATTTCAAGATGTCAGGTTTATTTTAAAAGAAACAATGACTTAAACTATTATGTTTGGATTCCTTTCAGCTGCCTCCAAAATGCTGCAATTAAAGCAAAGCGTTAGTCAGTAACTGGCTTGAAATATAAACAGACACCAACTTAAAATTGCTCTAAAATAAAATCAAACAAAAGTTGAAAATTAATTGCAATTTATAATTCATTTTTTTTGCTAATGCATTTTTTATAGACTGGATTCTCCCTGGAGCCATTGGCAACTAAATACCTCATTAACCACTGAACATGACCCCTGGGAACACTGGTAGTCACAGAAACACCAACTCCTTTATGTTTTTATTTCCACCTACAAAATCCTTTGGATATGCAAGTTACTACAGCTGCAAATGTGTGTCACAGCCTTTGTGTTTACACTATTAGGAGTTCTAAAGGCTGATCTCTTGCAACTAGGCCGAAAGGTGCAGGAAGTGAAGGTTTGATTATTTTACAAACATAAGCTTCAAAAGAGACAGTTGGCATCTCAGACAGAAGTCACTAAGCTTTTCATTCTCATATAGAGGAGGCTAAACTGATTAATAATTAAAGGATGACTTATTCTGCTCTAATTTTCAATGGCTGGGTACTCAGATCACTTAGAATAGTTTTATTTTTTCGTATAAAGTCCATTTCAAGACTTACAAGTTATAAATTGTACTGTAAGTAAAATCCTTTTGCTAGAAAAGGAAACAGTCTTGACTAGATATTGAGGCCCAGAGAACAACTGGTGTAAAGCAGTGCTGTTAAATGAAAGAAGCAGTCTGCCTCGTCTTTCACCGACAGTCATTCACTCCCACCCCTGCTTTTTCCTCTCTCTGTACTGCAACAACCATTTCACTGTCTATCCCGTGAATTATTCAGGGAACAGATCCAGCCGAAAATGATCCCAGCAAAAACATAATGGCTGTTACTCTTTGGGATCAGTCATCCTGGTGTGGTTTGCCACAAAGAAAACCAAATCTCTCTGCTGGTGGTGATCTGAGGCTCAAAGCAGTAAGGTCTAAAACGCTTAAAAACTTATTAAACTGAAACAAAAGAGAACTGTAGCAAAGTTTGGTCATGATGTTACAGAAAATATTCTGTTTAGGAAGGTGTGATTGCAACTGTGTAGAAAGATCAGTAACTCATGAAGAAAAAATCATCAGTTTTAACAATTCTCAAAACTTTAATTCTATGAAAGTCTATTGCTTTCATGATTTCTTCAATAGGAGCATTTTTTAAAAAATTTACTAGTGGTATGGGGTGAAAAGTAAATTTCAAATAAAGCAGATAGCTAATCACAACTACTTTAAAATAATCAGAAATAGATTTGAAAAATGTTTTTTCACGTTGCCTGATATGCAGTCACATGAACATGACTTTCACCACTCAGTTGAAACTGGAGCAGCATAAGCAGGCAAAGTGCATTTCTGCTTTTGATCCTTCAGCATTAGATTTACAATTTAGTAATAGCCAAAGCAGTGCTTTTGCAATGCACGTTCCAAAGACAGTAGCAGGTAACCCAAAGGTGTAATTGAAATTAACCAACACACAATGAATTTTAACTATGAAAGGTTTTGATAAACTGCTCTAGGCTTATCTGTACTTCAATAATTATTCATGGAAGATGTGCGCTTTATATTATCTGTGAGAGGATAATCTTCAAACAACAAAAAAAAAGGAAAATCTGTCAAATAAATTAACAGTTATGAATTATTTGTTCAGCTCTAATTTTACCTTACTAATTTAACTTTATGAAAAACATGCAAGCATTTTCAATTTATAAAAGTGAATTGAAATTACAATAATAATTTATCTGATCTAAATAAATCAGATCAAGTGCTATGATGTAGGAAAATATCTTTTAACAAGAGCCATTAAAATATCAGACGGATATTTGTATTTTAAACTATGTTTTGATCCATTGTATAAATTCACATTCAGTAGACACATTGTACATACTTTGTAAGGCCCTTAGCAAAGTAGTTAGACTTGTTTTTTTAAGTTGTGAAAGCATTCTTAACATAGAAGTCGTCTGCTTTGATCTAGGAGTTTTAAAATTAGATATTTATTTCTAAACTGATTTACTTTTATAGGCACTGAAAATTATTGTGCATTTCTTATAGATAACCTATCACCTCCTATAAAAGGTCCCTAAGATGGGAGAGCAGACATTATTATTTCCGTCTGTTCTCATTCAGTATGGCAGGGTTTTTTCAGAAAAAAGAAATACCATAAATTCACTGAAAGGAGTGTTGAAGGAATATTATAAAAGCCATCTACATTCAAAACATTTGAGTATATCTTATTTCAATTTTTAACAGCAAGAACTTCTTTGTATATTCATCTTGTAATACACCAGATGCAGAGAGTAGCTAAATTCAAAGACAAATTAAGTTAACCTGCATTTTGTATGAATTTGATCGAATTCTGAGCTTCTATTGAACAAAACAAGGCTGGGTGCAAATGCTACAGGAAAGGAAACTGAAAACAGCATTTGCATGGATGCTGCAAGCCAAAGCCAATAAATGTTTAATGACTCTGCTAAAGAATTAGTTGTCTAATAATTTCTCCAGAAGGTGACTTACTTTGAAAAGTATTCATCCCCCTCCTAAATATTTTGTGTGGATTCAAGTTCGCAAAGCACCTGCCATCCACCATGAAGAATATTATATATCTCCTCCTTTAGAAGGTTGTTTCATGCAGTGCCTCAGGAGAGTTTTTATATGAGATCAATAATATTTTTGAACTTCTGAGTGATTAAGAAAAGTGCCTGAATTGCTCTCAGGGACAGATAAATATAACGTTTATGGGAATAAAGAGATGAATATAATAGAGATGAAATGAAACATAACATCTAGGAAAAAATCAGTGTCAAGGCTGATATGGCTGTATTTCATCTTCCAGACATTTTGGTTTATCAGAACACAATTGTGTGCTGCATTCACCTCAACCACCAGAACATACAGACTCACACACACTACACTTTTTTAATTCTTTCTTAAATAAAGTGAAAATGCAGAGGAAAGTAATTTCAGACACATCACCAGTAGAGCAGGTAAACAGACCATGAGGAATGCAGGCTGCCATACTCACAGACTCACTGCCATCTGTATTAATCCAGCCTCTTCCATCCAGATCAATCTAAGCAACTTTCTTGACAACAAATTTAGCAGCTTCAGGGTTTGAAATGAGCAAAGTAACAATATTTTTGTGCGTGATTTAAGGGAATCCCTCTCCACTCCCAAGATGCCTTGTTCTTAGATGAATGGATAGATGTGAAATAGAGTTGATTGAAAACAGGAACAAATGAAATATGGTCAGAAAATGTTAAAACTGAAAACATCACTGATCAAAGGGCTTTGCCCATGCCAGGTGTTGGCCACAGTGATGAGTGATGTTAATAGCAAATACATTGGAGAGGCCTCAGTAGCCCAGAAACATCCACCACATCCCGCACTGACGAACAAACTTGAGACTTGTTGGGACATTGGGAACTCAGGGGAGGGGTTGCCTCCCTTCAGAGGCTTTGTGGGTGTTTCTGGTTGTTCTGCCATCCATTCATTGTTTGAAATACTACCACAACCCTGGACATTCACTGTTAAAATCAAAATACCCTTTCCCCGCTGGTAGAAAGGGGAAGAATGGTTCCCAACTCAGTTAGTTCTAAGTAAATGGGAGAGGCCTTTCAAAGTAAATTAGGGGGAGATGTTGCAGTGGCTAAGTCCACTTTACACCCCCCAAGTTACCCTAAAAGCGGTCTCTCCCTACAACACTGTGCTGGTGCCGCGGCTGAGGCTGTCCGCCTCAGGGGCTCCGTCCATCCCGCAAGGGTCGGCCGGGCACCTTGCCTGCAGGCACCAGGATCCGGGAGCGCTGGGGTGCTCTGCGCCGCGCGGGGTAGGCACTGCTAGGGAAGCAGGCTAGAAGGCTGGCGCTGGCTTTCCCCAAGGTGGTCAGCGTGAGGGGCAGTGTCCTTTCCCTCGAGGCCCACGGGAGTAAAGGAAGAACGAGGAGGGAGAAATCCTCGGGTGACCAGGACCAGGTTTATTGGGTGTCCGGATCAGGAGGAATCCCCCCAGGCACCGGTCGTGCAGGAGATTTTAAGGAGGGGAAAAAGGGGAGGAGAATACAGTGGGGACCAACGGGATAGGGGTGAAAGGGAGGAACTGGGGTACAAGTAACCAGTGGGGTTCGAACTGGGGAGGAGACAACACGCAACATCCAATGTGGGACACAGAAACTGGGAACATTCTAGAAATAGGGGAAGGTACAGATGTCCAGGGGAGGGATTGTTAAACTTGGGAGCTGCCCATGGAGCCACCCTCTGACTCTGAGTCATCAGCCCATTGAAGGGCACGTAGAGGAGTGACAGGAGGTGGTCTCCACAGGGACCAAGACGATGCCCTGACAGAGGATGCCCTAGAAGGCACCCCAACACTGTGCTAGAAAGTTCTCCCTTTGTCTAGATCCTGCTGGTCACTGGCCCTCTCCCCCCTCTCATCCCCTCTCCCATTGGCCCCTGTTACGTCACTCAACCTTGCCTCTCTCCCCAGCCCTCAGACAATTGGTTTTGGATGTTCTGCCTGCCTTTGGGAGTTTTCGGGATAAAACGGGCACGGGTTTCAGGTCTGGGTTCTTCTTGCCTCTGTTCCCCTTCGGGTGTGTTGCCATTAAACACCTCGGAATTACACGCAAAGAACCCCTCTCGCCTCTTGTCTCCGGTTCGTGCACAGGCTGTGTGTGAGAGGCTGTTCGCGGCTACCTGTGAGGGTGAGATCGTGGGCACGCGTAGGTGCCATCGGAGTGCCGCCTGAGCGTGTCTGCGAGGGACCCTGTGGAATAAACCTGGCATCAATCCACCGAAGCTCTCATACAATAGCTCCCAAGATACCTTGTTCTTGGTAGATGAATGGATAGATGTGAAATAGAGTTGATTGAAAACAGGAACAAATGACACGTGATCAGAAAATGTTAACACTGAAAACATCACTGATCAAAGGGCTTTGCCCATGCCAGGTGTTGGCCACAGTGATGAGTGATGTTAATAGCAAATACATTGAAAGAAGCATGTGATTCAAATTGTCCAGGACAAAAAGGACACAGGGAGCACCACATCGTACATGGAAGTTAGGGAATGATATCAAACAAATGAGGAATAGGAATTGCTGTGCCTGCCCACACAGCTCTTAAAGAGATATGAACATGGAATGGCTTCCAGACAATATGTTTCCTTTCTGTGGTCTCTAGGACATTCAAATATCCTGGTAAATGTAGTATGTTAAAAGCACACTGATAAGCCTGGCTTATCCCAGAAGGCTGACAGCTTTTGCACAATCACTACCTGGAACAAATAATTCATTTGATTTTGAAATGACTTAATGGACACTACTCCAAATATAGTTCAAATAGTTTCTCTGGGTTAAGAAATAGTGTCTAAACAGTTTCTCCTTGAAAATAGTATGGGGACCGTAGAGTCTATGTATCTTGGAACTCTAAATAAATTCATGTTGCTTTGTTATCAAAGTATGCTATCAATGCTGAATGCCAATTATTTCAGGGAGTCAGCACAGTGTGATCCACCCTCATTACTGTGCCTCACTGCAGAAACCCACAGGGCAGGATATTAGAATTCACTTGTCTGGATTATACTACTCTGGCTCATGATACTCCCACACCAGGTCCCAAATTAAGAAAGTAGTCAATAAGTATTCAAAAACGAAATTTTAAAAACAAAGCAAAATTGTATTTTTAAATAAATTACATAGCAGAAAAATGGCTTCAGATCTTGTTGTAAAAGTAAGGGACACTAAATAATTTTCTAAGTTTTTTTTTCTAAATTTTAACAAACATTCACTTTTTCAATTTGCCACATAGATTAGGTTACTAAAGACACAAAAAAAGATAATCTTCAGTGCAGATTTCAGTTCTGCTTAGTTCTTTGCTGACTAAATCCTGTTTAATTCTAAATTTAATAAGAAGCCACAGTAAATCAAGTCCAATATTCCTGTCTTCTTCCCTACAGATATAATTACATGCCCCTTTAAGAGCTCACTCTATCCATTGCCAAAATGGGAAATATTTAGGGGAGTGGGAAAGTGGAAGACTTCTTATGCAATCACAGCATGTTGCAGAAAAAGCTTAGTGGCTTAGAAGAAAAAGGGAAAATTTACTGGAGGTGGTTATGCAATTCCACCCGTATGTAATCTAAATGATTCATGTGCCTGCTAGGCCTTATAAAACAATCTCTTCAGCCATATTTGTTACTCTGAATTCACTGAGGAGTCCTGTTGGATTGGGGCAACATCTTCAACTAGCACAGCAGCAGGTTTCTTGTGAAAGAAATAAAATAATTTCTGGTACAGAGAGTCTCTTTCTTGGGAAATTGAAGAAAAAGTAATGCTGCAGTACCAAGTGTTGGGATAAGTGGTTTAGAGGTCTATGTAAATGTGGCCACAAAGGTTCTGAATGTGCAAAATGCTCAATTAGGGGAAATTAGTATAGTGGCTAGATTTTTATACTGATTTCCCCCCTATTTTCCTCCTTAATTGATTTACTTCTGTCTGGTCTGCAGCACAAATTTGAATATTCTATGCCCTTGAATAGGGAACTGACATTCAGTAGATAGAACAGATCATCATACTCTAAGTAATAATGGCAAAACTGAAAAAACCCTGGGCTATAAAAAGGGATTTGCCTAGTACACTTTCTGAAAGTGGTGAAAACTGGAGTGAATAGAAAATTGAGGCTTTCTTACCTAATCTTGAATTTATATTTTGTGCTGATGCACTCCACAGACATTCAATAGCATGACTTGCTGGCTAGGCACAGCAGCTGCAAGTTCTTTTTGGAAACAGGAGGCCAGGAAAGATGAGCTGTAAAATTATAATGGAAATAAGTTTTTAAACAAAGAAGAAATAAAACAATTGCTATTGATTATTACACTAAATGTTAATTTGTAGCTTTAAATCATTGCTGTCAGGGTAATGCTGTGGAAAAAAGAGAAGAAAAAGTACCCCAGATGGATTTATTTAATTATTTTGTCTGGCTAACAGGTATTTTAATCCATTTGTCAACCTGTACTGTGGTTTGTGTGTACACTTACATGTGAACACAAAAAAAATATTTCTAAGTGGTATATGTAAGAATAATGTGAAAGAATAAACTAAAGAAGAGAAAATGTAAAAGGGATGATAACAGCATCTTTTGGAACTCATTTTATCCCAATGTAAACAAGTAGAGAGTAAAAAAAAACCCAAACCAACAATGAATAACCCACAACAAACAACCAAAACTGCAACATTTTCAAGGGTTACTAAAAAAGTTAGGAGCCTGTATCCTATTTTCAAATATGACATAAAGGGTGGGGAGAGGCTTGAAATGGGACTTGGGACCCAGAAATCCCATTATGTTAACTTTTCTTCTGTTAATGAAAATCTCAGCCCGCTGGAGACCCAAACCAAGTGTGTTAATGAAAGCCACAAAGGAAGAGATTGCCCAGGCTCTTATGACACGTGATTATTTGTCAATTTACCATGGTATAATTACACATCTGAGCCCACAGGTTTTTCAAGTATTTCTGAAAATGTAAATTAGATTTCTAACTCTCTTAGGACACCTGAATATTTTACTCTTTTGGACTTGTGAAAAATTCTGCCTCTTTCACCTTTCTTACCTAATATGACTACAGAATGTCACATCAGCCACCAGGTATTTCTCAGAATGTAAAGATTCTGCCTAAAAAAATCCTCAAGTCACATTAAAGGCATATGCTCTTACATATACAACAGAATTTCTGACAAATTCCTAATTCAGATTAATAATCTTGGAGTTTACATATCTCCTTAAATGTGGGACTGTGTAAATGGGAAGTGTGTCCTTAAATATTTATGGTTTTTCCTTTGTGTCAGAGGCTCACTGTAAGTTGTCGTGGTTCACTTAACATTGGAACATCTCCGAGAAAGTTTGTTGAAAAAGCTACTTGATATTTCATGTAGTTCTAGAAAAAAAAAATCTATTCTCTAGTCTTTTCAAAGTCCTAAGTTATAAAGCTAATATAGATCTTAACGTAAAGAACAAAATGATGGACATTCTCTTGATTTTTAAGATGTAGCTTAGCCTAATGGAAATGTGCCTGTAATTTACCTGTATTGACTATTGCTTTAATCTTTTATGTCTGATACACAGATGGATACATATTTGGTGGGAAAAAATCAGCCACCCTTCTGATCAGTACAAAATAGAAGAAGAATCAGATAATATTTTAAATGAATGATACCCTATCTCAAAACTAGTGCTTATTTTGATGTGCTGCAACACAATTAGAATATACATTTGCAACTTTTGAAACAATTGACATTCATTTCCTATTGTATTATTTCTTTAATCTTGGAGAATGAAAGATACTTTTCTGTGGGAACTCTGGGTAAATCCTGCATGTGGATAAATGATGCCATTTTAACAGTTGCTACTGGTCCAAAATATTTTTCATTTCTCCATGGAGGATGCTCCATCCTGTCAGTGATTTCTTTTTTTCTACCTACGTCTACAAATACAATACTGTTATGTTTTGAATCTTATGCAACTGTTCAGACACCTGCATCTGTATGCTAACCGTAACAAATGTTCAGTATAAAATAAGACCAAATAAAATTTAAGGAGTGTATAATTGAATCTTCATTTAATTTAAAAAAATCCTATAAAAGAGTAAGTATTTTCTAATTTTATTCTTGATATCAAATTTTTACAGTATTTTAAGTGTATCAGTCAGAAGGACGAATTTTATAACATTAAAACTCAAATAAATACAAAACATAAATTTCTTAGCTAAGAAGACTGCTATAATAAAGAGCTCTCTCAAATTCAGAAATCCATCCCTAAGCACTGTATCCGTTAATATCCCATCACCCAGAAAAACACATTAAAATTTATAGTTCTTCAAAAATCCAAACTAGATAAGGCGTAGAAGAGAAAAGGTATCTGAGTCAGAGTTTGGGTGCAAAGCAAACTATCCCATAAAGTCTGTGGAAGAAGAGAAATTGTCACCTTCCATAACCTCTCTCTGTAGTCTTGATATGTTACCACCTGTCTCAACGTCCTTCTTCAGACTTACGGCATTGTTCAGAGCAACTGTGCATCTTCTCCGTATTTTTCACCCTTGCACTTAAAAGTGAAAATAAATAGTTCTGTTTTGATCAAGCCAATGTCTTAAAACATACTTCAAAATCAGTTGAAAAACAGAAGAAATTACAAAAATATTGGTTTAGAGTATTTGCTCCCTGCAATTCATTCAAATAATCTGTCCTTTAGGAAATCAGATAGCTAAGGTAAAAGCTCAGCAATTAGTCCCACATAAAAGCCAAACAGTGATTTTCAATTGAGATCTCCTTCATGGTCAGAGAAGAGCCAGAAAAACGTCAAAGACAGATGGAATGGATCACCCTCTGGAGACACTTATCTCTCTCTATTAGTCTTGGAGAACTGCAGGTGACTAAATTAATGTGCCTAAATGTTAGGAAATTGGTGTTAGACAAGATGAATAAAAGTCTAAATACAAACATTGTTAGGAAAAATCATGTACGTAAACTTTCTGACTGCTTTTATAGGGACCTTTGTCATCCATCCTCATGTGTCATCACATCTAAGACCTCTACAATAAACTAATTATTTTAAACTGCTATTTTTTAAAGTATGATTTTTTTCTAACCTTTCTATTTCTTTTTTCCTTCTCTAAGTGCATACTGGTGGAAATGGGAAACGTGATAATAAACATCATGTTTATTAGTTCTGCACACTATTTTTCTTCTTTGACTCATTGATTAGTTTATTTACTTTGAATTTTCCTCCAGTCTTGCTTTAATTCTGCTTATACAACAGACTGAAATGACTTACCTATTCTAACTCCATAAGTCTAAAACAGTTTTTTACCCTGCTCAAACAATTTTTCATATTCCTAACGAAAGACCAGGTCAGAATTCCATACATCAGAATAAGAGCAAGGTTTCTGAGGTATCTACACTCTATGTTTATTTCCATCGTTTGTGATTAACCCACTGCAGAGCCACAACAAAAAACTGTATCACAGAATGACACACAAGGCTGTTTTATTATATCATCTTAAGATGCTCGTATCACTTCCAACATAAAATAACAACATTTTTGCAAGAATAACTTCCTACTCTTATGCAAGATCCTTGACTTCAAGGAGATGGGGATAACTTACCTACTCTGCAGCCAATCTGTATGTTTTAGCCCATCTCATCAACACTGGAAACAAAACTCTCATCTTGCTTTAAATGAAGCAAGGAGAGCACATTTCCTTTTATTCTACTAAACAAATCACCAAAAAATTGTTTTGTAGATAAACAGATGCATTTTTGTATCCAAGCAGCAATTGCTGTTAAGGATATGTTTTCAGTAATTTGAAAACTTATGTCATTCCTTAGCAGTTTGTCAAAGCAGATTTGAAAAAAACAAACAAAAAAAAGTAGTGTGAGGATTATTTTAGAGGAGGCAGAACTAGACAGTTACACATATGCAATAAATGTATTATTTTACTCAGCATTGTAACATCTCTTATGATGTCTTCACATTGTGAAAATGTATTTTTCTCTTAATTTTAACATTTTAAAGGGAATGTTTACTCTTGTTGACATAACACAAAATAATACATAGAGAAGAAATGTGCTGGAAAATATTCCCCCAAATCCTGTTATTAGCAACTTGATTGAGCTATTGTTCCAGTATTTTCACTAAATATGAGGTTATTGATAAGTGCACAGAATTTGACTTTAGATGTATACAAAATTCCTGGTGTTCATGGCCTTAAGTACTGAAGAAAAATAAAAGTAACTTGATATTTCCAAGATACATATTTAATGTACATTTGTTCAAACTCAATGGTCAAAATAAAACAGATCATAGGACATGTGAAAACACACAGATCATACTTGAAAGATTTATGAGGGTTTTGAAATATAAAGGTTCTACAACAAGTAAATGCTGTAGAAGTGTTTATTACAACAAAAAAAGATGGCCTCCGGACACTGAGCTTGTGCAGCTTGTTTTCTTCAGTGTTTTGATCTTCCCTACTTCTTTCCTGTGTAATTGATATAGCATATTTTAATGAGGTAAATGTCAACACAGCACAGTAAGAGATCAGTCCCAAGAACACATCTGTATTTAATAAAATATAGAAATCTCTTAAAAAACTAGTGCTACTACAAATTTTATTAAGAAATATTACACTCCAATGATTTTTGTAGTAAAATATTTTTATTTCTTTTTTTTTTGGTAGAGATAATATTTTATTTTGAAGGTCAGTTTTATTTTTAAAGTTATTTAAATTTTAACCGTTCAGGGATTAATGTTTCTAAATATGTATAATTAGACTTTAGGGATGGCTAGTGTTTCACATCCATGGTTTAAATGCTTTTTAACTCTAACTAGTCAAAAGGCAACAAAATAATTCCCAGAATTTTGGTTTTCTTCCTTTGGTTGAGAAAAGTCTCGCTTTTATGAAAACAACAAAAAAACCCCACAACAACAAAATACCAAATTTAGTCTCAGACAAAATTTTAATAGGAATAATACTGTTCAGAAAAAAGGATGTTTTTTGAGAGGGAGCCTGTTCAATATTTGATGAAAGAGGTTATACAACTTAGTATGCCCAAAATAGAAGTTTTTCTGAGGATACCCCACTCCTCCCTTCCTTCCTATTCTTGTGCGTGCACAGGACTGCTACTCTCATGGCTCACAGCCTAACTCTCTTTCCTACCATTTGGCACGATGACTAGGATTTAAAATTGAAAAACAAAAGAGGTAATAAACATAAATAAATAAAATGAACGTGTTCATTTTGTCAGAGATAGCAGAAACTATCCTTCCTAGGTAGCTGCAGAAGCTGTTCTTGAAGTAACTATGCCCTTGTTCCCAATCATCACTACCAAGGTTTGTTGTCTCTTCTACTCCTACACAGCCATTTGGATCTTCAAACCCTTCTCCCAGCTTTAGTGTCTTTTCATATACTTTTGTGCTGTTTTTATTTTGGGGTTTCCTCTTTACAGGCACCTCTTCAAATATGATTTTTCCTACTTTGCACTTATCTGGGAAATGGAAACATTACTATTAAGCATATATTTCAATACTGTATATTTCTTTAAAATTTCTTTAATTATACTGTATATCAGTTTACTGCATGATCATGATTCTGTAAATGGATTGTGTCATTCTGCAGTGTTTCATAGAATAACTACTGATTATTGTTTCCAAGAGAAGAAAGAAACCTTTTCTCAATAAGTCATCTAATAAAATTATCTGCTTAAGTGTTTCTGCTCACTTCCTATTTAATCAATTCATTATTAGTAGAACATTGAGAGCTGAGAGCATTAGGAACATCAAGATCTCATCATCAGGCCTTGGGTATAAGCTGTCCACTGAATGGCAAATTTATGATTTGATACTGTTTTTTGAGAAAGAGAGTTTCCAATCAAAACTCTCTTCTGTTTTTACTCTGTTAATGTGTCTGCCCTATTAGCATATTTTCATTTCTTTATTATGCAGTTAAGGGCATTTTTATCCATATGATGTAAAATAAGCAGTGCAAATTAAAGACATTTTAATATGAAATTTCAGGGATTAAATTCATATCACTATAAAATGAACAGAGGTGTTCCTATCCATAATGTTCTTTTTACAAAAACTTATAGAGCACTCTACCTCAGAAAAAAGTAATGCATATCACTGATGTAGAAAAGTTAAAACAATATTTTGAAATTCACAGTTCATAAATGTTACAAGATTTTTAAACGAGTTGTATCCTTGGGTCATCATAGCTGTTTGCATCAGTGTTACATTAGAATGAAGCTAGAGCAACTGTTTTTCTGAGAAATGCTTTTGTATGGGAAACTCCCACAGCAATGTAGAGCTGTCAGGGTAGCTTTCCAGTACAGAATTTCCAGGGCCATTAGTGAAGAAGTAGTTCCCAGGCAGAAAAGGTTGTTGCCTTACTGCTACACCCTCAGGAGGTATCAAATAAGTGCCTTAAGTGTTCGGACATGCGTACACATTAGAAACCAGGATTGCTATTTCTCTAAATTATGCTGAAATCATCCTTCCTTAATCACTTAAGAATGGTGAAATGCAAACATGGGTACAGCAGAGCTCCACAAAATGAGCATACTTCAGTTGCAGCTAAAGATCTGGGATCAGATCCAAAAAGTATTAGGCATCAAGGAAATCAATGGGAGTTAGGTACTTAAGTATATTTGTGTTTTTCTTCTGAAGTTCAAAAAGGTTTCATCCCTTGCATTTTACTCTGTGGTGTTTCTAACACTCCCTTTATAGAACAGAATAATATTTCTCTTAAGATAAATTTATAATTACTTAGTGAACCTAATAACTGTTGCACTTTTATCACAAACAGCAAATTTTTTCTTAACTCTCTCTCATGCCTTTCTTCAATATTCTTCCTTTTGTTTTATTTTCTGTTGTTCTTTTTGTCTTCCTTATGATCTTTACCATGTATCAAACACAGTCATGGAATACATAGCATTTTTTCAAGTTTTGATTATTATGTCTTAATGTCATCATTCCTGAGAATTAGAATGCTGTCAAATTAACAGATTTCTGCTTTCAATCTGCTTGATGTCTGCAACTGAAGCTTGCATGCAAACATGCAAGTAATTTTCTTGCTTCAAGGTAAGACCAGATCTAATTAACTCTACGCTGAAGTACCAGAAATATTCTCTGAGGTGAGGTGAAGTATAAAGCAGGAAAGAAAAGACTAGACTTGAAAATTTTTCAGAACACCTTGCTTTGGAGTAAGAAAAAATATAGGTAAAGTATTCAATTTTTGTAATTGTTCACTGAGCTTCCCAATATAAAAAATAGAAAAAAATGGTTTGAATATCATACAGCATAGGAACTGAAATTCAATTGCACTTGGAACAAGGCATTGTCACGGATGGAGTGGGAACTTCAAACACAGTTTATTGGAGAACCCTTCCTGTTGACTCACGAGGCACTAAAAGGACCCTATTGCTTTCTAAACCCCTCCTCAGAGAGGAGCCTTGGTGCAGCCAAATCCAATGATTGCACCTTTGTACAGCTTTGTCCTGCATGATTAAGGATGGAGAACCAGATATATTGATACAAAAATGAATGATTTATTATGATAAATGATTAGACAAAAAGATCTTAATCAGAATTATTTATGACACTGTATACAAGCTAAACCTGATAGTATAGTACAGTATAGTATAGAGTACTGTATCAAAGCAATTATATTAAAGCCAGCAACAAAACCCCACAATAATTAAGTACAGATTGATGTTACTCACTCATACCAATGTTAGTGGGCAACTCTTTCACTCAGCATTGAGGAGTAACTGGAGGGGTGTCCCCATGCAAGGGAGGAATTTCCACACACACATCAAGAGGGGGTATGTTAGAAGAACCTGTTGTTTGAAGGTGGAACTGGACTTTTATACTATAAAGTGATTGACTGTCAGATACATGTCTCCAGCTCAGGTGTGTCAGTTCAGCATTTTTAGATAAGGATACTTTACCGTATCTGCCACACCTTCACCTCACAGTCAGGGTGATTGGCTTTGGGGTTGATAAGTCAGTCTGGTTTCAGCATAATTCAACACCAAAAGCAGCATGACACCACATCTTGGTTCACTCCTGAGAGCTTTGCAAATAGGGCATTGTTTGAGTTGTTTTACTGCATTCCAGGCAAAGCATCCTTCTACAGGCATAAAATACGGATTCAAATGATAAAACATTTAAATCAATTTCTTCACAATTTAAGCAGTTATAAAATACTTAACAAATAATGAACATTCATTGTAATAGAGTTAAGGCAAAATATTTAAGCATTACACTGAGCTCTCTTTTTATCATTTTATCCTGCTTCTTGCTCTATTCCACTGATTAATACAACCACATGAAAAATAAAATAAAGTACATTCACACAGGGTATCTAACATATAAATTAGTGATGTCTACTGCCATGGGGCCAATTAATCACTTTCATTTCTTCCTTAGATATTGTGTAGAGGAACAGCACTGTTTTGTTGTTGCAGTGTGAATATATCATAAAAGTGTCTATAAAATCCACAGTGAGTTAGAAGTTACTACTAAATATAAATTGTATACAGTAGAGAAGTTGATTTATAGCTGTTCTCATGCACTGTAGCTGCCAGTAATTTGGCTGTATTTTTTTCAGGACATTTTAAACACTATATAGAAAAATATTTTTTTTTGTAGTGCATATGTATTGTTTGTTTGAAGAAAAATCACATTTCATTGTATGTTTCATTCTCTTCTGTTTTTTCTTGTCAAAATGAAGTTGAAGAACTCTTTAGTATTCTTTCACATAAGGGTCATAAAGTGCAGCAAAATACTTCCTCACATAAGGCTACTAACTGTTTAACACAACATCTTCACAGTCCTCTGAGAAGAAAGTGTTTACATCCAAAGAAGTTTAAAAGACCTAAATATTGCCGTTTCAGTTGCAAACAGATAATCTAGAATAATGACCTTTCAAAGCCTGTATATCCAGGACTAACATAATAGGTTAGTTTAAAACCCATTGTCCTAGTTTGGACAAATTTGGAGGAGAATATCCTCTGATAGAAGTCAGGTTGCAACCTCCCCTCCCCCCCCAGGTTCGGGGAAAAAAAAAATTTTCTTCAAAGGAAAGTGAAAGAGATAAAAAGCTATTTATTTAACAAACACACACGAGGGGAATAATAATGCTAAATAATGAGATCTCTCTCTGTGGGAGAAAACCTGAGAAGATTTCAGAGGTCTTCTGTAGGTGCGGTCTCTCTCCTCCTCGGAGCTGGTCGGCGAGGGGCCACCCCCGCGGGCCTCCGGGAGAATTCTCCTGATGTGTTCAGATGTTGTTGAAACAGTCCAGAAGAGAAGAAGAGAACAAAAAAATCCCCAAATCCTAGGAAAACGAAATTCAACCCTCCGTCTCTCGCTGGGAGAAAGAGCCGGAAAAAAAGTTGGCTGAGGAAAAAAAAAGCAAGGGTACCACAGAAACAGAGGAGCGTATCTCCGTGTCCTTGAAACAACTGCTTTGAAACGTTTTTTTGTTTTGTTTTGTTTTCTGTCCTTCTCAGGCTCGGTTTAAAGACATGGAAAAGGTTGGTGGGCATAGGGTAGCGATAGGGGATACACATCATAAAGTCACCCCAAGACACATAAGTAGGTGAAGTTGTTCAGTTCATTGTTCCTGAATGTTAAGCAAAAGCCATGGCCCAGCAAAGTGTGAATTTCCTGATGATGTTGGGAAAAAATAAAAAGTTTCAAGTACTTTTAAAATCACCAAAAGTGCGGTCAGACAACTACAGACATTTGTTTCCAATAATGCTGAGTGAGAAACATAATAATTTCCCTTGATTTTTTTTTGGTAGGAATTTTGTTCCCTTGAGAAAGCACAGGCAAAGAAGAAACAAGAAGCAGAGGACAGAAGGTAAAATGATGTAATAAATCTACCTTGCTGTTTTTCCATTGCTACTTGATGCACAGTATTTTCTGAACTAGTCAGAGTAAATAAGCTTGTGGGAGACATAAAGAATTGTGAGAATAAACAGGAACAAACAGTAGTTTGTTCTCAATTTCTGCCCGAGTTCTTGTTAAGAAATTTCAGCAGCAGAAACATTTTTTACATTAATTTTAATTTATTTCTAAACATTCCCATTATACTTTCTCTGAGTTTTTAAATTAAAAATAATCCTGATTTGCTATGAAAGTAATGACTAAGAGCTGAAAAGTAACATATTTGAGAAGAGTGTTTTTGGAAGCTCTTCATGTTTTCAGTGTGTAGCTGAAAAGGGATGGTTGGTACCTAAAATGGAAGGATAATACTGAACTACAGAATTAAGGGAAATAATTTGAAGGACTCTTTTATACAGAACTAATTGATAAGCTCCTTTAAATACAAGATATGTCACATGGCTTTTAGTACAAAATGATTTAGTAAACTATCTGTGACAAAAAAAAGGCTGATAAATTTGGCCTTGGAGTGAGCAACTATATGTTTCCTCGATAAATTACAATATTACAATAGTCATTGAGCTGTGTATATAAGCAGAAATAGTGTTGCTTTTGCTAAAGTGAATGAAGAATATTTGAGTGCAGATCTTGCAGATCATTTCCACTGAGTCGTTAGAGGTCACCTTGAGAGTTATCTTTGAATAGCCTTAGGTCATAATGAAATAAACCAGCCTTTGTTTGTCATGATTCCCTTCAGTTCTTCTTTTTTTTTAGTAAGAAGGGGCAGCACCTGAGATCACCCAGAAGCCTTTATTGGCCATGATAAAGGGCACATGTTAAGCTGCACAAATCCTTTCCAGCTTTTAGCATTTGGTTCCTTGGCATATCCCCAAGGAAACAGTGTAGCAGTTTTGGGGTTACCGGCAGAAACAGACCTATGATTTCTCTGTGAGGTAGCTGGATGCACTGTTTTCTTGTCTCTCTGAAAACAAGTTTATTTTCATT
This sequence comes from Struthidea cinerea, assembly GCA_013397865.1. Classification (NCBI taxonomy): domain Eukaryota; kingdom Metazoa; phylum Chordata; class Aves; order Passeriformes; family Corcoracidae; genus Struthidea; species Struthidea cinerea. The sequence goes on from VZTI01010898.1 coordinate 1,034,712, forward strand.
TACTTGATGCTCATGAAAGTGTAAACATTTGCAGTGGCATTTGTTTTATAGACTTTAGAGCGATTTCTTTATTGTCCCAAATAAAAGGACAATAGTTTCTTTATTTGGTGTAATGAACGAACAGAGGTCAGTGAGAGAGGGGCTACTTTATTTCATATTAAAATTTTCACTGCATAGAGTTTTTCTTTCCCCATGTTTATAAGAAATTTAGTTTCTTCTAAGTCCATGGTTTTAAAACTTTCAGACATAATTTTCCTTTTCAATGAGTGTTGAAGCAGTAGGTATTACTACAAATGATTAAAAGAAACTGATGGAAACTGAGGAAGTAGTTCAAGAAAAGGATTTGGAGAGAATAAACAAATATATTCTTAATATATGAACAAATTTTAGAAGAAAAACCACCATGATAAAAATTCTGTCCTATACATCTATTTGTTTTTATCAGTGTTTGATTTCATATTTCATCTATTGGAATCATTATACCACATTTTAATGACATTTTTATAGATATGGCAATAATTCCATCAGAAAGATTATCTCATCTTCTTCAGACAGTATCAGCATGTACTACAGAATTTTTCTTTAAGCATAATTTTTTTGTCATATTAATTCTTACTGTATCATTCCTCTTCAAAAAAATTGCTTGATCTACAGTAATCAATCTTCATTTTACAGACAATCAAGGAGAAAGGAATGAGAGCAAGTTATTATCATGTAAGTCCTCCCAGAATAATTAAAATGAGAAAAAAAAGTCATTACAATGAAAAATTGATCTTGACCTTCCCCTAAAGTTCAGGAAATTGTGAAAGATATTTTACTCCTGTCATGCTTCTAAAAAATTATAAATAATTATGAATTCAGGAATGATGCTTATTCCTTTGCTTATACCTTAATTCTTTGAGGCCTGAAGTAAAAGTGAAAATATTGTAATATAAAATGACATAGAATTCCTTTAGCATTTTGGAAGATCAGGAATTAGAAAATGCAAGGAATTTTTTCAGTAAATATTATCTCCTTTAGGTTGTGCATAGTTATCACCTATGTGTGCTCTGCTTGCAAGGAAAGCCAGCCCCAGCTGCCTGCTGATACCGGTTTGCTAGGAGAGAACACGTAGCAAACACATCTTGTGCAGGCAAATGCAACGTGGTCTCTCTCTGTGCTCCACTGCTCAGTGACAGAAAGGTACATAACACAGCCAAGAAAAAACAAGATCCTGCTCAGTAATCTGACCAGACAAAAGGTTCAACCAGAGCAAAATCTGCAGGCTGCACTTTTCATATTCATCTGTCAGTATTTGCCTTCTGTATAGACACTCTCTCTATAAAGATTTGATTTCCTGAGAAATCAAATACACAATATCTTCAGTATGAAAAATGTAAAACATTTACTGGACTTTTAATAAAATATTTAAAGTAAATGTATTTATTCCTGAGCAAATGAAGCCAGTCTGTCTTCAGTGAACTCAGAGTAACTGGATGGGAAGTGTGGTGGTTACTGTTACTGAGTTTTGAGATTTCCCTACATGGAATTATTTTGAACTGAATTTTAGACACCCTTGCAGACAATCTAATTAATTTAATTTATATGTCAAATATTGGATATTTAGTGTAAAAAATACTTTTACATGTATCACCCAGGTTCAGCAATCAAATCTAGAATATTGAAACTGTCTTATCTAAGTAAAGAACATGATCTCAACATCTCCAATTTCTATTTTAGGCAGGAGGACTTCCATCTTCTCTTTTATGAAGTTTTTACAAAGGAAGATTACTAAGTGTTCCAGCCTGGAAACACCACACATTTATGGAAGAGCTGTGTAATTAGTGTGTATGAAATTTTTTATGTGAGTACTGTATTCTTTTTCCATGTTACTCAAGCAGTATTTATCTGAGGCAAAGCCTTTGATAAGTGACAGTTTACTTCTTTGTTTACAAAGAACTATCAAATGTTTCTCATGATTGATGCAGTAGGGAAAGAATTTGCATAGTGAATGGTAAATTCACTTCAAAATGCCTAGTTTTTGCATAGAATGTCACTTTGACTTAACCAAGACTAAGAAAAAAACCATAAAATTTTATTCCAAATTAAAGTATTAGGATAATGCCAAAATATGGATGCATATTGAGAAGCCAGAAATGGGAAAAATGTCTTAAGACAGCAATGTTAACTTTTCTTGTTAATCTGTGCCAGTGGATTCACTGGGATATGTATCTCTTATAGTCTTTTGTGATTGCTACCATCATTTACGTTTAAAAGTGAAAGTTATTTTGAACTGAAAAATAAAATTTAAAATAACAGAACTATTTTTAAGATAGTATCTTGTAAAAAAAATGTATTGCAATTGATATTTTGGAAGAAAGTTGCAGAACTAACAAAATTCTTCAAATAGTTTTGGTGATTTCTTTAAGCAAGCTTGTTAAGTTATATCTCAGAATACAAGAAAAGTGGTATTGTGTAACTATCTGTCAATAATGGTCTTTAAACTGCATTTCCAAAGAGGGAAGGATTGAAAGGGTAATTCGTTCATTAAAATTTAACCATTATAAATTTGTCCTCAGCACAAATTTGTGAGTGTATATTGCGAAGAAGAAAAAGATTTGACTGTCGGTGGAGAGTTTTTTTCCCAAAGTGTTCAGAGGATATTTACAACATGCACACTGAAAAAAACCTGACTCCGAAGAACTTTTCTGCTAAGTTTGAATGAATTAATCCCATTTAATCTTAGATTTCCATACATAACTCCAGATTTGGACCAACACATTCTGAATTTAATTTTCAGTCAAAAGAAAAGTAAGCGCTTTGGATGACATCCATTGTAAGATGAGGTTACTCACACTCTGGAGGTTTCTGGTTCTCTTTATTAAATATAAAGGGTGACCAGAGAACTAGCATACGCACAGATGTCTCAGATGTCTATATGGAGTTGGATCAACCATCTGTATTTATTATTTAGGTTTATTTGTGTAAATCCTAAAGAGTTAATCCTTAAGGACCAAAAATGTTCATAGGTAAGTGAGCAGAGCCTTCATGGAGAGATCATATAGTACGTCTTGTTTCCCTGATGTGTTTCTGGTTTGATTTTATCCTGTTTTCATGAGATCCAACTTCTATTTGACCTCTGGCATAAGAGCAATACACTTGCTAGTCAAGCCAACAGGAAAAGTTCTTTACACACATTTTTTACAAGAAAATAAAAATTATGCCCATTAAACAATATGGTTTGAGTAAAGAATTTCTACAAGAATTTTTCTTGCCTGGTATAAAAAAGATAATTTCAGCAAGAAAGGAAATGCTAATGACACAGATGATTTGGATAATAATTACATGCATTACAATGCTCAAAATGTAGAGAGTGTTAATGAAAACCATTCTAATTAGAAAACACTAGTATTCAATCAGAGAGGTTGATAGTCAGCCTAAGTGCCATCAAGGCTCCCACTAGAGTCTACTTTTGCTAAGCCCTGGCATTAACCATGTTTCAGTGGCATGGGAAGATGTACTGCTTTTGTATTCATTACATTAATAAGAAAAAGAAAGTATTTAGAAAATGGAAATTAATGTTATCCTTCAGTAAATTTAAAACACTTCAAGAATATAAAATCTGGATGAGTTAATCAGACGTTACAAAAGAAGAAAATTTAGTGCTGTCAAAAACAGCACTTTACTCTGCCAGCATTTATTCTTGGGTGCTTTGACTTTCTAGAGGCATATTTTACTGTTTGAAAGGAACTGGTCAACAATTCATATGAGTGGAGAACTGAAAATTCTTAATCTAAAATTCATAATGCATTTCAGGTAGATGCAATGAGAAGGGCAGTTCTTTCAGCTTTGTCTGCTACACCACATAATTCACAGAGTGACTCACCTTGTGTAAAAGAAAAAGACAACAAAATCTAGAAGTAGAGCTGTAGGCAGCCTGTAGCTCTGATCATTACAAAAGATTAGTGGTGGAAACATCTAAGCAGTGCTGTAAATAAAAAGTATGTAAATACATAATGATTGTAAAATATATGCCAAAGTAACATTTAGCTTCTGTGGGAAAAAGGATGCCTCTCAATGAGCTGTATTGATGAAATCATGCCTGGTTGGAAGGTAGATAAAACACTAACTGACACAAAATATAGAATGGAAAGCATCATCAAAGTGATGAATTTATGTCCTGGAGAGGTTGCTGATGTACACAAAATCAAATGCCATACTCAGGCAGACACTGATCCTTATTTATATATGCTTTGTTCTTGTCTCCAGCTTCTTCAAAATCTGCACAGAAAAGAAGTTGTGGAGGAAAAACCAAATCACCTGACCGATTTAAAAAAGTTGAAACAAAAACGCACGTGAAACTTATCCAACGCCTCAAACAGCCCTTAAATAAAAATCTACTGTGACAGTCCAGGTTTGAGGGCTGATAAGACCAATGAAGTCAAGTATTTTTATAAATTCCAGGAAAAGAAAGGTATTCTGCCAGTATTTTTGGTTTTTCCTTTGTTAGACTATTTACTTGACTTAATTCCTTTCAAGTGTAATTCAGAACCTGCTTTGGTGTTTTGAGTTCAAATAATTAATTTTGTTGCACGACCATTTCCCTAGATGTGATCACTTTGTTTAACTCTAATGAAACTTTTATTAAACTTGATATGCCTGAAATCATGCAAACAGTTTATCATTAGCATTTTGCAGTCTTATATTATTGAAATTCACACTTTCACACATTTATTGCATGGTTGAAGTGCTACATCTTTGATAAAAATGTGGAAAAACCTTTCATAGTCAAAGCAGGTTGTAGAATGGCAATTGAATGAAAAGATGAGAAAAAACCCACCCAAATCAAAACCAATCACAACATGGCAAATCAAATCAGTTTGCTATCCATACTCATCAAAGATTGCTTCCTTTGCATGATATTGATTTCAGCCGTTCATGTGTGATTTTAAATTTGCTCCTTGGTTCTCCTAAGACTTCAATCACAGATGAACATAATTTTCCATGTGCAAGTGTACAATTACTTGCAACTTCTAGGACTTTGAAAAAAGAATCCTTAATAATTGCCTCTTTTGAGAGCAGTTTTGGAAACTGCAAAAGCATTGCATTATCTATTGCTCAAGCTGCCATACTGTATAAAACCACATGGAGAGAAGAAAAAAGAGAAAGGGAGGTTACTGAAAGAAATCACAGACCAGTGTTCTCTAAAACTGAGTATCAAGGCTCTGGAATAAATGGAGTACCAGAAAGGTGTCTGGAGAAAACCGGTTTTATTGACTTACAGATTAAATATGGTTGTAAATTATCTATGTATTCATCAGATAAATAATGGTTTGACTTCAAAATAATATTTTGAGTGGATTAGATAGACAGAAACAATTATTAAAATATAGAAAAAAATAAAATAAAAGACAATTTCATAAATAACAGTCAGCTAATTATACTTGCAAACTCTTTCAGTGCATTTAATTTATCATCAAAATAAATACAGCAACTAAAAAATTCTGACCATAGTGTACTATTGTTACAGTACCATTACTGTTTAATAAAGTTGATTTAAAGCTGGGTTTATAAAGTTATGGGAGTACAGACTCTTTAAGATGATAAGATGAAAGTGCCACTTTCTGGGCTTTTACATTTGCTCTAGTTGAGCGTTGATTCTTTGCTCTTGTGAAAGATTGATCCAGAATTGTGTTTCAGATAGAAAACTGGTGTTGTTATATCTAGTAACATGCCACACAAGAAAATCCAATTGTTTACAAATACATTTTCAAGCCATTATGATACAGAGTACAATTTTGCTGTCATTTAGCAAAAGCCTTGGGCCAGTTTGTTTTGTCTGACAAGAAATTTATGATGAGAGATTTTGCCAAGAAACTATCTAGGAATGAACATAAGAGTGAATTAGTATGCAGCGTAATAGCAAAGGAGAAATAATGTAAAGCTTCTTGTCACTCAGGAGCAGAATCTACCACCCAACAGAAGAAATTCACTGAGGTACTGGACACAAAATACCAAGCACAAGATTTGTTCTTGTCAGCTCAGCTCTCAGAAGTGACAAAGACAGGTTATGTAAAATGCTCTGCAAATGAAAGACACAAAAGGTAATAGAAAAGGGGAACAAAAAAAAAAAAAAAAGGAAACCATTTTCATGTGGCTGAAATAGGGGAAAGGACTCATGGTGTCTGAATCATTTACAGAATACTTTATGATAAAAGATATATAAGATGTTCTGAACAACTGAAGAACTATGACGATGTTGTCTCCTGTCTTCACCGTGTATTCTCTGTAAGGATTGCCAGAATGATTTTTAGGTAAATATTCTGATTTTCTGAGAGAGTTTGCAAAAATAAACCCAGATTTTTTTTGCACCAGATGGTTTTGGATATATAGAATGAAGGACCTACATCAGCAGAGTAGAGGTCTGATCTTAACTGACATCTGTTTCCTATTAAGTATTTCTGCTTTCTATTGTTATCTGCTATCTATTACCTATTATCTATCTATAATTATTATTATCTGCTTGCTATCTTGTTTGGTTTACTTGTTTGCTATTACAAAGTACACAAATAGAACAACCCAGAATTCAACCTTGTGTTTTTTTCCCTAGAAATGATTTAAGACGTTCTGGAGAAATCTAGGAAAAAACCACATATAATCTGTTAGAGCTGCATTCACATTCATATAGTAGTAATATGAAATGAGAATTTCATAACTCTGTAGGTATACTATAATTTTATCCTGAGATTTAATTGGCCTATTCAAACAAACACGTGGAACTTGCATGTAGTATTTGTTAATTGCAACGAGTTGAATTTTGCCTTCGTTTCACACACTGGAGACGCCTTTTGCATTGCTGAACCTGAGTTTCTGTGGAAAAGTCATGTTTCCTGACAGTTTTTCTGAGAGTCGATATTACAGGGACAATAGAGGTAGGATTGATTTCTCCCCGCAGCTGGCCAGGAAAATATAGGCCCTTATACTTAATATACTGTTTTATATATCAGACTGGATTCCATGTTTCTTGGGGGAAGAGGAGGAGTGTTAAAATGTTAATAAAAAGAACCCAAATGGGAATCTTTTGACTCTATTTTGTTTTGAACCCTTATTTATAAATAAAATTTTAAATACTTTGCAGGGCTAGTTCATTACCAGTAAGTTGCATTATTTTGCCTCTTTCCTTTTTAGCATAGCATTCGGAATTGATAGTGCAAGGAGGATTGAATATACCACATTATTATAGGAAAGATGCATTTAATTAAGAAGTTACATTGAATTAAAGAACAAAGCTCCAGTTTTCTTTTGTCTACTTATTCAGGGCTTAGATGTGCTACAGAATTTTTTGTTTATGTTTTTTCTCATAGTGAAGATTGATAATTTGCCAAAAGGTTACTTAACAAGTATCTTCTGCTTATGCAAAAATTACATCCCAGTTTGTAAAGAGCATGCTGAATTCCTGTCTGTTGCTTGTTTCAACAGCCCGAACAACACTTTTAAATCAGTGTTTATCATGGAAAAGAGAAGTAAATATCTACCATTTTTCCTTACAAGGAAACACACATGACACTTGTACTGTACAACACATAGAACTACAGAATAACTACAAAAAAACCACTCATTCACTGATCTTTGTGCCTTTGCCTCCTTTCCAGAAGCATGTCCATACACAGCAGCAGAATGTTTCTTTTTTTAAGAAAAAACCAAACAAACTGGACTCACTGATTGCACTGGAATTTAAAGACCTTAAAATTATTTTAGGACTATTAGAAACTTGATATACCTAAACCCTTCTGCTTTGAAAATGTTCATGTTAGGATGGATTTTAGCAAGATTCCTGGATTTCTGAGGTACCACATATATTTTTAAAATTGTTAAGCTCCTGATGTGACTTCACTGAAAAGTTCACCTGAATGTGACTCATGATAATAAATATAGTTACGTTTGTTGGCGAGTTTTCTCCTCATTGTTTTAGTCCCTTCTTTTTACTACTTGATTTCTCCTGTCAGGTTATGCTGGTGTGGTGTATCTTCAATTTACTTCTTCATCTGCAAAGGCTGCCATGAGCTTAACCAAAGGCTGCCATGAGCTTAACCAACACTCCTAAATGGTGCGTGATGTTCTTTATCTGTTTACCCTTCACTGTACCCTCAGCCAGTTCTTAGCCCTCATGTGGCCCAGTCATGGAGATTCCTTTAATATCTTGTGGATATTAAAATGCAGTCCTGTATCTCCCTCTGGTCTTGGAGAGAAGTCTCTATTTTTACTTGGTTTTCCTACTTGTTAGAGACATGAGAAAAAAAAAATGGAAATCTCAGGCAGATCACAAGTCAGAGTAAGTTTTCATAGTCCTGACAAATTCCTGTTTGTTCTGTCTTATTGTTTATGGTCATAAAAAACTCCCTCTCAAAGACCGACTTCACCTTGATACAGCCTCCTTTCAGGTAGTGCTAAGAGAGCGATGATGTCTCCCCTGAGCCTCCTTTTCTCCAGGCTAAGCAACCTCAACTGCAACCTCTCTCAGCTGCTCTTTACAAGATCTGTGCTCCAGCCCCTCCAACAGCTCTGTTGCCCTTCTCTGGACTCACTCCAGCACCTCAGTGTCCTTCTGGTAGTGAAAGGCCAGAACTGGACTCAGCACTCAAGGTGTGACCTTACAGTGCTGAGTACAGGGGACAATCACTGCTCTGGTTCTGCTGGCCACACCACTTCTGATACAAGCAAGGATGCACTTGCCCTTCTGGGCTCTCTGCTGGCTCATACAGATGTCAACATAAAATGATTAAAAAGCAGACCAAGAAATGTTTTGAAAAACAGCTTTCTAAATATGTGAAAAATATTAATTTAAAAGGAAGGCTGCCAAAAACTCTGTTAGGTCAACAGAAGAGAAAGTTGGAATAGGAATGTTCAAGAGAATTGAGAAAGATAAGAATAGGAGAAATAAAAGCATTATTTTCCTTGGTGTTCACTGCATAGGAGCTATAGGAGGTTCGTCCTGGAAATTTTCCTTTAATGAGGAAAATTAAAGAAATTTTTGCAGACTAACATATCATTAGGAAATAGTTTAGATTGAAAATGTAAGACGAATCATAAGAAGCTGTCAAGTGTTCCTCCGCAGCCCAGAAGAAGTAAAAAAAAAAAAAAGTCAAATTGCTAACGTCATAACCTATCACTTAATCAAATTAATTTCAATAGAACAAAATGTGGTAAATATATATATATTTTTTTACAGGACTGGAAAACCATAGACCAGCCTTCTATGTCAGGGAAATTAGTATAAAGCATAATAAAGAATAAAAGAAGCTGAAAGATTAGTAAATCTGATAAAAAAATACTTTATAATAAGGAAGATTCAAGATGCGTCATATAAAAAGAACTTTTCTTTTGCTCAAATTTCCTAAATTTTTTTGAAGGACCCAATGATATTGCAAACAAAAATGCGCCCAATGCTGTGGAACCATATAGAAATGTTTAGTTTAGGGTAAAATGAAAAGTATTTTTGGCCTGTAGGATTTGCTCTTCATTGACTGATAATCTCACACTTCTCTCCTGTAGATCTGTGAATTTCTCTTTCTTAATCTATGAATTATACCCTTCAATTTAATTTAATGTTAATCATACTATAAACTGGAAATTAAAACTTCTCGGGTGACTGCCATGAGTAGATTTGAAAAGATAACGTAAATCTAGGATAACACTTGTCATTTTTCAATTACAGGGAATAAATCCCATCATACTCTTCTATGATATTGAGGGTGTTCAATATATTTATAAATAATGTGGGTAGAGTATCATTAGTGAAGCTGTGAATAACAATGGCACAAAAATATCCAGATGTCTAAAGATGAAGACTGACCATAAAGAGTTGGTACAAAGATTTAATTGCAACTGAGCTCCAAATATTGCTAGAGTGGGAAATAAAGTCATAGTTGAAAAGTAAATAGTGCACATGGGGAAAAAAAATCAAGTAAGGTGCAAAGCAATCCTAAATATGTCACTTTGTGTTGCACTCTAAATAGAGCTATTCCAGTTCAGAAGAGTTTTCTTTGACTAATTTTATATTGTTTAATGACAAACTGAACAATGTTCTGTGGAAAACCTAGAGATTAGATCAGGAATTATTAACAATAAAATAGGGTATAAAGTGGAAAACACGACACCATGTAAATCCCTAGACTATCTGGATCTGAACTGAACTTTGTACACTTCTGCTTCTTCCCACTGAAGTATTTGGTAGAAATAGAAAAAGGAATGGGTAAAGTGATAAAAGCCTTTTCATTGCTGTGGATTAATTTATGTATTGGAGAAATTAATTAACATTCTTTACTTTGAAAAAAGGATGAATCACAGAATCAAATGGTAATGGCACAAAAATCACAGTTAATAAGGAGAAGTGAATATACAGTGATTATTCACAATTTCTTACAGTGATTAAGAATTCATCAAAGGAAACTATTTGCTGCAGACTAATATAAAAGTAGATATATATTTAAGCTGTGGAACTCTTTGCCTTGGGATGTTGATGAATGCCAAAAGCACAAATAGACTCAGAAAGGAATTATTCATATTAAGAGAACAGAGTTCGGCTGAAGGCTAAACACAGAGATAAATGTAACAGTTTGTCTCTGAATCATGGGTTGCTAGAAGCAAAGAAGCTGATGCTGCAAGCTTATCTGTTGTGCTCTCTTTCCAAATGTTCAATAGTGGTCACTATCAGGGCCAGGGTATTTGACTGAGTGAATCCACCATTGCCACGCTTCTTATTTCTTTGTCGGGTACTGGCAAGAGCATGGTAATCTTAGTAGGACCCAATTTAATCATCGTGTTTTGAAAATCTTAAGGCAATACTCCACGATCTGAATTTAAAGAATCTTTATTGCTAACAAAGGATGATTCCTCCAGAACGAAGTTAATTACTTCTACTTTCAGTTGTCTGTGATTTCTTTATTCAGAAGTTGTCTACTGTTTTAAGCTACACTCTGACAAGCTGTCTTGGCTGCTGTTGAGTTGAAAGAAAATATTACTCTCCTCAACACATTGACAGCTGTTCAACCATGCCTTGCTGACAGAGGTTATTATTCTTGTAGGTATGTCAAAATGAAGCGATTTTTTTTTGCATCAGAATTATCCATGTCAAGAGACCCTAATATCTCAATGTTTAAATCAGCTCAAATCACTTTGGCACAACCAAAAAGTCAGCATACACATATTTGTGTTGGAGATCTGGAAGATCAAGACTCTAGGAGGTAGACTACCAGAATAATTTTTGTCTCTTTTCCAGCTGCAAGAAAACATGCTTATTGTGGACCATTTTGAGGAAAGGAGGGATGGAGGAAAGAAGGAAGGGAGAAAACATTGTGACACAAAATGAGTACAGCTAAATTGCTGGGTGAATTTATCTCTATAATTGCCTCATTGAGGGCTTGCTCCATATTTTGTGAAACCTTCATTAAAGGGAAGTTAAGGAAAAAAAATTAAATGTAATCTGTAATACAGGTCTAGACAGAGTTTTCAAAAGCCCTTTATAAACCAGTATAGTTAAGTGTCATAGTTTAGGAGTGATAGTCCCCAACTCAGTGCCCCCACCAAAACTCTCCCAAAATACACAAAACTCTGTCTCGCTTCCCCTTCCCCTCCCCTTTCCCACGGCAGGACAGAGCTGAGAACCAGAGACACAAAAGGTGAACATCATGGGCTGCGATAAGAATAACTTACTGGAAAGAGCAATGAGATAAGGAAAGGAACAGTTAGAGCAGCAATATTAATAACAAAAGTATACAGAAAAATAGAATGATTCACAGGCAAAAACGACAATAAACGAATACCAGATGGCTCTCACCACTGTGTTTAAAGACCAGAAGGAGCCCCTTCTCCATGGAAGACCGTCCCTTTTCCCCTCTCCCAGTGATGATGTGAGGTGGTATAGAAAAATGTCAGGGTCCCAGCCATGTCTCCCTCCTGGCTACTGCAAAAATTAAGCCTGTCCTGGCCAGAACAAGGACATTACGTCAGTGCAGTATCAGTGCAGATCAGACTTTATTGAAAGGGCATTTTGAAACCATGATTATTTCTTTTAAAGAAAGCATTCAGGGCATGACTAAGAAATAAAATGTATGGAGAAGAGATGATTACACAGGGGGTTGTTTTTTAAACCCACTTAAGCAAAATAGGGGGGGTAAAATGAAAAAATATATGTAACAACTTAAGCAGTGCTTTTCATCACAATAAAAAGGAATCTGTCACTTACTGACATAGAAGAAAATTATTTTTGAAAGCTAAGTAAAGTAATAAAATTTAATTAATATAATAAAAGGTTAATACTTTTAATAATGAAAGATAACTTTAATTTCATAAGGAGGTCAAATATTTTTATTTTAATGTAAAGGATAATCAATTAGACAGTCCTCTTCAGGGAAACTGATAATTTCAACATATGAGGATCTGTGAACATGTAATGTAAGTTTTACTCATTATCCTTATGTTTATGTCTTCTTACTCTCTTTTACTTTATTCTTATTTAAAATTCCTTTCCGTGTGGGGAAAAGGAAGATTTCCAAAGAGGGACTAATCAAAGCTTCATGAAACTGCCTGGGGGAGACAGACAGAAAAAGAGGGAAGGGAGATCTAAGGATTGTATCTTTGTAGATGGAAATACCACATGCAGGTAAAGACCATACCCATATGATTCTAAAGTACACGTGACAATAATGGTCTTTACTAGTTCACCTGATGTGAATAGGTTGAATAAGCTAATTGTCCGCACACGATTCACAAGGTCAAGTATTTATGGCAGGTCTCTTAGTGATCTATTCAAAGCGTTGATCAGAGGAGCAGTGTAGCCCTTTTTACTGTGAACAAACCTAAACCATTTGAGTCAGGCATTTAGCAATATTTGATGAGAACATCTCAGAATGAAAGACATAGCCACACTAAAATAATTTTAACTACCTGGTTAATGTCTGTAGGAAATGTAGTCTGACATCAGTCAAAGGGACCCAAGATCTCTGTGTAGGTCTTCTGTAAGGAATTGGCTGAATGTAATACATTAAACAAAGACCATGATGATTTCTAGCTTTGAAAATAGTTATCTCAGTGCAATAAATAGTAATAAAAATCGTTCTATAAAGCAATTTTAAAACAAGAAGTATAAGTTCTAATTTTATGCTCTGTTTAGCAAGCAGCTACAGCAGCAGACTTATAAACAATATAATCACATCCGCCACTGTATTCTACATGAGATATAAATTAAAAATAGACTGATTAATGATTCTTGTAGGAGGTTTTTCCATCTCTAATATAATAGAAAAGTGGGGAAAATTGAAGTATTTTGCTATTATTTACTGTATATTTTTTCTATATATTTCATAAACTTAGGACACAATCCAGCTAGATCCTCAGGCATATAGAATTCTCCAGATAAAGATTAACATTTTAAAAGTATTTGCAAAAACATTTGAAAAATATTCAGCCAATTTATATCATAAACCATATCAGGAAATCATACATATGACCAAGAGTAATGTCTTTAAACTTTCTGCGCAAAAAGGACCATCAGAGTATAACTCCAAGAAAACTTGTTATTCCAATACCAAATATTCACTTGTGAAGTAACAGATGAAATGGGAATGCTCTCAATAATTTACTTTGAAGTCATAGAAGAAATGAGTAAAATTCCAGTTTTATGGCTGTCGTATTGAGCCCACAGCAACGTTATAAAGCCAAATTATCAGTCCAGCAGTTCAGAGAATACCTGCTAGTCTGTTCTTTATAGTCTAGTGTAGTCTGTCAACATATTTGTCCATAGAATAGTTACACATTCTTAACAAACTTTTGGCCAATAACTGCAAAATATAGCCTTGCCTTGGTAAAAGGAACAAAGCTTAATGAAAATGGTATTGAGATTGGAACGGTAATTCAATTCAAACCAAAGCTTAGTAGGGAAAAAATAGCTATGGTGGTATAGCATAAAGTTAAATCAGGGCAAAGTATTCTAATGGTGTCACTGGAGCTGATTTTAAATACTTAATATTAATATAAGGAATGAAACAATTTAAGACATTCATTTCCAGGAATAGATATAAAAATGGGTGAAATTCCAGCTATAGGTTTGCAACACCGAGTTTTCAGGAAGGACTAGAAGTGTAGATTCAGATCAATGTTGTAAATTTAAAAATCAAAAGACAGCCATTGAAGCACTGGTAGATTGCAGCTCTTGTGGTAGATAAAGTACACTAGCAGCATGCAAAAGCAATTTTAGTTAGTTCTAAAGACACTGTTAATTTTATCAGTCCCATTTCTTTGAAGTGACTGAGCCAAAATGTCTTTTTATTTGCACAAGCACAATTTTGACCATTTGTGCTGAGCGGAAGCCAGTTACACTGACATAGCTGGGGACATAATTTAGTTTAATTTTTGCTAAAGGGTAATAAGAGTGCATTTTTAAACTAATTTGTTTCTTATATATGTACATGGTGAGTATAAGCATTTACTCAACAAATCTACATTGCAGAGTTTAAGTGAAAAAAAAAAGCCTGTGTAGATTTTTAGTTCAGGAATGCTGAACATCCCAGGGCAGCAGTATTCTATGTTACTGTAATAAGCAGTCTCTGCACTTATTTCTGTGCCAAAGTATGGGATAGTGAAATAACTCTCAGCAGCTTATTTCCAAGTGGTTTTAATTTTTTAAAACAAGCAAAAAAGTTTCAAAAGCTTTCCTAGATACATTTCCATCTTTTTTTTTCTAAAATTTTTGTGTTTTGCTGTCCATTTCTCTTCATTTTCCCTTTGATGACTTTTCCATTGGATAATAGAAAATCTAGGTTTTTCATCTTTGAGAATGTCATTATTTATATAGTACAAAAAATAATTCTGGGGAGTTTAGTTGCTTTCTGTAAAGAATTAATAATATGAACAGACAAAAACCCATTATCTCCAAATTCATGCAAGGTTTTAATTAAATATACCTCTTAAAAATAAACATAAAAATCTGCTTTTAATTTTTTTTCCTTTAAAAACTACATTTGAAAATTTGAAAACTTTACACTGAGCCAATATACCCTATAGTGAATTAGGAAAAAATTAATTTATTGTCTCCCATCAAAGAACACTTTCTTTTAACCCTCTGCAGGATTTCTCTTCACTGCAGACTGCCGTATCGCACCGAGGTAAGAATGTGACGTAGATTAGAATATAAGCAGAAACTCACTCTTGAAACATTTAAAGCAGGAGTGGATGTAGAGTACAGTTAGAGTTGGAAAGCTTAGTGGGAATAGAATTCCTGGTTTGGAAGAAATATTTTCTGGATGACCTGATATGGCTCATCCCTTCTAAGATTCTGCAAAATGGCAACATAAAGTTGTCTCTGGTGTGTAGAGTTTTTTAATGCTCACACTAATGGTCTACAGATGTAGAGTCAGAGCACAATTCTGAAACATTTCAGCCACCGTGGTAAGTACTTTAACAATAAACCCCAGAGGAATGTAGTGTTACCCATGTTAAAACACATGCAGAGGTCTTTTCTTTGAGCAGCCCTATCTTTGAGGTGGTGCCAGGACAATCTGACAAGCAGGTCACCTCCACAAAGTGAAGGCACATAAAATCTGTCTTTAGACTATTAAGTTTTGAACAACTACAGCTCTGATACGCTCACTGCTCCGGAACTCCCTGCAACCCACAGGAAATGGTGTGGCTTCCCTTCCTTGGAATGGGAGCCATTCACTTAAAAAAAAGAGTGGGAGAGAAGAAAGCTGAAGCCATAAATTTGGCACATGTCACTCTGCATCAGGAGCATCTGTTCTCAAATTCACAAATTTCCCAACTCCCAGACTCGCAAATGCATTAAGCATGTGAAATAGAGTCTCTGGGGAGATAATACTGTCATTCCCCATGACCACCTTCAGCTGACTTGGAGTACATTTTCTTGTCCCATCAATGCTAAAGTAAAAACTGGACTCACCCACTGCTTCCAGTAAATGAACTCAAATATTTGCAAAGATAGAGAGACAGCATCTTATGCCAGTAACATATGCAGATTAATATAGTTCTACAGTACAAAAATTGCATAATATTGTGTTTTCTTATTCCTCCTTCCCAAATGATTACAACAATTAGAACAAAGAGCAGTTTGTCTGTTTTTCCTTGTTTACTATATTCAAAATTATGCCATCCAAAAGACATTCAGAGAATAAAATATCAGATACAAAATACCTGTTTAAATATACTGAAACTGATTTACTACATATGCCAAAGAAAATAGAATACTGAAATATTCCCTTGGGACTACTATTTGACACCACAATCCCTTAGATTTCTGGGCTCACATAGGGCTTTCATGGGATGTATTCTAATTTAAGTCACAGGTTTAAACAATTTTACCTGTTATCAAATCTGACATATAACCCCCCCCCATTAATCTCATTTTTATGCATTCCTAGGTGCACATAAAACAGTATGACATGTATGACCTATTAAGATTACAGTTCCTCTGGCACTAATTAGTAAATGCACCTTGAATTTTAAATAAATAGACATTTGAGTAGTTGCCAAAGAAGAACAGGAAGATAAAATATACTTATGCCATTCCCTAAAGATAGCAGAAAAGTTCAGTCTGATTTTAAGCTGCTTTAATGGACGTGAATGTCAAAAGGAATAACAAAATACCTGCACTGGAGTGTGTGTTTTCTTATCTCTTTATACATAAAAGTACTTACCAAAGGCATAGGCATAATTATTTGAATAATCCTATTGTTCTAAAGCAGTTTTTTTTAACTCTGCCGTTCACTATGTTGCATGGTGTACTTAAAATATAATGCAAATTATTTGCTGTCTGTACCAGTGTGAAAGTTTAGAAGAAAAAAAATCTCAAACCTAAAATAGTTATGCATGAATACAACATCATGAGTCCAGGGCCTAATGAAAGAGAATAGAATAGGTGAGGATTGTCTTGGTTTAATTCTGTTCTCATTTTTTTTTCCTAATATTGTACTAGAAAAAAACATCAGGGAAAAAAAAAGTCCCAAAAAAAAAAAACCAAACACAAAAACAGGCAAGCTAGTTCCAAAAAGCAGTTTAAGGACCAAGAAAACTAAGTAAGGATCTTATATGTTCAGAAGTAAAACTGAGATCCAGAACAATCTCTCTTAGCCATTGCTGACTGTAAAGAAGCCTGAGGCACCCATGAACTCCCCTTTTTACCTCAGCATTCTCTTGGCACCTGCACTGTGTTCACACCTGGTCAGACCTGCTCAAACCCCAACCCTTTGGCTTTCTAAACTAGGCAGAAAAATATTTACACCTTTACATTGTAATCAGCTGTGAAAAGTAGAAGCCACATGATCAAGATTGCTGTAGGTCAGCCCCCAGGGTTTCCTTTGTTTTACAGATGAAGACAGCTGGCATTTCCATGGCCCCGTCCATGACATCTTCAAATGGCACTTTTAAACTTGATGAGATACCCTAAAAATGTCTTTTCCTCTCTACTGCCATCAAAGGCACTCTGGCATGATTAGTATAGAAGCAGCTGTCTAAACCTGTTGTAGGTGATAAAAAGAGCTTAAACTTTAAATGCTAACAGGCAGCAGGTAATTTGGTGTGTGGGTGTGGGGGTGGGTGTGTGTACAGGTGAATGTCTGGAATTGAGCTTTTGTATTTTTTGTATTGTCAAGCAGAAACTTGCTAGCTGCAACCAGTATGGACTGGTCAAGAATTCTGATAACACTTGAGCTGAGCAAAAGTGACACAGCCTGAATCCTACAATTAATAGAGACATGAGAGAGAAACACCAATTAGGAAGCTACACATGTGCACGTACTCTAATTAGGTCGGAAAGCTTAGAGTTTGGGCCTCTGGAAAGAAAGCCAGTGTTAAAAATAAGGACTCTTGAGAACTGGTCTCAGAAAGAGGGGTCTGAAAAAGGTGGTGAGTGGCCTGATTCAGGGATACAGAGGCATGCTGCTGTTACATAAATACAATCATATTTCTTTTCAAAGCATTTGTACACATTGACACAGAATTACACAAAAGCCTTATCACTTTTTATCTTAGGCAACAGTGACAGGACTAGAGGAAATGGTCTCAGGCTGCACCAGGGAAGGTTCAGGTAGGACAGAAGGAAAAATTTCTTCATGGATAGAGTTGGTAAGCATTGGAATGGACTTCAAAGGAGGTGGTAGAGTCACCAGCCCCGGAGGTATTCCAGAAATGACTGGAGGTGGCACTTAGTGCTATGGTCTACTTGGTGGTGACTAGTCAAAGGTTGGATTCGATGATTCTGTGTGATTGGAGCAAAGATCCTGGACGTGGAGTGTGAACCTGGAGGTCAGAGATGAGTGGAGCTAAATGTTGGGGGATGCCCAGGGGCTTGGGCTGAAACTGGTTGCTGCAAGCCGCTGTCCACACATGACTGACTGCCTGCCCTCCCTGGGCAGCAGGGATCTGTCTGTGGGGAAGGGAAACTGACCCCTAGTGAAAATAGCACTTTTTAGTACAAGCGTGTGAGATAATCAAACAGGGTAAAAGTCTGAAGGTTCTTTAATAAATCTCAGAATCCAGAACCACTGCAGGTTTTTGATTCTCTGTCTTAGCCATAATAAAACCTTACATGTCTGAATTTGGGCAAGGTAAATTCCATCTGAATTGAAGTTATGGGAAGATATTGCCCATAATAAAAAAGGTATGAACCTCTCAAGGATGCTGAGCAACCACAGCTCAGCACTCTTCTCTGTCTGACAGCAAATACCAGCTACTGTGCAATTGAGCGGTGGGACACCTAGAATTTTTTCTCAAGCCCATGACAGCTGTCATCACATAACAAATAACACAATTTTGCCGGTGAAAGAAAACAAGCAAAGAAGCAAAATTTCATGCGTAGGTGTTCAGATTAAAGGCCCCTATTCCCAGCATTTATCCGAGGGTTTATTCAAAAACTACACAAAATATGTAAATTGTAGGAGGAGACAGATCTCACAGATAAGATGTTACCTGGAAGGTAAACTGTATTTCATCTTTTTCATCAGTTTCCAAAGAACCGTGGTATGGGAGATGAACAAGATACCTCAAATAACTGAAATAGAATTCAGTTACTCAATTTCTCAGTTATGACACAATAGTGTTGTGTTGACACATAGTGTTAGTGTGTCTAACCTACTGCTTCATTTCAACCCATCTTTCATCCTTTAGATTTTTAACACTAGCATTTCCCTCACACCTGAAGTCCTGTTTATAAGGCTCTCAAGATATGCTTCTGTTTGCACAGTTTTGAACAGATCCATGTCTAAACCCTGTCAATGCCCAATGACTACTTAGAAATTAGTTGTTCCTTGTCCATGATGTTTAATGAGCTTCACCTTGTGAAAAATCTGAGTCTTTTGCATACATTACAGTCCATATCCAGTGCAATGACAGTGATCTCTGGTATCTACTTAGGAAGTTTTGGAGTAGAAGATATTGAAAGGGCCATGAGAGCATCCCTGGGGGCTCCTGGAGATTCAGCTGATAAAGCTCTTGGTCAGTTAAGAGCCAGTGCAGCTGAGGGTGACCTCTTCCCTGTGGTCACCCAGGAGGAGCTCCCAGGGGCCATGGGGTAAACGCTGGCTGGGAAGGTGCTTTCTATTGAGGGTCCTGCCAGAGCTCCAGGTCTAGCTCCTGCTGCTGTGTGTCCATGTTCCTCCTGCTCCTGCTGAGCCACAAACACCTGGAGGGCAACATCCCAGCCTGGGGCCACCATCCCAACATGCCCCATTGGCCATAGAGGTGCCCAATGCCCCGGGACAGGGCTGGGTTTACTGCAAAACCTTCATTGTGACTCCAATATAAAACACAGAAATGAAAACACAAAATTCAGATTTAAGGTTGATTTTGCCTTATTGGTGGCTGCAAGTAATCTTAAAATTTCACGCAGAATCTAAAGCTTGTAAAGCTTGTTTTTTCTTAATCCTTCTACTTTTCATAATTATATCTTATTTATTTCCCTTTTAACCCCAGAGGAGTTATTTTTCATACGCTCATTTACTTTCTTATTATTCCATACTCATTTTTTATGCGAGTATGGCTTCTTAACTTATTACCCATAACTTTATCCAAAAGTTTCTTGGATTCAGTGAAGAAGAGTGTGTCGTCCAAATCAGAAAAAGAAAGAGACATTCCATAAAACTATGGAATGACTAGCTCCCATTAACTAGGGAATTTATCTCAAATGATGGATGCTCTTGGAATCCTTACATTACCTTACTTGCTGTTGGAATCCTTACATTACCTCCATAAATGTTTGGTGGAATGCTCTGTTCACTGAGCTGAGTCAAGTGGGTGAACAAGAACACATACAAGAAGCTAAGTGTCTTTAATAGCCAGTGGAGAAAATTTTGGGCACCTCTCCACAAATATCTTTCCCCTGAATATAGAGGAATTCCATGAAATTTAGCATCCTTTAAGTCTCTCTTTTTTTCTTTGGTACTGTTTCCTTTTGTACAAACAATTAGCTATTCCCAAGGTAACACAGAGAAGGTGCCTTGAATATTTAAATCCTTCCCTCAGTGGATTGTTTATACAGAGTAGAATAGCTCCAAGAGAAGTCACTGGGAGATAACAAATATAATAAAATCCACATTGGAATTTGGAAAGTCACTGGGCAGAGAAGAATCTTGGGATCTCAGCAGAGATTATGGATCAGACACATCTGGAACTTGAACAGGATTAGTAAAAAGCAATGACAAATCTTTGTGCAAACAGTGATGGGTGGACAGATGACATTCATTATTGAGAAATGAGATCTCTGTGTCATAACACACAGCTCCATGAAAATATAAGGTCAGTGCAAGAGCAGTCAAGAAAACAAATGTAATTCTATGAATTATTATGAAAAAAATAGCAAGCAAAATAGAAAACTTCATTATGCCCTTTTTTGTAGAAATGTGTGGTATATGCACATCTGAATATCA
Source organism: Struthidea cinerea (assembly GCA_013397865.1). Taxonomy (NCBI): domain Eukaryota; kingdom Metazoa; phylum Chordata; class Aves; order Passeriformes; family Corcoracidae; genus Struthidea; species Struthidea cinerea. The sequence continues at coordinate 1,055,621 of VZTI01010898.1, forward strand.
TATATATCTTCCTAGTGAAAATATTATAGCAGAACTAAAAAAGGTCTGGAGGTGTGTGGGGACAAGACCAACAAACAAAGGTCAGCACGGAGTGTATGTGTTGGCTATAGTTCACCAGGGATAAACTGTCTGCACATCTATAGAGCAGGAACACTGCAGCTATGAGCAACACAGAGGTACTGTGGTTATGCTCCATCTAAAAAATGCAGCTAATGGGAACTAAATCAAAGAATTATTTAGATGATAATCAAAAACTGTATTTTGCTTCATTAACTTGAGAATGCATATTGTTTTTCAGGCCCCTACCTATGCTAATGACTAAAGTCAGTCAAACTCCACATAAACATGAACCGACATCAACTTTAATATTACTTTTTCCCCTCCCTCATAGACATTAATACAAATACAGCTTATGTGGGGAGGGAAGTCAATGAAGACTCCATCATAACTTCCAGGACTGGTCAATGACCTGAACCTGTCTTCTCCCTTGTTGGGACACGTACTGGATAAGAACCTTATCCTATGCACACAGAATGATTGTCTCAAGCTAGCTTTCATTTGTGATAGAAACTTGTCTGTATATCACTTCATTTTTGCAGTCTGCATACTGTCAGTGGCAATCTCTGAACAGCCCATCGCAGTCTTCTGTATCATTGTGTTTGTTAATATAGAGTGTCATTCCATACTGCTTAATGTGAGTCCTTTAGGGGCACTAGAAGCAGCTGGCAGCAGATAACAGAGTTGACAAACCTGACAATATTCCAAATAAAAGTGCAGGTGCTGTCGGTGCATGACCCTGAGTAAATCAGCTGAACCACACTCCAATACAGAGGGCTGTTCAGTGGGGTCTACATGATAGGATGCTGACAGGCTGGTTGGGCACAAGGGTTTTGTCTTCCTTGGCCGTGCTGATAGATTGATCCAATACAAAGGGTTCAAGGAAAGCTGCCTTTCACATGACAAGGTGTGTGATGAAAATTGTTTAAAAGTATCAAACTGTAGAAGGAACTATTGAATAAATTACAGCTTTCCAGCCCAGATAGGAGGCAAGTGAAGGGGTTATGCAAAGATATATAAACTCATGTATATCATAAAGTAAATGCATGGGAGATGCATAATATAAGAAGTAAATAACATTCAACAAGAGAAGATGGTAGGATATAAACAATTTCTTCATTCAGTGCATCTTCAGTACAGAATATTATTGATGCTAAAAATTCACATGAGTTCAAACATGGAGCGTGTGAATCCATAGAATCAATGGAGCGTGTGAATCCACAGAATCAAAGAAAAAACACTGTGGAGTACTGAAACCAGATTTCCACCTTCTTCAAAACAGGCCTAGCCACCTCCTGTCATTGAGCATTGCACATCATTGGAAACTGCAAGAGACAGTGTTATAACCTACTTGTGTTTTTGTGTTCTTTTCAGTATCTCACACAAATATCTAGCAATATCCACGCTGAAGTTTTGGTATTTATTCAGTTTTTGATGTTAGAAACTGAGCCTCAGAGAGAGAAGTTGAATCCTCCAAGGTAACACACTCTATCAACATCAGAGATAGGGAAAGAAATAACTGTCTTCTGATTGTCATCTTAGTGCTTCATCTCTGAGATAGAAAGAAAGCCTTGACTCTTTAAAGGATCTCTAAAACATGAGTAGATGCATTGAGTTTTTTTAAAAAAATTTAAAAAATCACTAACAGAATCTGTATGAGATAAAATGGGTTTTAAAAAATAATATGCTGTGGAGGGGAGAAAGTCTGACAGCAGGCATTACGCCTCATACCGTGTCTTGGAGTGTGTGTGCATTCTGCACACAAACATTGCCATGTATTTCTCTCTGTTTGATTAAGCTCAGCTGGATGCAGTATTCTTGATCAAGGTACAATACAAAGAAATGCTCTTTTCTCTTCATGGGAGAATAAAAGTGTCATTTCCTTTTTTTCCTTTTTCTCTTTTCAGCAGGCTCCTAAGTGGTCTGAATAAATCCAAAGGCCTTGGATCCCTACTGTCTAGAGAAATCAAGCATGTGAGAATTTATCTTAGCATACTATGGTATGAGAAGATGTAGTCATAATTATTCAGTAAGATCCCCATATTTCTTCCTTTGTATACAGTGATTTTACATCACTCAAAGTAGGACAAAAGGCTTTCTCATAACAAAAAATGCGAATATAATGACTGGCTAAATGAATAAGAATTCCTTGTTTCCATAATCTGAAAACCACCCTGTTTTTAAATAATTTCACTCTGCTGAGCACTGAAAGGTCTGTGTTCATGATGATGTGAAAGAGAATGCAATTTCCTAGAAGTATGAAGGGACGGGAAAGCACTTTACTCTCATTATCCCTTTTGAACACAGTGACTTCTGCTTTTGCTTGAGATACCACCAAGAAGAAAGATATTCCAAGAAGGAAAAAAAGGATGAAAGACACAGCGCTGTCTTCCAGAAGCATCTATTGAAATAAATCATGGAATCATAGGGTCATAGAATGTTAAGGGTTGGAAAGGACTTTAAAGATCATCTAGTTCCAAGCCCCCTGCCATGGGCAGAGGCACATCCCACTAGACCAGGTTGCTCAGGGCCTTGTCCAAACTGGCCTTGAACATTGCCTGGGATGGGACATCCACACCTCTGGACATCCTGTTCTAGTGTCTCACCACCTTCACAGCAAAGAATTTCTTCCTAATATCCAGCCTAAATTTCCTCTCTTTCAGTTTGTACCCATTATTTCTTGTCCTATCACTACAGTTCCTGACAAAGAGTGCCTCTCTGGCCTCCCTGTAGGGCCCCTTCAAATACTGGAAGGTTGCTACGAGGTTTCCACACAAGTTTCTCTTCTCCAAGCTGAACAGCCATGGTGCTTCTGTTCTCTTCTGGACTTGCTCCAACAGTTCTATGTTCTTTTTATGTGGGGACACCGGAACTGGATGCAATTCAGTTCTGAATTGGGGTGAAGGGGTGGGGTCTCACAAGAGCAGAGTAGAGGGAGAGAATCACCTCCTTCGACCAGCGGGCCATGCTCATGAATGAAACACACCGCATTGATCTACTCACTTAGACTCATGCTGTTGTTATTTAATGATCATGTTTGTGTAAAAGACTGTGCACACTTAAAAATAAGGAGAACCACTTCAGTATCCCTTGTATAACTCTGCCCATTTTACAGTGTATGTGGCAATCAGTTTACAACACAAAGTGCTGACCCCTTGGCATTATCATGGCAATATCCTCAGTAAAAATCACAGAGCTTACCTTTTCCTCTCATAATAGCACAAGGCAATCTCTGAATGTCCTCATAGTTGTTACCTTATTTGCTATATTTGCTAAGGGCATAAATCCGAGCACCTAATCTACTCTCTAAATGTTTTAATTCCATTACTTTTATGGTTATTTTTCAATCTGATCAGCTCTATTTTCATGGAGATAGTTCAGTTAACACATTCACATTTAGCTCTTACAGTCCCTCTGCTGGAAAGAAAATACTTTTCAACTACAGTTCTAGTCTTAGTTATTTACAAATATGCAGAGAGTGAAGCTAGGAAAATGTTATTGTGGTTTTACCTACATTTTAAAAATAAGTTTGATTATGTTTGGGAATATTTACAACTTGTTCACAAATATAAATGCTCATCCATTCCTCTTATTCTGCTTCCATATTTTACCAATCAGTTTAGAAAGATGGGCAGCAGTCAATATTTTCCTTTCATAAAAAACCCCAATAGTTAAAAAAAACAACAAAATTCCTGCCCCCAAATTAACTGAAACCTGACCATGAAGATAAATTCAAAATTTCCTGACAAAGTTAAATATACATGATAGGATAAAATAGGAAAAAAAACCCCTACGTGCCTAATGCTAATCTTACCTTTATTTTTTCATATTTCTGTAATGGAAATATATCAATAAAAATAGTAAAAATATTATTAAAATTACAAATTCAGATTTTTCCCATTGAAAAAAATTACCAAACTATGTTCCGGTTAGATATTTCTGCAGATAAAACTGCATTTGTTCAGTGAGAAACCGTTCTGTCTAAAATATGTCATCAGGACTTGACTGCATCTTTTGTATAATTAGCAATGGAATTGTAGGAAGAGGATGCTTCATTGAGGCCTTGGTTTTGTACACCACAAAGACATATAGGAGCCTTTTCTCACGTGTGGGAAAAAACTACCCAAGCCATACCAAGGTCACAACGCAGACTAAAGGGAAACTAAGCCTATCAGAAGAGCAAAAAATTAGAACCTTACTGTTTGTTTTTGTCCTCACTGATCTGAGTGAAAATGCTCATGTACTTTACTACATTCAAGAATATTTCCTCTGAAGAGGAAAAAATAATTTTACTGATTTCTACTCTCTTTCTCTTAATTTTTAATTGCATTTCTCAACATGTATCTTGATATCTCTTTCTGTACCTTGTAATTTAAACAAAAATATATAATGAATAAAGGATGATTGCACAGCCACTCATGTAATTCACTCTTTATTTGTGTTTTTAAAAAGTACTGGAAAAGTACACTCTGTCTTCTGCTGGTCTTCAGCTATCCGTCTGGATAAGGGCTACTGAAAGAGTCAGTGCCAAGTATACATGAATCCCACCCTCCTTCTGTTCTGAGGTCCAATTCATCCTGCTGAAATGTACTCAGGCACTTTTTGAGTAACAGCATTACACAGGTGAGAGAAACGGGAGCTGGTGAATAATGCATAAAATCAAAATTAAAAGAGGAATCTAGGTTACCAGAAGGCTGAGCTAACCACTGCTTGACCAGGCATTTGGAGCAGACAGAAATCTTCCTGGCTGCTGAAGGAGTAAGAGGAGCTGCAGTAACTGTAGTCTGGCAGCCTGGGGAAGATGCTGAGAGCCAGAAAACTTGGGTCTGTTTCTTAACTGGCAAGGGGGCTTCTGCTCTTTCACACCCAAATTGATTGTGAAGACAGAAAAAAAAACAGTTGAAACAGATTCACTTTCAAGAAAACTTACAATATCAAAGAATTTCTGTTTTCTTGAAGAGTTTCCAGGCAGTTCCATTTGGGAAAGACAAGCCATAATTATATTTCCTTGTTACAGGGAAATATTTGAAGGGGCTTTTTAACCTCCTATATCACCCTGCAGTAGCACATTGCTTTCACAGTATTTCTGAAAAAAACCAGGCTATCTCTGAATGTCTAACTGCCGCACCTTGACCTGAATTAGAACTTCTAGTCACAGATTTACAGGCAGCATGAGGGGATTTGACTCTGATCCAAAAGAATCTGTTTGAAAGAAGATGAAGTGTATGGCAGACTCACACAGGAAGAAAACGAAAAGCTGGGGCAATTCCCCCCAGCCCATCCACAGGTGGATATAATTACTCTGAAGTTTTGGCAATTTTTCTTCACTGGTACTGTAAGTTGCAATACTGCAAACTAAAAATTTTAGTTTTTATGTTAAGAGGGAGTAACGACTTTACAACTTTTCACATAATGAAGTTAGACTCCATAGGAATCTCATACTTCTTGACTTGTTGTCAACATTTTTATTCTTTTTGTGACATTAATACCTGCTACTAAATCTATATCAACTGCTTAGCATAAGATATTTATCCTTTTGTTGGGGTTCTGAGTTCTGAATTTCTACCATTATATGCCAAACTTTGTCTTGCTTTCTGCTTTCTAACATGTAATCTTAATAGTTTGTCACAATGCTTTCTCTTTTAAAAACTCATCCATAAGTAAAGAGATTCAATATAAACTATAAATTACATGTCTTTATAAATGCAAAATTAAATTAACAAAACATTTTATTCCTCCTATCATTTTCTCTGACAGAAATGTTTTTCATAGCAGTAATGTGGAATAACTTCATGTTTAGTGGTAAAATTAGAATGGCACAAATTCAGTCTGGGGTTGAGCTTTTAAGCAGTCAGTATTTCTGCCAATGCTTTTGGCAGCAGCTCCCTAGCTTCACTGTACAGACCTGATATGATCTGAGCATGCAGAATGATTTTTTTCTTCCTTCTTTTTAAATTCATTGCTAAAATACGGGAGCAATTTCTTTGGGATTAGTTTGAAGGATTACTGAGTTTGTTAAATTGAGGTGGACAAATAGACTGTATTGATTTCGCAACTGCAAGTTAAAAATATAGAAACGTTTACTCAAAATCCAGAGGTTTTGAAAGCAGAGCAATAGTTCATGTGGACACACATGAATGGAAAGAAACCTTTACTCTGCAGATGAAGATAATTTTGTTCAACTGCAATCACTTGTTCTTACCTTTTGCAAGGGAAATAAAACTACCACACTCCTCCTAAGTGTGTGATGTGAGGATGTGAGTGCATACATAGAAAATAATTGTATCAGCAGATACCAGAGGAGGATTTTTCTTTGCCTAGCCATTTGGTCTTATATTTGCTCTTCAGTAGAGATAACTAATGTTAAGTTTTGAGGCAACAAAAGTAGTTTCATAAATAAATAGTGTGCAAAAAGAAATGGCTAAACTAGAGAAGCTACTGAAGTTCTTAAAAGTGGAGCTGTTTAATCTCAAGAAAATGGAGGCAAGGTGGGTGGGGGATGACAGCAACAGTGAAAGTGACGTCTATCTGCATGGATGCCTGATTAGGCAGTAGCAAAGAAGGTGAAGTCAGACTTCTCTCAGTGATACCCAATAAAAGAACAGGAGGCAATGAGTAAAAAAACTTTAAATAGGGATGGTCAAATGTAACAGGTTACTTAGATGCTCTTTTTGGGACTTTGGATTTGGCAATCTCCTTTCTTACAGCTATTCAAAACATAACTGCATGAACATCTCTGCAATCTGCGAAGGGTCAGTCTTCCACTCTGAGCAGGGAGGCTGGACTAGAGGATCTTCGAGGTGCCTGCCAACATCAATATTCTGAGATTTCTGTGAAAACCTCTGAACTATTTTTTCAACTTTCTGCCCCTAGAGAGAGTCCTTTGCATGTTCAGAACCACACCAACCTAGACATGTTGAGAAATGAAATAAGAGCAAGCTCAGGCTATGACATAGGTATTGTTCTCCTGTGGCTTGTCTGGCTTCATTGTGGCTTCGCTTATTAAATCATTAAGGGATACTAAAGACAGTATTGAGATCAATACTTGCAAGTTCATTGGCATTGCTGCCCTAGAAGACTGCTTTATCACTGCTTTTTAAAACTTTTGTGCATTCTTCACCTTTGAATGGGAGAGTCAGGTTTAAAATTAAAGCACTTATCTAAATAAGCATCTTTACTACCAGGTTCATGGTTTATTTAGGCACTCATGCAGTTGAACAGTGACCACTCAAATGCTTTCTAGCTAGTGTAGATCTCAACAGTTAATTTTGTAATAGATCTATATGTAAGTATTGTGGTGCATCTGCCTGTGTTCTCATGGGTATTCATACATGTGTTATACCTGAAGATAGCTACCAAACTCGCCACAGAGGTCTACTGCACAAACACAAGAGCTTGAAAGGACCCTGTAATGTGTTCATGTGTTAATAAAAACCAAACCAAACCACCCAACCAAAAAAACCTATGTAAATTTATTGCAAAGTTTTTCTTACCACAAGCTATAATTCAGAGGTAGTTTTGCCAAGAATTTCCCAGAGGCATTTGGCAATCCAAGATGATGAAAGAAAGTTCACAAATGTTACAAGGTTCTTTGCAATAAATTGTTTTTCAATTTGGTGTATACAGAAACTAACTATTTTCATGTTTGTGTTATCTGGATAATGAATCACAGAGTCACAGAACATGCTGAGTTGTAAGGGACCCAAAAGGATCATGGAGTCCAACTCCTCCCCTGCACAGCACCATCCCCAATAGTCACACCATGTGCCTCAGAGCATTGTCCAAATGCTTCCTGAACTCTGTCAGGCTGGTGCTGTGACCACTTCCTTGGGGAGCAGCAGAGACTGACTGGCTACAACCTCCTTTCATGTAGTTGTAGTGAACAATAAGGCCCCCTTGAGCCTCCTTTCCTCCAGGCTAAACAATCTCAGCACCCTCAGCTGATCCTTATAAGATCTGTGCTTCAGACCCTTCACCAGTTCCACTGCCCTTTTCTGGAATGCTCCAGCCCATCAATGACTTTCTTGTTGTGAGGGGCCCAGAACTGAACACCGGATTCCAGGTGTGGCCTCACCAGTGCTGAATACAGGGGGAAAATCACTGCCCTGGTCCTGCTGGCCTTATTATTCTTGATACAGGTCAAGATGCCATTGGCCTTCCTGGACACCTGGGCACAGGCCCAGCTGTTGAGCAGCACCCCCACGTCTCATTTGGAAGAATGAAAATTTATACCTTCTTTTCAGTGTGCTAGTCATTAAATTTAGAACACTTTCCCTCTAGAATGTGTTTTTGGGACTCATTACATTATTTCTGGAGGGTGGCCCATAGTCAACAGGAGATTGGAAGGGTTCTATCATATGGAATGGTCTGCCACTGGTGATTTAGTTTACCCAGAAAAGTAAAATATGTATGTTTTAAGCCTCTTACCTTGGAAAGCTATATTTGAAATTAATGCTGTAACAGCTAAAGCTCTATATAAAAACTGGCCAGGGGCACTGTTTCTCCTATTTGGCTATGAACTCAGATGAAAAGCATGAGCAGCATGTTGCTGCTCAGTGAAATTGTAAAGGGACTTATTTTGAGAAAATGAGAAGGATTATGGATATTGCTGTCATGTGCATAGACGCAATTGCTTGCAACCATATTGAAATGTTTCTGTTCTAAACACTTTTAATACAACTCTGCTGGTTAGTTCTATGATTCTTCATACAAGGCAACTTTTGATTTTTAAAACCACCGTATTCTTCTCTGGCGTTACCAACACAGCAAGTCCAAAATTTATGAATCCACCAATATACCAACTGCTATAAAATATCTGAAGCATTTGGCTTACTGGTGATATGCTTTTGTGAAAGGATTCAGACAGCAATGTTTCTTCTGTCTAAATCAACCTCCCAGGAACTGACACAAATCTTCAAGTTACAAAAACCTATAAACTTCAAAGGAAATCCAGGCAAAAAGTGGCTAAGTTGTGATTATATTGCTTCTGAACTGTACTAGGGTAATATCTGACCTAGAATATGGGCACAGGGATTGCTGTACTCTGTCTTCCTTGTATGTTTTATGCCACAACCTTTCCTTTTTCTTTTCATAAAATGCTCATTATTTGTGAATTTCCTGTTCTCTTAAAAAGTTGTGTTTTGTTGGTCTGCATCAGTTGAACTCTTATATGTATCGCATGAAATGTCTGTCCATAGTACATGAATATGGAAAATGGGCAGGAAATACTCTAAAGAAGAATAGCGTATCTATAAATGGCTAATGAATAATAAACAGCAATACAACAGATATTTGGGCAGATCTGACATTCAGGTATCAAACAGGTGCCAATGAATCTACTATCTGATACAATGATGCCTATATGTGGCACAGACTGTAGAAACATTTATTTTGTAAGTTTTATAAAGGTTCTTTTCTAATATGAAGGTTAATTATTTTATCTTACGGCTACTAGGTTTCTGATTTTTCACCCAAACTGAAACATAAAAATGTGTGAAAAATGACCAAAGGAAATGTCACATCTTGAAACAGTAAAAAAGGGGAAAAAAAAAAGAAGTGGCAACTATTGAAGAAAGGGCAGATAAAGATGCTGCAGGCAGCTGTCAAGTTTAGTTATCCAGGACCTTTCAAATATATCATAGCACTCCAAAATCTGGATTTCTGTACACCTCTGTGATCCTGTTATCTTGTTTGGATAACACTTTTATCTGAACTACACATGAGTAGGAAGGCACCGCTTGAGCACGCCGAGCGAGGCGATGATCACAGCGAGCGCTTGTGCCGGGAGCGTCCCCCCGCAACCGCCCCCGCGGCGCGTCCCGGGCGGCCACAGCGCCGTCCCGCGGCTGTGGCAGGCACAGCACGGACCCGCCGCTGCGGGAAAGCCCTCCCTCCTCGGGAACGGGTACGGCTCCCGGGAGACCTCCTGGGACCGAGTACCCTCACCTTCCCCCGCGTGAGTGACTTTTTTTTTTCTCTCCTGGATGCCCGTGAGTGATCCTTGCACCCTCTGGATGTGGCAAATCCTGTGACGACTCACCGTTAAGGGGAAGGAGGCACCCAAGATTCGTAAATGCTCGTGGTCCAAAGGAGCATCAAAGTCTGAACGTCAACAAACTACCAGGAAGTTTTGTTAGTAAGTGGAACATTTGGCATGGAAATTGGCATATTATTCCCCGGCGTACTATGTAAACACATGGCAGTGGATTTTGAATAAAGGAGTAAGGTGAACAGGAAGAGAGAAAAAATGTTAAGTGGTGGGGAGGGAGGTAGGTAGGAGGAAAAGAGGAAAGGAAAGGAAAGGAAAGGAAAGGAAAGGAAAGGAAAGGAAAGGAAAGGAAAGGAAAGGAAAGGAAAGGAAAGGAAAGGAAAGGAAAGGAAAAAGGAAAGGAAAAAGGAAAGGAAAAAGGAAAGGAAAAAGGAAAGGAAAAAGGAAAGAAAAAAAAAGGAAAGGAAAAAGGAAAGGAAAAAGGAAAGGAAAAAGGAAAGAAAAAAAAAGGAAAGGAAAAAGGAAAGGAAAAAGGAAAGGAAAGGAGGATCACCAGAGCTGTTTTCAACATTGACCCAGCTGATTTCACCTGGTTTCAGCATGAATCTAGCTGCATCAGTCCAGCTGATGGGATGTCCAGGGTCTTGGGGATGCCACCTGCACTTGGGGGGAGGTACACTTTTAGTATCGATTTCTCTGGCCCGAAGACAGGTTTTCCACTTTCTATGTAAACTAGTTATCATGTGCAGTCCATTCTTGCCAGCCTTTCTGGAAGCGGGTCTGAGGGCTTCAGGGGTCTTTTGTGGCCTTAATCCCCCCTTGTAGTCCATGCCTACTTCTTGGCCTCCTTCCTACACTTGTGCTGTACTGCGTTGTGCTTATCTCCAGGAACTGTAACAAGGATGAGTGTCTCAGAAAAGTGCTGTCCTATCTCCACATGGATCCCCTTCTCCAGGCAAATTTTGTTATTTCTCATGGCATGTTGATAACAACAGTCCTTGGTTATTATCAACAATTCTTGTCTGTTGTTGCCAGCAGTCCTTGGTTGGTTCCACCGCCATCCAGTACCAGTGTTTGAGACATGCACAGTAGTCCCTTACCTTTTGGGATTCTCCAAATCCACCTTCTGGGTACCCCTGAGAAAGACCCCTCCGGATGGGATGTGTGTATGTGCATGCACTTTGGGGCACTGTCTGAGCAGTAACAATGTCCCTGGAACAGAGCCCACAACTTGTTAAATGGTGTTGGGGTGCTGGTGTGAGCACCCTCATTGTTTGTGAGATTTGGCCATGGGTTTTAGTTGCAATCTAGAGCTTATCTGAGTTTGCTCCCTGTGTGAAGTTGTTTGTGTTCCTCTGTGACTGCAGCCTTTTACATCTCCTGATTCTACACAAGTGACCCCTAATGCCTGTTCTGGACTCAGTGCCTAATTAAGCAAACTACAATTGTCAAAGGAGACCTGCTCCGTCAAATGTGTTAGGAAACAGCCTTTTGTGCTAACAGAGGCAGCTTTTTCCTGCAATTATAAATAAGCAAGTACAGCACTGCTAGTAGGATTACATTTCTAGTGCTTTACTAGAAACCACTACATTTACCAAAGCTGAAGGGTACCTGTGTACTATACTGTGTTTTGACAAGAAAGTTTAAAAAGGAAGAAGCAGCAGGCCAGATGCAATAACAGCATATAAGACGACTGTGAATATGTGTGTGTACATGTGTTTTGGATGCTTATCTATTGATATACATACACATCCATATGAAACATGCATATATTCAGCTATGTACATGTACAAAATCATTTGAGAAAGGAAAAAACACTGATTCTTATCTAAATATTCTTTAACAATAAACTTTAAGGTAAGCTATGTAAGAAGTTTCTCATGTGTGAAAGTGACCATTTTTGCTTGCTTGCTAAAATTCATCCTGATAACTTAGTATCTTTTAACTTTACTATCTGTTTATCCTCATCTATATCTATTATGATACAAAAAGCTAGGCAAGAAGGACAACACACTTTTTAATAACTGCTTTGTCAACTAATCTGTGGTTAATATGCTTTCATGTACAGACATCTCTACTAAACAAGGAAGGAGCTGACACACACAATCACCAATAATTCACAAGTCAGGATTCCTGGACACAAAACGAGTAATATTTTACACTATGGATTAACTTGTGCAGAGTACAAGGTTTTTCAAAGATTGTAGATTTATAGGTGCTCTCAGAAGACATTCCTTGTTTGCTAGAAAATAAAAAGAGAACATTGTAGTGTAACACCATTCAGGTATAAAAATCAACTGAATTTCAACCTGAAGTATATAACCCTTTTAACAAAGAGATCTTTGAGTCTAGTAACACTGAATCACTGAAATCTTACATATGACTTGCCATGTTAAATAACACAATATTTGCACAGCAGCAATTGTAATATTTCTTTGTTTCTTCCTGTGTTGACTGTCACTGGGATAACAGGTTTTATACCAGATTTCTTTGGATATCTTAACCAGAGTGCTTACTGCAGCCATTGCAGCAGGAAGTATCCATACACAGTTGTAATTTTCAAAACAAGCTGCAGTGTGATAGCAACTCTCCCTCTACCCTTAGCTTTGTATCGTGAATGTTTGAAATACATCATGCAAGGAAATTTGCTGCCTGGCAAGATCAGCAGGTGTAGGCTCAGTCCCTGATGCTGCTGCCTGGCTTTGCGATACCCTTCCTTTAATAGAAGAGAAAATGTGATGTTATGATAGCTCTGTGCCATTAAAGATATTCTCACACTGTGGGAGGAAAACATCTGTTTCACCAAAGGAAAAATAAAAAAGTAAATTCAGCTGCCTGTAGGATGTAATTTTAAGTGTTCTTTGAGCTATTTCCACAGCACAAAGAGCACCTATTCTCGTGCATGTAGGACTGTACTGTATGTGAATTTTAAGTATTACAGTTCTGCTTAATAGACTGGGCCAATCTGGGCTGCCCATTTGCTGTGGTCTCTTATGCTTGTGTTAAGAATCTTTTTTATTTCTCTGAAGCATTGAAAAAAAACCAGTATAAACAGACATCATGACTTTACCCTTACAGCTACCTCATGGTTTTTTTAGTCAGTTGTTGGTTGTGCAAAAGGTTTCTAAGGTTATTGTTAAAATAACTGTGCTTGGTTTTGAGAAAAAGGTAAGTGCACACAAATTCAATAAAGACCTTGGATGATTGTAAGGTCCAAACAAAGCACTGGATGTAGCAAACCTCCCCACATTTTAGAGTTGAAATGATATCTTACATCTATACGACAGTAATAACTTTGTACAGACACTGGCAATTCTGCTAGTAGCTGTATCTATAAAGGACTAATCAAAGCTACTGGTTTGTTTCTAAAACATTGCAAGAAGAAATTATGTCAGTGCCTTCTTTCTACTCTGTTTATAAGTCCCAGATTCTGTGCAGCTTTCTTCAGTGCAGCTTGTAGAGCTGGATTCCAAGTCCTACTCACCCTCATGTCTTGGTGAGAAGAGAGCATCGTAAAATTTTACAATAATAGAAAAAGCTGTGTAAACTTCTTGCTAAAATTGGTATGCTGTTTAGAAAGGAACACAACCTCTCCCATGAGGAAAGGCTGGGAGAGTTGGGGTTTTTCAGCCTGGAGAAGTAGAAGGCTCCAGACAGGCCTTATTGTGGCCTTTCAGTACCTGAAGAGAACCTATAAGACAGATGGAGACAAACTTTCTGCAGAGTCTGGTGTGATAGGACAAGGAGTAATGGTTTGAAACGGAAGGAGGGTCAGTTTATATTACCTATAGTTTTTTGCAGTGAGGATGGTGAAGCATTGGCACAGGCTGACCAGAAAAGAGACAGATGCTCCATCCTTGCAAATGTTCAAGGCCAGGTTGGATGGGGCTCTGCAATCTGATCCAGTTAAAGATGTCTCTGTTCATTGCAGGGGAATTAGACTATGTGACCTTTAAAAGGTTCCTTCCAACTCAAACTATTCTATGACTCTATGATTTACGGACTGAGAGGAAAGAGCACCAGAAGAAATATAATTCCCTAGCTTTGTGTGTTCAGTTGGCAAAGCAGAGTAATGGTTCTTGTCTGTGCTACCACAATTAGCTCTGATGTTCGTCTGGCAGTTACTTGGTGCAAAATACAAGAAAAATAATACCTATAGGGCACTTCATCAGTGGCCTAATCCTAAAAATGTGCATTTGAAGGACTACTAAAATGGAATACTTGTGATATAGGGAGCACCAAGTAACCAGATGCTTCAGGATATAGCCATTTAGTGAACGTTTAGAAGCAGATCAAATAAATATGCTAAGCCCTTTCAATGGAGACTTGTAAATGGAAAATAATTTGGGTTTCATTTAAAACATGATATGAATTTGCATTCAAAATATGACCCATCAATCACTGAGTGCTTAAGTATTCATTTTTTAGTTTGTGTCTTTTAAATTTTTTAACCATTTTGTGTTAAAACTATTAACAGTGATTCCATTCATTGGCTTCTTTGTGACATTATTTGTTTTTCTAACAAACATGAAGTTCTGTAAATGAATTAGTGTTATGATGAAGACATCTGCATACACGCGTTAGCTGTACCTGTGATTCAGATCCTCACTTATCTAGTGTGGTCTACTTCTGTTATGCGGCTATTTCCATACACATCAATTTCTAATAAAAAGACTTGTTTATGAGCCTAATAAGCAGAGAAAACATTACGGAATCATGAAATAGCTAATTAAATTTATGAATTCAAAGTCCTGTCCCTGGACAAGAAAACTAATTAGTTGTTATATGGATTCCTGAATTAAACTTCCTTCCTTTTTTAGTTCATGAGGTTGTAAAGTTTAATTAAATATATTCATAGTAATTTTCCCTTTTCTAGAACGGATGCTGGAGGTTATAGTCAATAAATAGCTGTATTGCCATTGCACTCTGAATCTGCTCATATTTCCTTGCCACCTACTTGTTTCACACAGTTGCAAACAATTTATTTGCACTTCATTTTAGAGTTACACACTGATCTCAGCTTTCTTGAAGAGGCTAAATTCAAACACAACTCAAGCAATAGTTCCCTAGAATTTTGAAGCTAGGCTGTGCCTAGCCTTGGGGCAGCTATGTGGGGAAATAGGTTAGGACTCTTCACTCCGTGTGTGGCTAACCTACAATTAAACACAGCAATGCCTTATTTTGAACTGAACATATTTATGCTGCTCTGGGGTGTGGGAAGTTTGGACAATGATAGATGTTCATACCTTGAGGAACTGAGTTAGGCAACACTGAGGCCAACTTCCCATGTTCTATTGACAATAATTGTGGCTACACATCAGTTAGTAGTGGACTGACAGCATTTATTACCGATCCATTGCAGCAAAGACTAGTGGTCTTACTCCTGAAAAAATGTCTGTTGCTGCTCATTTCCTGAACAAGAAGTTGCATATCAGTCATTCTTTTTTCTTTTTTTTTTTTCAATAAAGTAATGATAAACAAGTTTAGTGACTTTTTTTTTCGAAATGCAAGTGGTTCATGAAGAAGACGCAGTTGTTTCAGCTGGTGGAAATTAAAGTGTATTAAGGACCAAATGTGAGTTAATTCTGTAACTACTGCAGAAAAAGATCTTGCCAAAATGGCTAGTATTAATAGAAGTGAATATAAAGTACAGAAATAATTATCATGCTCTATTTCATCTCTGAAGTGAAACTTTACACTGAATCAGCAACTAGCATTGCTGTACAGGGGGAAAAAGAGTTAACAATTTTAGAATATAAAACCTTTGAGGTAGAAAGTATAAGAAAATCAAGAATATACTGCCAAAATGATAACTGACAGAAGATGTGATAACTATCCTTGGAAATACTTACAGGGATGTCTTTAGAAAACTCATCAATTGGAGAACAGAAAAGTAGTAACAGGCTTAAACTGCGGAAAGACAATCTTATATTGGATATTAGACATATCTGGCAAAGTACAAGCTCAGTTAAAGGAAAAATCTTCCAACATAATTAACATTACTTCATGGACCTCTCCATTTTTTTCATCTTACTAGTTGTAATAACACACTAGGTTTGGGTTTTTTTCTTTGATTATTTTTTATTTCTTTTTCTCCTTGTTTGTTTTTTATTTCATTCATTTATATGAATGATTTATATATCTTATTAACTGTCAGCTCTGCTTTTTACTTGCTTGCTTTAACCTGAGATTCCAAAGCCTTCTGCTTACCCAACCCAGCCCCAGTCTCCATTACTACATGGGCTGGGAAGCCCAACCCAGCAGATGAGGAGGTCCATCCCAGTTGCAACATTACTCTGATTTTAGCAATTCAACCCCAGATCCAATCCCTTTTCCTTCCCTCTTGGTGACAGGTTTCCCTTTGCTCAGATTGAACTGAAAGCTTGATACCCTGCATCCATAAAAGCCTTTATTGCTCGAAATTGTCTTTAAACAAGTAAACTGGACCCTAATGACTAAAAAGGAAAAGCAGACATCCATCATCTCAGTAGAAGGTCCCACAAATCATTTAGGCAAATTTATTCCAGAAGATCAACCTCTGAATTTTCTTCTAGGGCTCTTCAAAGCCAGTCCCATGGGGGGTTGATAATTATTCTAAATACACAAAAAGCTGGTGGAGAGACTTTATTGTAAGTCAGCCCTTCTGGAGAATCATTGGAGTGGCAGAGCTCCACATTTTTGATAAGGGTTCGTTTAGGCACAGGCCTAGACTAGAATGGTACTTAATATCCTTGCCCCCCACACTGTGAGACTACACAGCAGACCACAGCCACACCTACAAAGCTGGAAGCTGAGGGGCTAAATCTCAAAATCCCCCCTGAAGCTGTGATTTCACATCTACTTGAGATTGTTCCACAGTTTTCTGATTACAGATCCTCTTGCTGTAAAGACATAATCCTGTGGGCTGCAG
The DNA here is from genome assembly GCA_013397865.1 of Struthidea cinerea. Taxonomy (NCBI): domain Eukaryota; kingdom Metazoa; phylum Chordata; class Aves; order Passeriformes; family Corcoracidae; genus Struthidea; species Struthidea cinerea. Next base: position 1,072,576 of record VZTI01010898.1, read on the forward strand.
CATGGACATTACCAGGCTCTGCTGAACTACAGCACAAGACCTTGGCTGTCTGAAAATAACATGAAGAATGATGATGTTACCAAGGTGATTGGGAAAGTGAGTTTACCAATCTGGATAGCACAGAGAACCCTGAAGTTTATTGCAAATTACAGTGCGATAATGGTGCTTAGTGATGCCCCAGTTCTCCAATAGGCTCCTAGATTACTTAGTAGCCAGCATCTGCTAATACATAAAAGAATTAAACAGGCAGAGTTATAATGGAGCATGTCAACATGTTTATACAGTCTCCTCTGCCTAATGGGAACTTGTCAAGCAAACATTTTTCATCTTTCAAATCACTTCCGTATCAAAGCCGGATGAATGCTGAGAGAGATTTTTAAGTGTTATTTTTCAGGACAACCAGTACCTCTCTCCTAACTGTGAAATTAATAGGGAAGGTAGCATTGAAGAAATTTGCTCTATACTGGGGTTGCTGACATGAGTGGGAAAAAATTGTTGCAATATTGCACTCAGAAGAAATCATATGAGAAAACAGATTTTGTAGCTACAAAGCACTAAAGGCCAAGTGAACATAGCTGAATTCTTAATTGCTTCTCAAAAAGCTTTTTCACAAGAAAATAAATTACACTAAAAGCCTTCACAGAAAAAGTCTGCCATGAAAGAAGATTAATTCTCTCCTAATAAAAGCTATATTTCATTATTAATCTGCAAGTTTTGAAAAGTCCAAATAAACTTCAGTCCTAAACAAATCAGGAATATCCAGCATTAGAGATGAAAATCTTTTTTTATATAAATCTGTGCACTCTCAATAGGCGTTAAATACGTGTGACATGTGATTCAACATTAGGTAGTCCAGAGAAGGTCATCTCAGATGTAACAGATTTCAAGATGAAAGCAAGGCAGCATCAGAGTAGACATAGCCACAGCAGGCACAGATAAGCCTCATGTACTCGTCCCATTTGTCTCTTCACCAACAAGGTGTCTGAGGCTTCTGTATTTACTTAGAAGCAGAGTTCAAGGGTGAGAATACACAGCAATGGATTAAGATCAGTTATTTGACCCAAACCAATCCACATGCTGTATTCAGGGAAACTGAGAGAAATGATTCTTGCAAGGCTGCTTTCTGACAACTTGGAAAAGGTCATGAAGATCAGGAAAGTTCCTGGGTAACTGGGGAAAGCAAATGTTGCATCCACCTTCAAGAGATGCAGGGGATGCCATTCACCTCAATTTCAGCAATGCTTTCAACACTGACCCACACAATATTCTTGTCTCCAAGCTAGAGCACGACTGTCTGGGTGGGTGAACAACTACGTGGGTAAAAACTGGTACGATGAGTGTGCTCAGAGGGTCATGGTTAATTGGTCATAATCTACCTGAAGGCCAGTAACGTAAGCAGTAATGCAGGCATGTGTCCTGGGAGCTGTCCTGCTTAACATCTTTATCAGTGGAGGAGGTGATGGAGCATACTCATAAGATCTGCTGACGGCACAAAATTGGAGGAAGCATCTGGTATGTGGAAGGGTAGTGCTGCCATCCAGGGGGGCCTAGACAGCCTGGAGGAAAAGGCTAATAGGAAGCTCATAAAATTCAGAAGGGTCAGATGCAAATCACTGGACATGGGGAGGAGGAGCCCCTTGCAATGTGTACAGTCTGTATCTTGACTGACTGGGGAGCAGCTCTGCAAAAAATCCCCGGGGCTCTGGCAGACAGTAAGCTGAATGAAGGACTAGATTGTACTCCTCTACTCAGCACACTTTGGACAGTGTCTCCAATTTTGCATCCAGTTTTGAGCTCCCAGTACCAGACAAACAGTTAACTGGACAAAGTTCAGTGTAGGGCCACCATAAGGGCTTGGTGTTGGAGTATTTTCCCCATGAGAAGAGGCTGGGGACGTTGGGCTGGTTCATTCTGGAGAAGACGCCTTTAGGGGAACGGAGCAGTAGCGCCCTATCAGACACTGGGAGATATGTTACTTCAATGTCCATGATGAGTACATGTAATTGTACCTTAATTGCCTTTGAAAAATATAAGGATTTTGTAATCTAAATGTGTTAACTTGAGAACACATTTATGAAAGGGAGAGATGGGGGAAGAAAGTTGTAAATCTAACAACAGCAAATTCTACTCATTCTACTAGAGAAAAACAAGGTTTTTCATATGGTAATTTATTGGATTAGAGTGTGAATGTGGTAAGTAATAATGTGGTTTTGACAGTGAGTGATAAGGAGATTTTGATAAAATATTTATGAGGCTGTGTTTTTTTTGACACCAATGATTATGATCGAATATATTTAAGGTCACCATGACACTGAAGAATTTTGACAAGATATTTATGAAGTCATTGTGATCCCAAAGATGGACGTAGATATGGAAGTGATGTAAATTAAATTAATTCATGAAAGACAAATACATCAAGGGCTATTAAGCACAAAGATATCAATTCTGCCTCAAGAATTCAGACAGCTTAAAGCTGTGAGGTTGTGCCAGAGAAGTATTACTGCCTGCTTTTACAGATGAAGAGAAGATATTATATTAACTGAAACTTTGTTCTGACCTAATGTGCGAAATCCAATACACAAGGTACAAAGATAACATGTTTTGAGATCATAAGTACCTCTAAACCTAAATGAAGTAGTTATCAAGGCTACAAAGGAGTACATACAAGCAGTTACTCTTTAGAACTTTCCTGAAAATGTTTATTTTAAAATCAGTTAAATATTTTCTTTGGCCAAACTGAAAAAAAATGGAGCTCTGGCACTGGTAATAAGATTTTGATTTTTCATTTTGATTTTTGTTTTTATTTCAGGTATAGATATGCCTGGTTTTCCTCTTAATTTACGTGACTTTCTGTTGCAAATGGCCAGAACCTCAGCCTAAACTATGGAAAATACTAAATTGAAAAATATCGAAGCAAAACATATTCTTGAAATATATACTTTAATGGAGACGTTTTACTTCTTTTAAAAAACATAATGTCATTTATTTCATTGAAAATATTATTCTAAAGGACTCAGTTTCTAAAAGAAAACAAAAAATTCCAGATTGTTGAACTGATCTTAATTTGATGTTTGGTCTTTTTTAGGACTGTAATTTTTTATCTATAATCAACTCTTCTAAATAATCTTTCATCACCAGTAGTTTTAAGGAAGGAAATAACAAACCAGTGATGATACCTATAACAATGCAAAGTGCTTGCCTCAGAGATGCTGGAAAGCAGTGTTGCCAAAAGGGACCCAGGGGTCCTTGTTGACAGAAATTCAAATACTAGCCAGCAGTGCCCTGGCAGCCAGGAGGCCCAGCATATCCTGGGGGGCATCAGGCACAGCATCGCCAGGCGGCCGAGGGAGGGATTGTCCCGCTCTGCTCTGCACTGGGGCAGCCTCACCTCAAGCCCTGGGGGCAGTTTTGGGCACCACAAAAATGGTGGTGCCTTATAAACTGCTGGAGAGCATCCAAAGCAGGACAGCAAAGATGATGAAGGGCCTTGAGGGGAAGCCATGCAAGGAGTGGCTGAAGTCACTTGGTCTCCTGAGAGGAGAGACCATGGGGAAACCTCATGGCAGTCTGCAACTTCCTCGTCCGGGGAAGAGGAGGGGCAGGCACTGATATTTTCATGGTGATCAGTGATAGGACCTGAGGGAATGGCCTGAAGTTTTGTCAGGGGAGGTTTAGGTTTAATATTAGAAAAAGGCTCTTCACCCAGAGATTAATTAGGCATTGAACAGGCTCCCCAGGGAAGGAGTCACAGCACTAAGCCTAACAGAGTTCAAGATATGTGAGGACAGTTCTTTCAGGCACATGGTATGATTCTTGAGGATGATTCTGTGCAGGGCCAGGAGCTGGACTCAGTGATCCTTGTGGATCCATTCCAACACAGCATATTCTCTGATTTTATAATAGAATAGTGCGCAAAACGTGAAGTTTTGTCTGTGAGAGGAGATTAATAAAGGTGCTCAGGAAACAATGGGAAAGAATGCTTTTAAAAGCCTTCACTTCTAATATGTGGCAGTGTGCCTTTATGATTAATATATTGACCCTTCTGAAATTAATAATAAAGGTTTCACCAACTCAAATGGACAATAGATTTCAGCTTAATTGTCATGTCCTAGTGTGTATGCTTTTGGCACAGACAACTCCTGCCTTGCCAATATGTGGGCTTGTCCCAGTAGCGGAAATTTATGGCAGAGCAACATGTTTATATAAAGTATCCTGGGACTAAAAGCAGCCTAACTGCACTAACACATTATTTTATCTGGGCACTGGAGCCATGCTAAGAAGGGCTATGCCAAATCATATAGGCCAAAGCTAAAAAAAGTTCTATTCATTGTTCTCCACTGCTACATTGATCTTTAAAAACTGCTTAAATCTCTGTTGACTGCTCTGAAAACGGATTTTTTTTTTTTTTTTATCCTGCCCATGTTTATATGCTTTGGCAAATACCCCACTCAGAATATAGCCTAGAAGAATCATTTGGAGACTGGAAAGGTCCTCTGGAGATTGTCTAGTCCAACCCCTCTGCAGGTGCAGGACTTCGTTCTGCTTCGCAAGGTTCGTGCCAGCTCAATTCTCCAGCCTGTTAGGGTCCCTCTGAACCAGCACAACCATCTGGTCTCTCAGCCACTTGTCCCAGTTGTATCAACCGAAAAGCTTCTGTGGGTGTTCTGTGTGCTGATCAAGGGGAAAGATGTCAAACATGACTGGACCCAGTAACAACACACTGGTAGTCTCTTGCCTCCACCTGGGCTTTGTGGTCCTGACCACAACACTGTCAGACTGGCAGTTCAGCCAGTTTTCAGTCCAGCTGAGTGTACACTACTCTAGCTTCTACTTCCTCAGTTTGTCCATGATAAGGGTATTACAGAAAATGGTATCAAAACCTGTTTGATGTCAAGATAAACACTATATCCTACTCCTTTCTCTTTGACCAAATTAGCCATTTTGTTACAGAAAACTGCCAGGTTGGTCAAGCATGACTTCCCCTTTTTAAATCTGCATTAACTACTCCAAATCACTTTCTTCTACTCACCATACTTGGAAATTGCTCCCAGGTCAATTTGCTGTATTGCTTTCCCAGAGAGTGGGATGAAGTTTACTAGCATATATTTTCTCTGGTCCTCCTCTTTTTCTTAAAGACAGGACTGGAAAAAAGAATTTAGGATGAGGACTTAAGGACAAGAATGAACCATTACCCTCAAATGTAGAGTGGATTTCAAGTTAAATGCATGTGACTAAACCTGAAGTTTCTGCTTCTCTTTTTCAATTGTGAAGTATTACTTATTTCATGTGAATAATGTCAACATGAATGGTACCTATAACATACTATTTCAAATCTTTTAAATTGCACAAATAATCCAACAAATGTTAAGCATATGTATTATATACGCAAATATCCCTTTTTTTTGCCTTTGAAAATTGTAAGAGTAATTTAGCATCAACAAGAATAGCTTACTGTTATGAATGTTACTAAGTTCTTTCTTTAAGAGATGAAATTCTCTCCTAGTATATACCTCACAGATAGAGAAGATATATGAATCCTGGACTATTATTCCCCTATGGCAAGAATTCTTACTTCAAAGTAATACTTTGATAATGAAGACAAACGTTCTAAGATAATATATATAAACAGAGTAAAAATATCAACTCATTTGTGCCCTACTGGCAGCAATCAGGGACGGACAACAAGACAACACAGGGACTAGAACACAACCATTCAAAAGATTCATTTTATCCAGCTTTAGGCATCTAAAACTTGGTTGTATAGTCTAGCAAACTGTCTAGACTTTAGATCCAGAGAAAAAAAAAATTCCCCGTGTTATGATCCAGTTTTAAGGTTCTTAGAAATGCCTCTGCCCAAATTAAGGTGCAAGCGAGACCATAAGCCAGTGACAATTGTAAGGGTTTTATTTGATGGTAAATATGAGAGAGAGAGAGAGAAAGAAAGAAGTAGAAAATAGGTGGGGGGCACAGAAAGATTGACAGGGACAGAATAAGGAAAATACCACCACTCTGTGGATCCCAATGATGTTCGTTGATCCTCTGCAGCTGGTCTTCTTGGTGGTAATGATTCCCCAAAAAAACATAGACTCCGATGGGTATATATGCTCAGGCCAGGCAGGCATGGCCGGGCATGTCCCCCTGGAGGTGGGGGGTGCAGTCTCTGACAGCAGACTCCGGGTCTGTTGCATCACGTGCAGCCCTGTGGGACCAAGCCTCTAACGTGAAAGTCCTGTGGATGTGCCCTGTGGGGTTGGGGGTTCCACAGCTGGGCCAGTTTGTGTAATCGGAGGATGGGTGTTTATGGCCTCTCACCAGAGGTTACACGATGCATCTAAAACCTCCTCCTCCCCCCCTCAGCTGAGGGGAGTCTGTGTAAACCTGGCTTCTGTGAGCTGTGCTCTCCCCCCACCCCAAACTCAGTGCAGCTGGTGATTTTGGCCTTTTGTGGATGCATACTTTTCCCTCAGCCTGAGGTGATTGAAAAATAGGTTTCCCTTTATCTAACCAGTAGTTTGACTTCAGTTCAAAGTCCCAGTCTTCAGAGAGGCTTCTTCAGTTGCAGCTTCTTTGTCATGAACAAGACTTTCAATGTGTGAGGCATGGACTATTTTCAGTCTCTGACACCCTGTCATAAGCATATCTGTTTTAGAGTGGCATCAATCACCTTCTAGCTAAAGTTAGAAGTTATCAATCCCAACCTTCTTGTGCAAATTTAGGGAACCCTTTGGTATTTCCTTACATTAGATTTAGAGTTACACAGTCACAAAAATAAACATTTTTTCTTAAAAGATGAGGAGAAAATATTTTAAAATGTATGAAGTACTAGTATAAATATACTTCCAGGCGGAAATGAGAGCTCTTGTTAATACAATCCCAGATAAGTCATTCAATCTGTGCCAGCAGATCCAAATACAGGAACAAAGTTAATACCAGAGAATGTGATGGTACCAGCTGTGCTTTCAAGACCTCTGTGTTTACACACAAGCAAATTGAGAGAACTCTACTAAGGTGAAAAATAAACCCATACATCCATAAGAGGCCACCAAGAGCTTAGACTGCCTAAGGAACTATGAGGTTGATGGATGATGTAGATTTTTGATGGCAGATGAATTATCGTCATTTCTATTCCAAACTATGTTTCCTAGGTAAATGAGTACTGTCATTGACTTGTCCCATCAATCCTGTCAGTATGATGGAACTGGCCACATCAGGGACTAACCTGGTGAAATTTTAAAGTCACAAACAAAGATGGTTGTGCTCTGAGATAAATTACTCCTATTGAGTTATATGCTAGTTGCTTTTGTGGAAAGAACTTTGCCAAGAAGGAGGTTTTATATTAATTGCATATGAAGATATAAGTTAATTACCCATGTTTTCTGTCTACCTTTTCAGTATGTGATATAAACAGATATGTAACTGAGAAGACTCTTAGAAATCCTGAGTCTGAGAAAGTGTGGATATGGTGCATACTAGTACTTTCTTTGCACCTTCTTTTGATCTTAGTGCTCTTTTGAATTCAATTTTAGTAAGCAAAATACGTGTGCTAGAAATCTGAAGGGATTCACAGGAACCTTCTAAAGTCACCTTTTCGATAGCATATTTCTAGGTTCATCATATATTCACTCTAATAGAAGAAGCAAAACAAACAAACAAAAATCCATGTAATCAAAGCTAAATTATACAGCAAAGATCCCCCAATAGCTGCATTTGACCAGCTGAAACCCTAAAATGGCATTGCTTAACCACAGATTTTGGAGACAGCTGCAAATATTGTTAGTATGACTGGCTCAAAAGGCAAGAAAATACACAGTGGTATTCAGAATGCTTGTGACATACAAAACATCAGACAAGTTGGAAAAAGGAGAGGAAACTGTAGACTGAGTAGATAAATTCTCTTGGAGCTCAAGTACATTATCACTGTTGGTCCTCAAATGAGTTGCCTGCTAGACATCCATATTTCCAGTGTCAAACATTTTCTCCATTTTAAGTAATTGCCATGATCAGTTCTATTAACTTTCTTCTATTTGGTGAGATGAATAGAACAAACTCCTTAATTCTGCATGATGGAGTCTATCTTATGTCTCCTTCACTTTGTGGTCCCTGTACTTAGCTTTGGATTCTTTACCTTTTCATATATATATATTGGGCTTACATGGCAAGGTTTAGGTAGTGGGGGGTCTGCAGGCATGGCTCTAGTGAGAAGACACCAGAAGCTGCCCCTATGTCCAACAGAGATGGTTCCAATTTCTTTCAATGGGGACCCTTTGTTGGCCAAAGCTGAGCCCACCAGTGATGTTGGCAGCACCTCTATGAAAACATATTTAAGAAAAGGTAAATCTGCTGCATAGCTGGGAGGGAGGTGTGAGAAAATGTGAGAAACAGCTCTAAAGGCATCAAGTTCAGTGAAGTAGGAGGGGGAGGAGGTCCTCCAGCCACCAAAGAAAAGATTTCCCTGCAGAGAGTGGTGAAAGACGTTATCTGTGCAGGCCCACAGGGGAGGAGAAATTCACCTGCAGCCTGTGAAGGGCCCCATGCTGGAGCAGCTAGATAAGCCTTGAAGAAACTGTGGTCTGTGAAGATCCTGCACGGGAGCAAGCTTCTGGCAGGACTCCATGGAGAAGAGCCCACACAGAAACAAGTTTTATGTAAGGAACTGTGGTCCTGCAGGGGAGCAAAGCTGGAGCAGTCTGAGTGAGTCCCTGAGGGATTGCACCCCATGGAAAGGAACCTCCATGGAGCAAGTTTTTGAAGAACCCACACTGAAGAAGTTTGTGAAGGGATATTCTATGGGAGGCACACCATACTAGAGCAAGGGAAGAGTGTGAAAGGGAAGAAGTAGCAGAGACAATGTGTGAGGAACAGACTCCAACTCCCATTCCCTGTTCCCCTGGGCTGCTTGGGGAAAGGAGGGAAAGAAGCAGGGAGTGAAGCTGAGCCTGGGAAGAAGGGAGGAGTGTGTGAAAAATGCTTTTAGGTATGCTCCTATTTCCCATTATCCTGCTCTGTTTAATTTGCAATAAATTAAATTATTTTCCCCAAGCCAAGTCTATTTTGCCTGTAATGGTGATTAGTAAGTGAGCTCCCCATCCTTATTACAATCCATGAACTTTTTTGTCATGTTTTCTCCCCTTGTTCTTGTTGAGGAGGGGAGTGATACAGCTGCTTTGTGGACACCTGGAGTCCAAAAAAGGTCAACCTATCACAATACACTAAGAGTTAAAAATGCTTTATGGCCACCAATGTTTCTGAGTGGAAAAGCAAAGGTGATTTTATGTGAATTAACATGTATCACATAATCAGAGTTGAAATTGAGAGGGATCTCTAGCGATCATGTTGTCCAACCCCTCTGCTCCAGCAGGGTCACCTGCAGCCAGTTGCTCCTGACCATGCGCAGATGGCTTTCATGTATCTCTAAGGATGGAGACTCCATCCACAACTTTACTGGGCAAATTATGCCAGTTCTCAGTCACCTGACAGTTTCCTGATGTTCATAGGGAACATGCTGTGTTTTAGTTCGCACCCATCGGCTCTTGTCCATACTGGGCATCACTGAAGAGAGCCTGGCTCCATGTCCATTACACCTTCCCTCCAGGTATTGGTACATATTTATGGGATGCCCCCTAAACCTTCTCTTCTCTACACTAAACAGCTCCAGTTGTCTCAACTTTTCCCTATGTAAGTGATGCCCCAATCCTTTAGTCACCGTAATGGGCCTTCACTGGTCTCTCATGTGGCTCCATAATGTCTCTTGTACAGTTTTTTAAGCAGCCATTAACAAATCTTAAAGCAGTTTTCACCTTTTGCTTGCATACAGTTCCCAGGCTCTGCAAGGGGAAAAAAGTCCTCCAAAGAAACCACTGCCATCATGACCTGGTGGTTTTAATCAATAAAAGGCAAGAAGAAATCTCCTTTAGTTTCTTAGGGAACGCTGTCCCATGCATCCACATTACAAAGCGTATATTACAGTTAATGTGATAATGTGTCATATAAATCTCGGTTAATACTATTTTCTGTGTAGTTTATCTTTATAGTCTGATTTTAAGTGGGAGATGCATTTTCATTTCTGCTTTTATCTTTCTTTTCTTCTCTTATTTTTGTATCCATTCCTATCAATACTAGGCCCATTCCATTACCTGACTGTTTAAAATACTCCCTTTCTCATTTTACACATTCATCTCAGAATATCTCTCGTCTCCAAATTCACTCTTTTGTCTTCATTTGCTGTTAGCAGCTTCCCTGAATTACATTTTTCAAATGAAAACACTTTTTTCTCTCATGAAACACAGACAATCTATATGTTTCTTCAGGATTTATTCTTTGTGACTCTTAACAGCCAGGATGCTGAGTAAGGACAAATCAATAGAGGCAATCATTGTGTCACAGAATCCTCATCATGAACACTCATGTAGATGGTAATTTTTGTCTGATCATTAACTAGTTGACCCACGATCCATCTGAACCTTCAAAAGAAAAGCTAAATAAAGAACATTTTAGATGTCTTCCATTAAATTAAAGCTAAATTAAAATTCCAGGCCTTGGAGTCATTATATGACTACTTGGTACTCTTTTGAGGAGTCAGAGTTTATAAACTAATGAATGAGACCTAAATACCGTATGCTAGTTTAATCTGTGGCAGTTAATCTTCCTCCAGTATTTTTCATGCTCTTTAATAGGAAACTTTATCATATTATTAAGTCTGAATCCTTAAAGTTCAGAAGCATTTCACAGCATGATTAAACTGTGAAATGTATTTGAAACTAATTGCTTCTGACAACTGCCATTAGACACATATTTACAAATATATTTTCTAATTCCTTAATAGCAAGAACTTCTTGTTGTCTTTTGAACTTTTGGGCTGTCTTGTGAGCAACACGCTAAAATCCACTTTTGCTTTAACTGTTTAAGCACCATGTAAGAGAACAAGTCGCAGTTATAAACTACTGGTGTCAAAAGAAGCAGCACAGGTCATGCAGAGTGTTCTGGTTGACACTACATATTGATGCTGACTAGACTGCAAGATGTAGGAAGAAATGACACCTACCTTTTTAAAAGAGATTCTTTAAAGGCTGATTCAATAAACAAGTCTAGTAATACCATTGTTAATACTGAAAACGTAAGATAAAATCTCTTGCTTTTTTGCTGCTATTTGGAAAACTAATAATTCAGAATAGATTGTATTCTGATTATTATAAACTTTTTATCATGTTATGCAGCAGACTATAGAATGCTTTATGGTAAACAGGCACTGCAATTGCCAGATGCTATTTCTCAAATTAATCAATCATACCCTGTAATTTTTGAAGTGGGATTTTTGTAATTTCCTAATCTGCTAAATTGATGCTGTAGAAAACTGGGGCTGCAGTTACTTTATGAAATCCTCATATTTACCCAGTTAATTTCTGATATACAGTATAAAGCATTGACAAGATGTCAACAGTTATCTCTCCACAAAGTTTACAATTCTTAACTAACAAAAGAAGATGAAGCAAGAAAATGGGGGGAATTATCATTCCTATTTAACTTCTTTGAGCTAAAGTTGAGGAAAAAAAATGGCAAGATTTGATATGAATCCCCTTGCAGGTGCTTTTCTCTCTCCATTAACTCTAGACAACCTTGATTAGATGCCTTACTTTTAAATGGTAATCATTAACTGGGATGCATATCACTAAATGGTTTCCCCTAAATCACAAAGTTTTTTAGCAAGACTTTGTTCAATATCTGATGTAGTCTAATTCCTTACTCACAGGACTCTGAGTCCTACTTTCTTGCTATACAGTGATGAAGAAATGGAGTGTCCTTTATCACAATTCCTGCTACATCTAAATTACAGAGGGAGTAAACTTTATTATATAAAGAGTGATAGTGGCAAAAGAAAGCAAAGTGAACCCCTTTGTCAATGTGCACATTCTAACCCAGTTAAAATAGGAGTATCCTTGCTTCCTGATTTTCAGAGACTTTTATTTAGGCCACGTGAAAGCTAATTTTGTTCAAAACACACAAAGATAACCCCCAATAGGATGAAATAGTTTTATCTAGACTATTCAGATTTCAACAGGAAAGATTTATCTCCCCTCCTCTGCGCAAGGAATTATTTTAGTAGCAACTGTAATGAACTTAATGAAGGCATATTTCATACCCCCATTATAGCCTCTTTTTCTATGGCTTTCCATTTTTTATATAGAGGAACATAATGTTAACATAAGGCTAACACTAATACCATAATCTACTTTAAACTACTTTTCAGTTTTAGACTTTCATTAAATAAGTCATTAGCATTTTGAATAAAATGTTAATGTCATCACCACTAAAATGTTTTTGTCCTATGTAAATCAGAATTTATTGTGTTTATGTGTGAATTTTCCAAATGACTTATCACTGATCATTGATTCTAGAATATATTTTGGTGACTAGAGAGTATTCTATTGGTACTGGAACAAATAAAGCCCAAATTATTTATTTAGCTTTGTCTTTTTCCATGTTATTGAATTTCAATATTCACGTGCTCCTTTCCTAAGATTTTTTCTAAACCTCTGACTTATTCTCACATGGTATTTCCATACTACGCTGCTCCAACCTAGACTGTATTCCTGACTACTTTAACTTATTTCACTTCTATGTCTGACAATAACCTAAAATTGCCCTTTCTCCTTCCATCACAGCCTTGCTTATGTCACATCTGCATTCATCCTAGCAGTTTTTCTGTGTTATGCTGTTTGTGTGACAGATAGGCATATATCCCAGCTGTCAAAGATGTTGTTCCTATATTGCTTCAGAAGGTAGCAAAGGTCCTTCAAACAAGAATTGTACTTGAGTTAGTCAAAACACCTCAGAAATCCACCACCATATGTGTCTAAAGATATGCTTATGATTCTTAAGGGGTTTACCCTCAGGTTTTCAAGATTTCTTAGAAGTTGGCTTGTGTTGTTCTATTTTTTTGTCTTATTTGTGCTGCATTGGTCTCCTTCACACAGACATTTAACAGTCTTTTCTTATTACAAAAATAAAGGAATATCTACTTTCCTCCCTTGGTTACTGACTAATACACACCTATAAACCACAACTGTCTTATAAATTAATAAATCTAAGAAAATTAGTCTGTTTAGATTATCCCACACAGTATGCCTCCACATTTTTTCCAGACTTGATCACTAGAAAAGAACTAATAGTTAACCAAATACAAGCCAGAACAGATGACTGCTACCAAAATAAATTTTTCTAGTTCAGAAACTCCTGACCAGAAAAGCAGGATGGCACGTCACACCAGTGAGGAACGCTTCAAAAGAGGCTCTATTACAAGCACAGTGCCTTTAAAATATATACTTGGACAAGAGGGAATGAATTATTAGAGAGCCAGACTGAAGGGGAATGATTCAGAGGGATGGAACACTGCTCCTTTTAAGAAAGGATGAAAAAGTTGGAGCTGCTCAGCCTGGACAAGAAGGGATTCCAGGAAAATCTTATTATGGCCTTTCAGTACTTAAAGAAGACTAGTACTAAAAACACAGGACTTTTTACCAAGGCCCATAGTGACAGGAAAAGGCGAAATATTTTTAAACTGACAGAGAGTAGGTTTAGATAGGACATAAGGAAAACATTTTTTATGATGAGGGTGACGAGACACTGGAACAGGTTGCACAGAGAGGTGATGGAAGCCCCATCATTGGAAGTGTTCAAGGTTGGGCAGGGCTTGGAGCAATCTGATCGAGAGAAGTCCCTGCTCACGGCAGCAGAACTGGCCTTTGAAGGTCCATTTGAACCCAAACCATTCTATAATTCTGTGAACAACCTTTTTTTTTTTTTTTTCCTTAAGTAGAGCCCATTGTTAGAGCTAGTATAAGCTCAAAGCACACTTAAGTGTATACATACAGTACCCATGTATGTGTCTCTTCAAACCTTTGTGTGTTCTCGTGACTTCTTAAAACAGAATTTTCCTCCTAACTCTTACCTATTTTAGTTTTATCTACTCAATATTCTTGACATAGCAAGCTACCACTGGATTTTGTTTTATGGCACCTTTAAGAGTAGAACTGATTTATTCTTTATTTATTACTTATAACTCATTAGAAAGATTCACATTGCATTTAAAAAATATCATTCAGGCATTTTCATAATTCTTTACTGGTCAACAGAAACAATTGAGCCTCAGACGTATTTCCTACATTTAGGCAGCCAACACAGTAGAAGAGTCAGTTTAACTACAAGGATCACACCTGCTATTATTGGGCAAAATCTTTGTTAAACCTTTTGGTGTTTTATAAAAGCAAGAGTATGTGAAGAAAGCATTTAGATGGAGGATTGTATCTTTGTAAATGGTTCTTTAAATTGATCACTAATACAGTCTTACACTTGAATTACTTAATTAAATGATGCTACTTGTATAGAAGATAGGAATAAAAACGGTATATTTAATACGACTAAAGTTGAATAGCTGTGGTTTTTAATTTTAGCTCTCATTGTCTTTATTTTGGGGTCAGCATTTGTAGTAGAGTAAGCCAGATGGCTGATGCATCACTTTCGAGAACTTCTGAAATTTCGTTAAATACTCTTTATTGTTATTCTGCACAGTAACACTGCCATTGGAGGAGTGAGGAAAAATCATAGATTTAGGAGAAAATAAAAGAGAAAGCAATGAGCATGAGAAGATTTCTGAAGTGTGTGCTGCAAATTCCATTTAAATCTCTGCTGGATTTCTTTTCTCAGCCCACCCTGTGGCAATGGGAATCTGTACTTGTTCTGTAATCTGTAGTCTTTTTCATGTTTCTACACTTACCTGACACAGAAATGTTGAAGCAGGTATTTGCTGTTTAGCCAGAAACAGGAATTTGAGGAATTAATGCCTCATAAAAAAGATAAACCAAAAAACCAGACCAAAACAAACCAAAACCAAAAAAAAACCCAAAAAACCAACCAAACAAAAAAAAAAAAAAACCAGCAGAGAATGAAGGAAGAAATCAACAAAAAAAACCTGCTCTAGTGTCTAATGATAATTTTTCAATGCTATGCAACAATTTTTTAGATAGCACTTTAGATATCCAAGTGTCCTAAGATGTTCAAAAATGCAATCAATAAAACCATCCACAGAAATACAACTTAGCATTAGGGGAATTTACAGTGAAAACTTCAGAGCAAATTAGCCTTATGAGAGTGTGAGTTTGAAGATTTCTGAAGTAGATAGAAATTCAGCTTCAAGAAATGAAAGACGACATTACAAAGGACTTTTGAAAGGGACTAATGTCAAGACACGCCTGTAGGTAGCTGGAAATATCGGTCTAACAGGGATAATGCATAGCAAGCCATAAAGGCACTCCATGAAATTGTAAGTCAACCTGAAAAATATCTTGGAGACAAAAGTGCAATATGGTACCACCCTGATTAGTCAACCACTGTTTACTGTCAGTCTCTGTTCTCCAAAATCAAAGCATTATGTCAAAGCACTGAGTGTGTTTGTTTTTTTTCTTTTATCTCAGGTCTGTCTCATGAAGATATTAACAGTTAAAATATTCCTGGGGTCTTTAATCTTAGTATTGCAAAGACACAACTAGTCAATACATAACTGTTTTTTGATGAGTACTATTATCTCAGCTAACAGGTGGATGAGTGACTTGCCTGAATAATAGTTGCATTTAAGTGGTAAAAAAAAAGATGAAATAATAATAATAATTAAATTTTTTGAGTGGATGGATGGATGGATTTTAAAATTTAAAAGTTAGTCTTAAATAAAAAGGACATCATTTAAAAGGACGACCATT
Source organism: Struthidea cinerea (assembly GCA_013397865.1). Classification (NCBI taxonomy): domain Eukaryota; kingdom Metazoa; phylum Chordata; class Aves; order Passeriformes; family Corcoracidae; genus Struthidea; species Struthidea cinerea. The sequence goes on from VZTI01010898.1 coordinate 1,088,325, forward strand.
TTTTAAAATTCTGTCACCAGCTGTTTTGTTCTATTCCCTGTTATGATTGAATAGAAAAGTTTTCTAACTTAAAATATAAATTTTCATTGCTTGAAACAATAAGCATGAATTCTGTACAAACTGGAAAGCACTCTCTGTCTTCTGCTTATGGTCATATTATATTATTCTGAAGAGAAAAGTAATGAAAATTTTGGAACAGTGCGCCCCACTGGTATTACTGTAGTTAGTTCTATGTGACTCTATTTGAACTGTGTTATTTTATATCTGTTGTAACACAAGGAAAATAGCATCACAGGATGACCTTATAAAAGTATTTCTCAAGTTTATAAAATTTGTTAATCCACCATATTCTCTTAGAAATCACTCTGTATAATAATTTATTAGACATTGTGGAAATGGTCACATATGCTAAACTCCGCTGTCACAGATGCTTCCATTACCTAGTCTGACAACCAGCTTTTGTCAGAATATGACCTTTCTCCAAAGAACCAAAGCATGCTAATTAGACCTATGAAAGGGAAAGAAATCTTCAATTTAAAAGCCAATATTTTTATCTCCACAAACTTAACACAGCCTATGTTGTGTATTCTTGTTAACTATGTTGCATACACCTCATGACTTTTATAAAAATTGTTGTTTAAACATTAGGAAAAATATGTAGGTGAGTTTTTCAGTTGTTTTGTTTAACACTGTGTTGCACGTATGTTACTTCACTCATGATTCAGTATATGACTTTTTCAAATTAATTTATTTCTCCTTTTACACTAAAATGTCTGAAACAGCTAATAGTAATGAATTTGCAATAAACTAGCTTGAAATGACAACTTTATAGCTTGTAATTGGTGTCTACAAATGCCTTCTGCAGGAGCAGCAATTTCTACAAGATTGAGATATTGATCATTAGCACAATGATCCATGTCACAAGCAACTTAGTTTATCATAAACTCATTTCTTTAATGACATAAGTAAGCATTTTAACTCAGAAGATGTTTCAATAAATCAGCACAATATTGCATCTGAATGCTATCAGAAAGAACATTACTTTGGTGGATGAAAAGATAAAATATTTTCAGCAAACACTATAAGAATAGGAAAAAACTGTGCCACGGCCCTGATAACATGGTAACGAAGTTAAGTTACCTACCCTAAAGAGGGACTTCGGGAAATTTCCCTGATAGTGCAACCCAAAGTCTGAGGGCTTTTTGTTCTTGTTTACTTTTTTATTCTTCAGAAAACTTAGAGCTGTATGAAATTGTGTATTTAATTAGCAACAGAACAGTGCATAAACAAATATTTTTCTTCTATAAACTGCTGGTCAGACATTCCTTTTGTATATTGGCTCTAAGTATTCTGTGAAAAAAAAGAGCTGGGTGCAGATAAGCTGCCACTAAGCATCAAAAGCAGTGAAAAATAACAGCTGCAAAAGGGAAAATCCCTCTGCTCTGAGTCACTGTGCACCATAACTGTAATATGAGGTAAAAAGTTGTATTATGGTCAGATTGTGAGAAAAGAAGGGGCAGTCAGACTCTGACAACACAAACATGTACCCAGAGGTGTATGACTGATCTAAGTGAAGGTTTTTCTCTATTGATGCTCTGAAAATATCCATCATCCAAGAGATTCAAAACATGAGCCCTCCCAATAGGGAATACTCAGGCTGAACAGAGACAAGATAGATAAGAGATGGCATGAGGGAGTGAAAACCACTGTGAGGATGATAGACATGACTGGGGCAAAAACTACCCAAAGAGCAGGTCAGAGAGAATTCTTTTCCTGTCAGAAAGTGATGATTCTCCCAAAACACTCACATAAGTGTAGAGATTTTGAGATTGTATCTTTCAGAAAGTAAAACTGATCAAAAGTATGATCAAGAGAAAAAAAAACAAACAAACAAAAAAAAAAAAAAAAAAAAAAAAAAAAAAAAAAAACAACCAACCTTATTTCAGCACTTTGGAAGAATGTTACCATCAGTTTATCCTGGTTTTTTGCCTTTTTTTTTTTTACTGATACAATAATTTAGTATAATTATAATTGTTTTTTCTTTCTATCATGTTGTATGCTACATAGAAAATAAAATTGTTGGATCTCAAGCAGTTTTTCTGTCCCTCTTCACCAGCTCCTTATTTTTTCATATTTTTTTATTTATAAATTTTAAATTATTGCCATAAGAACAGAAAGAAACAAGCAAACAACCTTTTCCAGGCAGTCCTAAATCGTCTGGTCACTGCTGCTGTATATATCACCAAAGTATTCAAGAATTTTTAAGAGAATCATAAAATCTTTTGTATATTTCTCTTGCTTGAAAAAGTATTAAACCTTGGCTTCAGAATTGAAATCAGAGCACTTGTATTAGATCAGTCTGCCATTAATATCAAATGCCAATTTCCAAACTGCAGGTGAAATCTTCCCTTGAAGTGTTCTTGACCAGTCAAGACCAAAGTTTTACTTGAGGATCTTTTAGAGATAACCTTCTTGGTATGGATACCTTAACAGGGGACCCAAAGGACCCAAATACAGCTAAAAACTTTCATACAATACAGCTTATGAACCAGTTAAACATAACATGGTTAATGGCATTAAGCATGGTAAGTTGTGGAGAGCTGAAAGTCTATTCATTGTATTGCTCCGAATTAACAGATCAATAAGCTCTGCGTATGGACTCTCTATCATCAACAAGAAAAATCTTTGTGAAGCTCATTTTAGAAAGGAGATATGTTTTGTAGTCTTGTACAGCTGAGAACACAGATTCTCAATTTTCTGAATTATAATAACTTCTCTCCTTCAAGCACACATTGTATTTAGGCTTGCCAGATGCATGTGCACCAACTGATGCTTAGAAACTGAAATTTTAATAAAAGAGTTCAGACAATACATGCTTTCTTTGCTGTTGATCCCTGTGCACTTTGTTTCTCAATCCTAGAAAGAACCTATGGACTGTTGTCATCCCAAGAGCTTTGGTGATTTTGGTGCTTTGTTATAAGTTCTTGTAAAAATAAAAACCACAAACTTTTGTGGATAATAGCTTGACAGAAACTTCTTAACCTAAGGGGGAATAATTTATTCCTCAAAATATATGAAGAAGTAGCTTAAATACATAATTTAAGTTCCTGGGAAAAACCTGGAAAAGCATTGAAGTAACACTTCTGTTTCAAAATGAAAATATACACAAGAGACTTTTATTTTCAAATGACCATACTTTAAAGAGTTATCTTTTTTGTAGTCTTTGTAGCTGATTTTTAGCCAACTTGACAAAAGATAAATTCAATAAATTAAAGAAAAAATTGTAACAACCATAACCTTGCCTTGGACTCATTAGTACAGGGATTAAAAAAGGAAAAACAAAGGGAGAGGCAAAGAAGGGTAAATGAGAAGAGTTGGCAATGGTGATGTATGGAATAATAATGGCCAGGCAAATAAAAAAGTAAGAAATATTCATTAATAGGTAACATAAAACGTGATCCTTCACCCCTACTCCATCTTCACCCGTAATTAGTCACTGACAGTTATTGCTGGAGACATAGGTACAATCTGTTTCTGCAATTGATAATACATCTGAGCCGAGATAGGAGACTTTGTTCTAGGATAAGGATTTGAAAATTAGTGGGACTTTAGGATGGGTTTGTCTTTCTAATCCACCTGGCTTGAAACTTGTTTTTACATTATACAGCCCCAAAATTGTAGTTAAGAAGTGTTCTTTAAGTAAAAGGATTATAGTGGATTGTTGCAGGTGGAAAATGTTGTGCACCTATAGGATTTAAGTATATTGCTTTTAGTATTGGAATCTGATTCTAGATTTTCTTCTTTGATGTGACTGTTTCTAATTAATTCTTAGATAGTTTGTTAATTGTTTTGATTATGGAAATTTTATTTAGCAAAGTTACGGAAAAGGAAAGGACTGAGTTAATATCTGAGGATTCTCTCATCAAGACACACACGATGTTTCAAGGTAACAGGATGCTTTTAAATATTTACACTTAATTGGGATGCAACAAATTGACCGGGTTAAAGCTCAGATGTTTTGCAGTTAGAACCAGAAGACTTCTATTGATGACTTGATTTATTTGAGTTTCTTGGATTTTTGTCTGGGATTATCGGAACTGAAACATCTGTTCATTCAATAAAACGGTAGTGAGTAAAAAAGATCTTAAGGCATCTCTGTAGTAAAACAGTTCAGGTATGATATAATACCCAACTGGAATGACCAGAAACAACCATCTGGTGTTTTTCTGGACATCTACAAGCAACAGACTGTAAGTGTTATTTGGCATTGCAGAACTGTTTAAAAGATCTTCACAGCTAACTTTAATGAGTGAGAATGAGGTCAAGAAAAAAGTGAGTTAATGTTAGAGTAGAAAGTTAAAATCAGTTAGGGTAGCAAAAAAAAAAAAATTATCTAGGAATCCTTTTCTTGGTGAATGAGCCACATACTGAGGAAGTGATGTACCACTGGCAGTGCCATATTTCTCTTTCCCTGGCTCAGTTTTAACTTCATTTCTTGTGCCAACAACCATGTCAGAAAGTCTCAAAGGCAACAGTTCCATAATTAACAAGAAAGTTCTCACTCAGAAGCAGCCTGTTCTCTTCATTTTTGGCAGAAACAGCCTGACTTACACTGACTATTTTCCAAATGTCATTAAAGGAATGGGCACATAAAATACATAGTGATCAAGAAGTGTAGGACCTCACACCATATCAGCCAGTCTATAGGAACTGTGTGCACTTACCTCACAGTAAAATAGGTCATGGGAAAAGAGTTTTCTGCTTCATTTTCATTCCAAGACACCATTATGATCTGTTACTGTAGGCTACCTATCAAGCAAATTTTGTAATTGCTATTAACCTGCATATTGTTGTGATTTGTCTGTGTTTTTTAAAAAAATAAGCTATTATAGCTTAAATGGATTCATCTTGCACAGTTTGAATATGTGACTGTGAACACAGAAAATTCATCCAAAGCTAGGCAGTTTTACAATTTGAAAATGAAATGTGAGTGGGTTTGGGCTACATGTGGAAATATGGCTGGAGCTAGGAAAACACCTTCAAGAAAGGAGACAAACTTCCTTGCTGTCAGAAGGCAAACTTATAATAACTGTTTATTCCTGAGTCTCCCTTAATGCTGTTTGTACATATCCAGCTCCTGCGAAACAATGTCTCTGGCATCTCTGTGAACATGCTGATTCTACCTCAGTTCTTATTGCTTAGTGTCTCATGCCCTAACCAAAAAAAATTCACTCAGAAATGATGTGATCTTTGATCTAAACAGAAATGAAAGTGTATTTTATAACTCTTTGAACTACACAGTTATTTAGCTCTCAACTACAGATAAATATCTTTTAAGAGTATTACTGCCTATCTCAGTTATAATAATCAAGGCAATGCAAATAGATAGCTATTACACTCCTAAGTACAGTATATTGAAATAACAGCCTCAGGAGATGGGCTTTGCTTAATGAAAACAAACAAAAAAACAGAATAGTTTATTTTGTTATATTATTTTATTTATGTCTTTTTGTTTCTCTTTGAAATAACTATATCATCTCTCAAAAGTATAGGGGGACATTTCTACTGTATTTACAGAAATCAAAATTCTTCAGATTTTCTAAACACATGGTATTTTCACAAAGGTTTCCTAAATGACAGAGAGGCTGAAGACCACATTTGTAGAACAGAAAAAAAAAAAAAAGAAGACTCCTAATATCTGTTGTAAAACTAATTTTAAGCAGAATTCCATTGCATTGCTAAAGTACTCATATACTGTCTAATTCTCAATGAACAAAGTTCCATTGGCACTGTAGCTCTCGGCAGTTCAGTCACATAGTCACTAGGTCCTGCCCCTGTGCACGCTCAAGAGATAAGATATTCTAATTTTTTTTCACAGTATAAGTGAAAGGATCTCTGCTTTTCTTTCTAAATAACTCAAATCATAAAGCTATTAGAGAGGGTGTTGGGAACACAGACTGAAATCTCTTCTCTATGTTAAGGTCCTTGAAACCATGTGTTTTTATTTTACAGAAGTATCCAAGCTAAACTCTCATTCTGAGAGACTTATAACTGCATGTAGTCTGAAAACAATTTGTTGGAGTAATTATCTTTATTATGGTCTGGCAGAGATTAATATAAAATATATAATAGTCCTGAGAGTCGGAGGTAGATCGAATGACTATTAAATAACTATTTCAAGTAAAAGGGTTTATCTGTGGTCCCAACTGACCTATTGCAGTAACACAATGCAGAGAAACCTTGGGGACCCTGAGGAGGAAAAGGGGTGGGCGAGGCAGGTGGATGCTGTCGGCTACATGCAAACCTGTCTGTGTGCATGTGCACCGACGCGTGTAAGCCAGACACTTGAGATTGGTTAGCAGAGGGTGTTAAGAAATTTGCAAGCCTGTATCAACATTGCAAGTGTCCAATAGTTCAGTTTATATTTTTCATTTTTCTCATAAGTACATAGTTTTTTGATTACGAGTTAATTATGGACCATTAATAAATCAATGCAACACTTCAGTCTGGAAGGATTAAAGGCTATAAACTGAACATACATACTTCTCTCTGCTAGAAGTAAATTCTACAGCCCAGAGTCATTAGTGAGGGCAGCAAACTACAGAATCCCCTGGTTCCCTATGCTGTGGAACAGTGGTCTAAATATACATATATTCAGAAAAACATATTTAAAGTAAAGCTAATTTTAAAGAAAACAGTCTTTGGTTCGCTTTTGAAAAAAAAGTAGATTAATACTGTAAAATATGAGTCCAATATGATTTTGTACAACCAATTGTGTCTCAACATGACAGGATCATTTTTTGCCAATATCCAGTTCAAACTTCCCACACATGAGGCAGACATTTTGGGCTTCAGTTTTGAAGCATTCTTTTCTTTCCACGAAAATCTCGACAGTGATGCACTGATCTGTTTTGCACTGTGAAGAGAAGTATTTGGATGGCTTGGTCACATCTTATTTCTGTTCCTACTTGCCTCATGTATGCCCAAATTTAGTAGGGTAACAGGAAATTTTTTGTATTTCTCAAGATCTAAAATAACTTTAAAATCGGGACATTTTTCCTCTTTACTTCATTGTAGGAACTTCAACATTTCTATTTTTGTTCTCTGTACATTTTATTTGCATTCAGTTTACAAGAGACCTTATATACATTTTTGTTAAATATTTGTGCTGACTAACAAAATTGATGTGAGCAAAATCTGCCTCAAGAAATGAAAATCTAACTTTTGATAGAAAAAAATTTTCTAAGCCATTTAAAAAATATAGATTAAATGACAGGCAAGTTGAAAAGCAATACTACCAAATATAACTAACTGGTTTTGACACGCTTTGTAAGAAGAGGCATTCTGAACTGACACATTACAAGCACATTATGCCCCTGGGTCCCCTGAGAATATCTGCTTGAAATGCATTTGGTCATATTTTTCTTGCATAAACAATTGAACATAGTTCAATAATTAACCACTGCAAACACCTTTAATTCTGACAGGTTTGGGCCACATGGTGCTATTAGAATCTATCTTCCTTCTACTCTCTGGTAATTTTTGATTGAAAGAAACTAATTATTTTTTTGATCAAGACCTCACTCTCCCCTATAAAAGAATATTAAGAGATTTTATTTTTCCTTCTTTTGTGAAATTCTTTGGAGACTACTGGCTTTTGTAACTTTTCTTTCCTAGTCTCCTGTATCATATTTCTGAACTCCCACACAAGGATCCATTCACAGTTAGTGCTTGTTTGTTATTTGATATCAGCCCTTCCATATATTTCCTTGCTTAGACTCATGACCTGTAATTTATCACATAATTTAAAACAGTAAACACTATTTAGAATTTACATATATCAGCAAACTTTAAAATCTTTCCAGAATTATTAGATGCTTTTAATAAAGCAAAAGACTTCTTTTGTGACCAATAATAGGATAAATTTCTTTTTGTGCACCTAAAGATGATCCTATATCCTTTCATAATATAGACATACAGGTAAAAATATTTTCTTTTCTGTAGACTACTTCTTTGGAGAACCAATGGTGGGGCTTCGTTGTTGTTGTTTTTTTAATGTCATTAGAAACTACAAACACCAACTAGAGAAAATGAAGAAAACCTGAAGGACATCCTTTGCAGGATGATTATAATTTTCTTGATAGTAAATATAGATTTTTATGTTTTATAGAGCTTCATACTAACTTGTCCACATCAATCCCATTTTTGTTTGCAAATATCAAGTTGCTAAAAAGTTGCTAAAAACAATGTATCAATCTAAAAAAATATTCTTTTTATAGGTAAGAAGCTGCCTAATATGGTTAAATTTATCTTTTTTCTTTTAGAATATGGATTATGTCACTACCATAAAGTCAGAAAATATCTAGAAAATTTTTGATGTATTTTCCTGTAAATAGAACTGTTTCATAAATTTGTTAAAGGGCTATTTTGTTTATTTCTTTATGTAAAGAGAATCCAAACTATACAACTTCAAAAGATTAAAATTCTCCTTATCAGCCAAGATGCAGAGCTTATGTCAATCAGTGCAGTTAGGATTGTTTTACCCATTTCATCCTGGTCAAAAGACCCCTTTACAATAACATTAAGAAAATCTTCATTGCTTCTCTCTGTGCCTTGAATTCCCACTAACAGCTATAAGGAGATTGCAGGCATGCTGTACTTCTGACTTCATCTTAAGAGTCAAGTGTTTGAAACTCTCTTTGGGGATCAGTAAAGATTTTTTATTTTCTCTTTAAGAAGGAAAAAATAAAATGCCATAGTGTGTCCTAATTTTGATTTTTTCTATCCTGTCAATGGAAGTCCTGTTATATTATTTCAGTAATACCCCCCATCAAGTGCACAATAAAAGCATCATAAGGAAGAGGATTGTTGGAATGTTTTCTTTTGAATTAATGACACATGTCTGCTTAGTTGAGATAATAAAACTGTTTGCATTAGCAGCAAAATCAGTTTCTGGCTGACAGATCAGCTACTTTTCTTTTTTTTTTTTCTTTATTTTAACAAGTGGATCCATTCCTTCCAGAGCTGCAGCAATCCCATTCCTGTATGGGTAGTTAAGCAAACCTGCCTTTGCGCTATTAGCATTATGCAAATGAGGTTAAAATTCTTAATGCAATGACACTTTGGCTATCAAATGTGCTGTGGAGGGAAGAAAGTTGATAATGAAACAAGCATATTCTCAGAAAAGAGAGAGAAGCAGCTAACTTCCCATTTATTTTTGCATACTTTATAACCATTCTACATAAACTTACAAACAGGTCTTTGAAGTTATGCACTAGCATAATTACACTATAATAAGTTTTCACGTTGTTTTTGTTTTTCTTTAATTTCTTATTGTCTTACACAAAGTTGAGCTACATTGGAAGTATGCATTTTGCTTAGGACTGCTCCTCCTCCTTACTCACAGCAGTCCCATCAAAACAATTTTAGTTCAAAGGATGGGCCTTAAGAGTAGTATGTACAGAAGGATTCTTCCTTCCTCCCTCCCTTTCTTCCTCCCTCCCTTCTTTCCTTCCTACCTTCCTACCTTCCATCTTTCACTCCTCCCTTCCTCCCTTCTCTTCTCCCCTCCTCCCTTCCCCCGTCTCCTCCTCCCTTCCTCCCTTCCATGCCTGGCTGCAGGATTGCATGTCCCAGCTGTGCCAGCGCCTGACTCCCTGCAGATCCTGCTGCAGATCCCATGCTGGAGGAGACCTCTGACATGCTTCCATGAGGTAGTGCTGGGGAGTCTGTGCAGTGGTGCCACAAGAATCAATCAAGGCCCAGTTGCCTGCTAGAAATAAAGCACAAAGTCTTTCTCACAGCTTTTCTGTCATTAATCCCATTAGTGCCATTTCCCAAAGTTAGCTTTTACAGTAATATAATTTTTATGGAACAATTTTTACCCTTATCAGTTTGGGGGCTTTACACTCTCGCTATAAAGTAGTGAGTATGGAATAATAAGAGTTAGTCAAGCACAGCATGTGGTGCTATCCTTCATGCTGTCTGACCAGCCATGTTCTGCAGATTACACTTTGGCCCTTTATGAACCTGCATAAGGTAAAAGACATTTAGAATTTGCTCTACCTTAGAGCTTCTTCCTGTTTAGCAATGTATTACCTGTACTGGACTGACCAAAACTCAGTATCAGCCCCTCTATGCGTTGTCTCAACTTCTGTAAATAAAGCTTAGGAGTCTGCTTGCTCTCCTTGGTACTAGAGCACTGCTTCCTCATGCACTGCTTGCTGTCTGCCAGAGCTGCCCTCAGTCCTCTGTTTGTGCCACTTCAAGGTGCTCTTCCTTCCCAGGTGTAGCATTTTTAATTTGTCCTTGTACCTTGTGAGATTCCTTGTGGCCCATTCTTCCAGCCTGTGTAGGTCCCTTTGCCCTACCCTCAAGCACATGGACTGGTTACCCCAGTTTGGTGTCATTTGCAAGCTTGGTAGGACTGCACTCTGTCACCTACTCATTTGTGAAGTTGTTGGACAAGACTGGTCCTGCAGGGTAGATTTCTCCATTACTCCACTTGCTGCTGGTCTCTGGGTAGAGAAGAATTCATTAACCACTACCCTCCGAGTCCAGTCATCCAAAGAGACAGGTTGTGTAGCCATCTGGCCCATCAATCTAAACCTCGAATGGGCCTTCCTAACTTGGATACAAAAATATTATAGGAGCCACTGTTGAAAGAATAACAAAGTTGTGGTAAGTGATATCCCCTGCTTTCCCTTCAGTCACACAAGGTAAATGATATCCCCTTCTCTCTCTTCAATCACGTTTTCAATCTGTTTATCATAGAAGACAATCAGGTTGATCAGAGGCAATTTGCTGCTGGACTGAATAAAACAGACTAATCTTTGATTTCCCAGATTGGTGAGTTTGCCTCTTTTATGAAGGTGGGGGAAGCATTTGCCTTTCTTCAGTCATCAAAGACATGTTCTTTCCAAAAACTATGGAGTGCTTTTGCAAGGACCTTGTTCAATTCCCTCTGTTTACCTAGTTGCAGCCCAACAAATCCCCTACATCTGTAAGGCTCCATGTGAATCTGTACATCAAAAGCATTTACTATAATGTTAATATATTTTCTCAGAATTGTTAAATCATATCACTTTGCTATGTAACAGTGGGCATAAATCTTGGTCTGTGAAACTTTGCCTTTTTTTTTTTTTT
>VZTI01010898.1:1099493-1162180 GCA_013397865.1 Struthidea cinerea
TTTTTTTTGCATTAGAGCTTGAAGTGAACCCCAGAATGGAACAATGACTGAGGATTAGTATGCTGTTTTCCTTGCTGACAGTATATAAGTAACCCTTAATATGAAAGTCATAGCTTATTTCTTGCACTCACTTTCAGTTATTTTATAGTTTTTGGTTACAGGTAGCAAAGTATAAGTAATTCTTTGTGTCTTGAGACAACCTACAGCGTAAGAGAGTGGTTTCACTGAGCCACAAATGGATATTCTGGAAATGATGGTTCTCAGTAAGTGTCATCACATATGGTAGAGAGCTTGGCAGAAAAAGAACTTTTAAAACCTCGAACTTTGTTTCTATTACACACTGGAATCACCACAAATGGTCTTTTGACAATGGAAGTCTGTCAAAAATTGATTTTTTTTTTTCAATATAGTACCTGAGGTTTTTAATTCATCTCTTTGCCTCACTCTTTCTCATTAGAGGTGACCAGGAAGCTCTTGACTGCAGAAAACCTTCCTTTGAAAAATTCATTGAAACCAATATGCCTCTCAGGAAACATTTTGGCTTTTATAAAATTACTTTTAATCACAGCTGTTCCAGCCAGGCTTGATATTGTAAGAATAATCATAATACAGAAGACCTGCCTAGACCTTTTAGCAAAATGATGGAACCTTTATTTATAATTTGAATGTCTCAGATAAATGAAAGGGATAAAAGAAGTTAGCATAGTAAGACAAAACTAAAATTGATAACTCTATATCTGTTTTCTAACATTAGAAAAAGAAAAGAAAACAATTCTTTGATTGTTATTTGGTGGATTTTTGGGGGCTAAATGGATGGGTCAGGTCAAAAAACCGTCTTCCAGGCTGCATGCACAGGGACATTCCTAGCAGAGTTAAAGTTGTTATCTTTCCACCCAGAGCTTGTCAGGTCTCATCTGGAGTATTGTGTTCAGTTCTGGTTTTCACAATTGAAGAAAGTGCAGATAGACCGGAGAATGTCCAAAGGAGAGTCACAAAGATGAGGAAAGAGCTGGAGAACCTGACCTATGAGGAAACACTGAAGGACCTAGATCTCATCTCAATGGAGAAGGCTCATGAGGGACATCATTGCAGTATTCCAGAACTCAAAGGGCAGCTACAAAGAGAAGGATCTCTCTTCACAAGGAGCCATGCAGAGAAAACAAAGGCAAGCAGTACAAATTGCACTGGGAGGGGCTTTTTATAGAAAGAACAATAATTCACTGGAACAACCTCCTCAGGGGGTGCTAGATAAACTCTTCTAATCTCCCTTTCCCACAAAAGATTGGAGCAGATTATATTTACAGAAGCCTTCCAACCTGGGCCGTTCAGTGATTCTATTAACAGATTTGTATAATCTAAGTTGATTTTTTCCTGGTGCGTTCCAACTATGAAGCTCTCTCATTTCTAAAAATTTTGCTCTGTTTACAAAATGAAATAAAAATGAAAAGGTGAGAAACAAGGTCTCTACAAGCTCCTTCATATGACTGATAACAGCATTTTAACTGTTAGTCAAGCTGTTGCCTATTGAGAGACCTGTACACAAAAATACCAATACTGTTCATGATCACATGTGTAAAGAAGTTAATTGAGCATTCTTAGAAAGGCATAGCATGCTATCACAATATGTTGATTGTATCACTGGGAGTCTACTGTCTTATGTAGTATGTGGGGGTTCAAGTAGAAACATTTCAGTGTAATTAAAATTAATTTTCCTCTTCCTTTCTATAGTCACAAAAAAAATCAAATGCAACCCATTTCCAGGTTAATGTTGTTTTGAGAAGCATAATTTTTGTTTGGGTGAGTTTATTTGTTTGTGGGGTTTTCAGGTTATAATCCCAAATTTTAAAATTGTTAGAAACAACTCTTTAAAAAAATATTCTGCCTGGATAATAAGCTTATATTTTCTCAGCTCTGACAGTAAAAACCAGTGGTGGGCTGATATTTCTTCTATAGACCTTAGCACTTACTTGGTGCAAGTGCACTTGATTTTGGCAAAACTGCTTTTTGTTAGGAGATTTCTTATAAGAGAAATGAGATGTAACTTTTTCGATAATATGTTTGATCAAATCCACTTCCAACTATGTGTTAGTCAGTAAACTTAGTGAGATATGTGTTAACACAACGTCGAAATGACATCAAATATCTAGGCTATTTTATCCATGGTTCCACAATTTATAACAAGTCCAAATCACTACTGAGGTTTGAATTGGCAGTAACACCATTAAAACCATACACTCTAGTACAACATTTTATGCTGACAAAAGTAAAAATGTATTCAGTGTAATTTCTCCATATTTGCAGGTCTGATTCTCTCAAATCTATGCATCATAAAATGTGACTTTTTTAGGAAAGAGGATGTCTTCCCTGTTACTCTCAGGCAGACCTTGCAGTAAGTAGACAGTGAAATGATGAAATATTTATCTTGCAATATTCCTAAGAAAGACATCTTTCATTTAGTAAACAGAAAACATTTCTTTTTTTCCCTTATTTCTATCAATTGCTAATTGGCAGAAATCACAGAATCTCAGAATCATTTAGGATGTAAAAGACCTCCAAGGCTACTGAATCCAACCTTTGACCCATCACCGCCATGTCAAATAAACTATAGCACTAAGTGCCATGTCCAGTCAAATCTTGGAACACCTCCAGGGATGGTGACTCCACCACCTTCCTTGAAGTCCATTGCAATGCTTAACAACCTTATCCATGAAGAAATTCTTCCTTATATTCAACGTGAACCACACCCTGGTGCCATGTCCTCTCATCCTGTCACCAGTTGGCTGGGAGAAGAGGCCAGCCTGCACCTGGGTACAACATCCTTTTAGGCAGTTGTAAAGACCAATAAGGTCTCCCAAGAGCCTCCTTTTTTTCCAGTCTAAACAACCTCTGCTCCCTCGGTTGCTCCTGAAAATAAAATGTACAGTTCTTCACTAGTTGCTTATTCAAATAAATTCACCTAGGGTAAATACATTTAGTAAGAATTATGGTGGGGCACAAGCGGTTGGAGGTCAAGTATAGGAATCAGCTTATTACAATGTATTTTGATGTAGAAATGAGGCCACCAAAAATATAATTTTGGGCAGATTCAAACAAACAAAAGAAGGCTTTTCTTCAAATGACTGATATTATGGTTGCCAGAATTTTTACAAGAGTCTGCAGGAATTCTGGAAAAATATTTGCCAGAGGGACCCATTGCGGAGTTACTGAGTAACAAATTATGTTTAAAAAAATCTCCACAGCAGACAATAATTGAAGCCTGGAAAATTTGAGGGGTACATATCATGCTGATTTTTATTATTCTCTAGAAAATTAATAGTGAACACTGTTTAAAATGAACTCTTGGCTATATGTATACATTGATCTGAACCACTACATCTATTTTTGCGTACTTGCATGATGAGTTAAATAAATATTTTTTTATCTATCTCCATCTGGTTCCAACCAGATGTGGGAGGAAGAAGTATGAAAAGAGAAAAGGAAAATCATAGGCTCATTGTAAAATTCAGGCTGGAAAGGATGCCAGGAGGACCGCAGTGAAGCCCCCTGCTCAGCCAGAAGGTGTGATGATGCAGTTGATGGGTTTCCACACCCTGGTCTTGAAAACCCCCAAGGATGCAGACAGCATAGCCTCTCTAGGCACACTATTCTACTCTGGAAAGTCTCCATAGGGAAGAAGGTTGCCCTTCCTCTGTAGTATGAACTTGTCTCATGTCAGGTGAGGCCTGCTGCCTCTCATTATACCACTAGGCACTGATGTAGAGAACCTGACATCATCTTCTCAACATGCAAGTTGGAGGCCTGTTGCAGAGATCTGCTCTGGGCCCTCACCTTGCACCTTTCCACTGACAAGTTGTCTCCGGTAGTCCTCCTCAGAGTCCTTTTCTGCTTGTCCTATACAGAGGACATGGTCCTTTGCTGCTTGCTGTCCCCCAGGATCCCATCTGTAGAACTGCTTTGGCACATGCCTGGCTCGGAGAGCGAAGGAGCTGGGCTGTTGCTGGACCAGACAAAACTACAGGGACAGCTTGCTTCAGACTTGGTCACTGGGGTTGACCAGGTTAGTGCCAATGCTGAGCAACTGTCCATGTCTTGGGAAGTCTTGTAGGTGCAACCCAAGGAGAATTGTGCACTGCGTCTTCTTGTGGTTTACAGTTTAGTTTCTGTGCCAGTGCTGGCATGTTTCCATCCCTTGAAAATGGCTCATAGATAAAGATGAGTTTGGAGAGTTTGTGGATTGATCCTTTCTTAAACATTGTTCATGGCACTTCTGTAACTGTGTGTGACTTCTCATGGTGGAGAAAGTAGCCAAAGCTACTTCATGTGGGTTTACCCCTGACTTCTTGGTGGAAATAGGCTGTCCAGGCTTCCCTTCAATACAGACTCTCTAATACTGTTTCTGAACTCCCATTCCCAGAGAGGATTTAGGCTGAAGAACATAACAAGCCCCCTCCTGCCTGCCAGCTACAGCCATGGGGACTTGGGTGGTAGGAGTTTCAGCCACTGCTGTCAGAGATGGACTGAGAGTAAGGCCTAAAGAATGCCAGGAGCATTTGGGTACAGAGGCACCAGCAAGAGCAGCTGCTGGGCAAAGGCCTTCGACACCTCTGCCCTGGTACTTGGAAGTTGGAAGCAGGGAAAGCAGAAGAGAAACACCTGTTGCAGCAGGATGATTGAAATCATGACACACATCTCAAAATTGGAAGCACCTGGCTGTTTATTGCAGGTGAAAGAGGTCAGACTGTGCAGGGGCTGTGGCAGCCTTGATGCTGCACCTGCTGTTTGGCGTAGCAGCAGGGCTGGCCAGATGCTCCCTTGTGATGGTGTTTCCTCGGTGATGTTCCCTCACGAGAAGTGCTGGCTGCAGCAGCCTCCTGGGAAGTGGCATCGGAGAGCCCCGCAGACACTGGATCCCTCTGCAGTCAGTCTGTCCCACAGTCCCCCTTCTTCCTGTGGAGGCCTTGGTGTCAGTATGCCTGTGACTCAGGCTGTGGTGCAGCTATGGGGATCTGCTCTGGATTCCGGCTGCCTTCCTTCAGCGGCGGGCAGACCAGACAGCCACATATTCCTCGTGGTTGTTGTCCACTGTCACAGCGCGCAGCAGCCGCTTGAAGGGCTGCTTGCACAGTGGGCAGGTCTTTGTCAGTTTGGCCCATTCCCGAATGCAGATGAAGCAGAAGCGGTGCTGACAGACCTCCACGTAGGTGGCGTTTTCAAGGTCACCCAGGCAGATGGGGCATCGGCCATCTGCTGCTGCCATTTCCGATGGCTCTGCTGGCAGCAGCTGGCTCATGCTGCCCCTCGTAGCAGAGTCTCTCCTCCAGGGCTTCCTCAGTACCCCGCACCTGGTCCTGCCCAGGGAGACATGCAAAGTGCCTGGGTGCCTGGCCTTCTCTGGTCCTCAGAGGGGAAAAGCAAGGAAAGCCCAAGCAAGCTGTGGGATAGGGCTGGTAAGGCTCTCCTGAAAGGGTCACCTTCTGGGCTTCAAAGCAGCAGCAGCAACAGCAGCAGAAGCAGCAGGTGCCATCTGAGCACGCTAGCCCCAAGGGCAGCCCTGCACCCCTGCCTTCTGCCCTTACTGCCCGCAGGAAACCAGCCCTCACTGGATGTTGGGGTGCTGGGGAAACCTGCCTGTGCACCAGGGAAAGCACATGTGGCCCTGGGTTGGAAAGGCTCCCACTGGGACCTAGAAGGAGGTTGGACAGACCCTTTGGAGGTCTTCTCCATGGCAGGAGGTAGAGAGGGAGGGAGAGCAGGAAGGGAAGGCCTGGTCTCCTCCACACCTCTGCGGAGCTCAAGCTAGATGGGTGAGAGCCCTAGGGCAGGCTCTGGTGAGTTGTCAGGAGCTCTGGGGCAAAGACCTGCTGTGTCCAAACCCCTCAAGACCCCATAATGCCTCCCAGACATTACCCAGTTTAGCACTGGGTACATGAAGGCACAGCAGGGAAAGGCAGAGAGCCTTCAGTGCTGGAAAGCCCCAGCACCCTCCTGGCACTCACAGCCCCAGGACAGCTCCTGTGTGGGACCCACAGGCTCTCACAACTGGGCAGATGGGAGAGGAGACTGGAAGAGGCTTCCTTTGCTCAGTCCCTGGAGCTGCTGCTCTCTACCAAGCCAAAGCTTAAAGAGCAAGACTCCGAACCTTTTGGAGCCTGCTCACCTTGTGTGTATGTGCCTGCAGGAGTCCTGGACAGAGCGCCAGGAGACAGAGCCTGTGGCTGCTGAAAAGCAGCAAGGCTGGGGAGATGTCACAGTCACACTCCGTGATGTCACTGTGTTCCAAGAAGCCTTTTAGTGTTGGCCATCCAGGCACGAAAGTAGATGCCTGGATGCATCTACAGAGGGAAAGCCTGCTGTGCAAGATGTTTTGGTATCTTCCTGTGGCCTTGCAGGTGAGTTTTCACCTCTGCCTTATCACTGAAACCAAGGCAACATATCTCCTGCCCTATTCAGCAATGGGCTCATATTTTCCCTGGTCTTTGCCACATAGACATTTAGGGAGCCCTTGCTGCCTGTGGCATCCCTTGGCAGATTCAGTTCCAAGCAAACTTTCAAGCATTACTGCTAAGACGCTTCCTTATGCAGCCCAGCACACCCTTGGACTGCTTTGCTAAAGGGTGGCTTGTGCGGGCTTGTGCTCAGCCCACTGTCCACCACTCCCCCACCCATTTCTGAACCAGGCAGAACCAGACAGGGGCTGGTCCAGATAACCCCTGTGCAGAACCCATAGGTTCTGGCGACTGGGCATATGGGAATGAGCTCTGGGAGAGAGGAGGTAAAGGTTTTCTGAAGGAGAACCTGCTGAGCTGCAACCCACCATTGTTCACCCAGTGCAGATACATTTGATCTTGAGGCCTTGCAGGCGGGTTTTCACCCCTAATTTATCAGTTCCTGTGATGACAAATCAGTGCCCTGTGCACAAGGGCCTGGCAATAAGCAGCCCAACAGCGAGGATGGGGCAGTGGGTGATGGTTCCCGAATAGTTGTCAAGTGAGCTCGAAGAAGAAAGGATAATGAAGAAGGCAGAGAGTTGCCCTACTGAATTCACCATGGTCTCTAAATTAAAACTGTTAATGTATGGAAGAATGGTTGAGGTTAGAAGACTCATATGAAGACGGCTCTTTGCTCAAACAAGGTCACCTAGAGACTGCTGCTCTGCTCCCTTTCAACAATAAGCTCCAGCTCATGTATTGCTGTCAGAAAATATCAGCCTTAGTTTTCTCATCCTCTAGAACTGAATGTTAACCTGCAAAGCATTCCTATAGATGTTAGTGACTATATGGTGGTTTTATAAGGAGGAACATCTAACACCTTAGAGATCATGCTGTCAAATTTCAAGAATTACCCATTGGTTCATTCTATTTAGATACAGTGAACCATCTTTATAATTTTTTTTTTACTTTTATAGTGATATGGCATTATAAAATGATATGGCATCATAGATTTGAATTTCTCCCTTATTCCTACAGAGAAAAGCCCTCAAAACACCCAACACCTTTGTTGTCTTACTTTGCACACCTGAAAGCAAAGCAGCTCGCAGAGTAACTTCTGCATCACTGAGTTTAAAATGTGATCAGGAAATAACAGGATAGGACTTATTTGAATAATAAGATTTCATGGTGTGAGAAAATATCATCCAATAAGCATTCTACCTTAACACTTTCCATGAAAGATTTTGTTGTAAGAATCATTCTGACTAATATAAGAAAAGGCAGCAGACATAGACATAGTAACATTTTTCCATACATCTGTTTTACTGATTTAGTGATTAGCTGCATACCTGACAAAAGCTTTTGAATAGTATATGAAATTTTAAGTGATTTTTTGATGAGATATTTTTAATTTCTGCATTTTAAAATTGTCAATATATCACTTGCACACAAAGTCCTTGGTGCAATTCAGACTTCATGAGGGTATTGAATGGTGGTTACATTTCCACCCAAATGGAATTTTTAATTATTAATTGATATTTCAATTGCTTGATGTAACTGATACACACTTCACCCATCAAGAAACTATTTAAAGTGTTTTGGTAGAAATTAAATCAAATGGCTGGCCCTGAGTGTTAGAAGAGGTGCTTTCTTTGTCTTGTATTTCTTTTCTTCTGTAAGTGTATAATGAACTGTAATGCCATGCCAATTCTGTGCTTTTCTGGCAAGTAGGTTTGAAATTTTAATGTTCTCCAAAAGCCATCAGAGCCTTTTTTTCTTATTATCAAAAAATATTTGAATAATATATTATTTTTTATTTTGTATAGGTTTCAAGGGAAAATTTGGTATCAAATTCCTTCCACCTCTCTGACATATAGGTTGTTACAATCTGCAATAAACAGTTTTACCATTTCTGGACTTCAGAAACAGCAAAGTAGTGTGGGTGAATGAATCGGAACTCAAGATCAAATTTATAAATAAAAATAAAATACTCTTAACTTGAAAACAAAAGTATAAAACCTTTCTTACCTTCAAGTCACCCTCCCTTCTAAAAAACCCAGGAAGATCATTCGAGGTTTTATAGTTTTAAAAGGAATCTCTTTATGGTTGAAGTCCTTACTGTGACAAATCATGTTTAGTGCAGACTGAGTTGAAAAGGGAAAGGTGCTAACAGCAGTTTCCTCAAGGGCTTAAGATCATTTTTCTGAAAATATCTAAAATGCATTAATTTAAAATTCTTGCTAAGCTTCCATTGGGACTTTCTTTAAACATGTTTATTTAATTATTTTCCACAGACACAGTTAGAAAACCTGTCCCACCTACCTGGAATATTTTTTAACTTCACAGAAATAAACTATCCAGAAATTTAAGTCATTCTCCTATTTACTTAATAACCCTAATTATTAAAGTTTGGATTTTTTTAATAAACACAAGTGACTATCACTGTTCCTGGCATCCTTGTTTGTTGGAGGATGACCTTCTACAGCTAGCAGGGTCTCTAGGAAAGCCAATAAGGCATGCCACCCTGTAACACTAGTTTTATTCTAGATACACAGGAAAATGTGTCGATAGTGTCTGGTCATGCTCAGTCTGTAGGAAATCTCAGCACATAATCTTCATTTATACCACAGCAGCTAGTTTAAGTGACAGCACTGCTCATCTCACTTGAGGAAGGGGGTATACCAGCATTAAACATAACTCACCACATAAGTTATTTGCTAGATGATACATGATGTGTTAATGGAAAATATTGAATGAAAATCAGTTGTTAAATACTTAATTAGATACAGTTTTGTGGAACAACTGCACCTTCTGTCTGTGATGGTAGGTAGCTGAACACGGTATTTAGTGAAAAAATTTGCAAAATATTGTTTCTATGTAACTACATTACGTGGAACATTTCTTCCAAGAATATTCAGCGTGGAGAAAGCTGGTGATAGACACACTTTTCACTGAATTGACAGAAAAGCATCTGTATGTCTTGGGTTTTGCAGTTCAAATGTCAATGCTTGCTCGGAAATATCAACAAATGACTCATAACCTTTACTCAAGTTTAGCATTAGCTTGTTATAAAACCATGGTCACTGTGTTACGTAGTCGCCCACAGTGGTATATGCAGAGAATATAAAAATAGGAAATCCTAGAAAAAAAATCAAAGATGGTTCCTTCAAACAAGCTTGTTACATTGTGGATTATAATACAAGCAGATGTTACCTTTGGAAAAGCAGAAAATTTCTCAGCATTAACATGCTATAGGAAAGAGGAATGTAAATAGAAACTTTTTATATTAATTTTTTTGTGAATCACCTGATTATTAATCCTTAATATGAGCTAGCAACAAAACAGGAAACTACACAGACAAAATAATGGTCAAGTCATGGACATGTTCTTCGTATATCAGAATCAGGGTTTCTCTGCCCTCCCATGAGACTACCTTCTTGACCACAGTAGTGTCTATATTATCAATCTTAGTATAAAATGTGGCTTTGTATTTGCATCTGTCTTTGTATTTAAAATTTGCCATCTAATCTCACAAATATCTTAATTTATCCTAACTATGGGGGTATAGGTGATATTGAGCCACCTTGAAGATTTACAGACTCTTTGAAGACACATGCAGTAGTTCTTGTTTCTGTGAAGAGAAAAAAAATCCAAAGGGTTTGCTGAAACAATGCTTTGACAAGCCTACTTCTGACATCTACAAATGTTCAGCATCTGCAAAAAACCCCATCCATCTGTCTAAAGGAAATGAAAATCATTCTTCTTCATACAATCATTGTCATAGTTTGCTCTCAACTACATCTAGGAAGATAACTGTTAGACAGATTCTAAATTGCTGAACTGATGAATGTGCAGAGAATGCCTCACACAGAAGGTGTGTGATTTCATTCTAAGCATAGTGCAGTACAATGGGTGTGATTCTTCTTCATGTCTGCATATCCAAGAAAAATGCTGTGAGTATAATCAAGACCTAGATACAGCAGTTTTTGATCTCATTAAAGCTTCAGTAAGTCAAAATATTTCAATGGTACTGCTTCTTAAATTGGACTGTAATAACCAGGACAACTTCATTGCTTCTCTTTTTGCAGAAATGAATGTTCATGTTCTCAATCACAGAGATGTTTTTGAATACCTTTTTCTGCAACAAATTCAGTTAAAAATATGTGTTGACTGCCTTCATTTTTCCGTAAGTATTCATTAGTATATTTAAAGATATGGATTTGGACATCTATACTGAAATATAAAGCTGACAGACCTTAAACTTGCAATAGCTATAAAAATATATAAAGCACAAAAAAAAGGAACACAGACACCCAGTATAGGCTATGATGACTTTGGTTAGCTTTATAAATTGGATGCCATTGTTGTCTTCTGTTCACACTTGAACACTCTGCTCCATCCTTTTTTATCTGAGCACAGATAATTTTTTCATATGATATTTTTCTTTAACTTAATTTATTTCAAATTTAGTAACATAATAAGCAGTCCTTATGGTACTATATATGGAAGGTTTGTGAACAAGACTGCTATTTACCACAATGTCATTGGCATCACTTAACTCTTCATCTACAAGATTGAGACTATGTATTGTCAATATAAGAAATATAAAAAACATTGTGGTCCATGTGATCTGCACTTTTCAGGAACTAGGTAGTCAGTGGCAAGATACAACATTTCAACATATTCAACATTTGACATCTTCCATATGCCTTAGATGAAAAACAAAACTTCCTTTTTCTATCTGTGTTAATGTGTATCTTTTTTCTTTATAATTTGAGTAAAAGTAAGCTCCTGCTAACCAGAGGAAATGCACACACTGTGTGCTGCAACTGCACTCCCTGTCAACAGCTCATGTTTACGAAATGCCGGTAGATAAAGTCAGAGGGAGTTAACATGCCTTGTATGGCAGGAAAAAGCCGTGACTGAAGACTCCAATATAAAGACATACAGCCATGTCTTCAAAGTCACTGCCTGTATCATAGAATCATAGAATCATAGAATGGTTTGGATTGGCAGGGACCTTCAGCATGCTCGAGTTCCAACCATTCTGCCATGGACAGAAGGGCAGGGACATCTTTCTCTAGACCAGGTTGCTTAAAGCCCCATACCTCCTGGCCTCGAACACTTCCAGGGAATCCAGAACTTCTCTGGGCAACCTGTTACAGTGCCTCATCACCCTCATGGAAAGAAATTCTTCTTTATATCGATGTCTTATTTAAAAATAATAAAACAGAAAAGAAGTGAAAAGAGACATATTTCTTACTGTGCAAATGCATTTACAGAGCATGAATTGCATTGCAGGCTTGGATTCTTTTATTCATTATATTTTCTTCAACATTTTTGTTTTACTATTCATTACATTTTTAATTACAAATGACATTGCTATTGCTTTTTCTACTCGTACATTAAGCTTTACTTTATTATACTTTTATGCTTTACCTTTGTGTTTTTACACACAATTTTATCCACTTTCTGTTTGCTTTCACATGTAGCTTTTTGAAATGTTTTTTATACAGATGAAGACTATTTATCTTTTATCTCTCTCAAAAGAAGAGAGATTCATGTCTTAGTGGCTGTATAACACAAGAAATGTTTCACCAGCAGCACATCTTTGTTCAGAAAATGCTTATTCATGAAAAATAAACTCTTTCTTCTTATTTCTTCTGTAAAAATCCACCTGCTTTGGTGAATGTATTGATTACTTAGCACTGAATTTTTAAGTAAATCAGAGTCAGTGTTGAAAGGTTGAAGGTGCCAGTATAGCTTCAAGACCTTTGTGTATTTGACTGACGCCTTGATGTGGAATGATGAATATTTACTTAATTCTAAATACCAGAAGAGACAGAGATAAACTATATTGTGGTTTGAAAAGAGAAAAAAGGATGAGATGAAGATAATTAAAATAATATTGGGATATGCAAAACCCACAAAACTTCTATGGCATCAAAATAATCATCTGGAAACTCACAAATAAAATATGAGTATCATGGGTTTCTACATAAGAAAAAGATAAGCAAAGTAAAGAATTTGCTGCTCACTAATTTAGTGCCACTGTGCTAACATGACCTAGAAAATAATCTTCCTCTTCGTAGACATATAGACGCATTACATACACCAGTACGTGCAGCAGAGGGGACTTCAAAAGGTAAGAAGGTTTCCAGATTTCTTTTTCTCTGAAACTGTCAATTTTTCAAACCCCAAATAATTTGTAAAAATATATTTATTTTTGTGAATTTTACATTTCAGTTTTGTTCTTAAATTAGTTTTGAAAGGCTGAAGCATCACATCTGTTTGATATAGAAACAGTTTTGGTTTTGGATCATATGACTATTTAAAATTATACATTATTTTTAGTGAAGATAATAAAAAGGAAAACCAATTAATTTGCATTGAAATTAATAAAGTAAATGTTTTCACCCTTCTGAAGGGATGAGGGAAGCTGTTCCACAAAAAGGTGGAACTAAATAATTACTTGAATCACAACGGACAAAATTTGATGTAATGGGAACAACTTTTCATTTAGTCTATGGTGAACATGGAATCGGCACTTGATGTGATTGCTGCCTGAGTTTTGGATTAG
This sequence comes from Struthidea cinerea, assembly GCA_013397865.1. Lineage (NCBI taxonomy): Eukaryota > Metazoa > Chordata > Aves > Passeriformes > Corcoracidae > Struthidea > Struthidea cinerea. The sequence goes on from VZTI01010898.1 coordinate 1,112,502, forward strand.
ACCTAGAGAGAGGAGAACTCACACAATTTGCAATTGAATTAGTTGATTTATTTATTATCGATATACTGATGTTTTTTAAAAGGCATAAATGAATGAAAGTCAGGGGTCAGTTCACTACATACAAGAAATCTATGAGCCTTGTAAATAATGAATGAGATCTACACATGCAATCTTTCTTTGTGCAGCTGTTCACCATGCTCTAGTTATTACTTTCAAACACTTTTTCCACACACAGATTTGTACAGAACATATACAAGTTTCCAGGACTTAAGCTTGCTAGCATCTGGATAAATTATTGCAACTGACAAGAATAGAAGAAAAAGGACAAGGCACTGCCTTACTCAGACATTTAACAACTGGTTATCTGCATCTGACCTAGTCATTATCATGGCCAGGCAGGGAAATGCTTGAGTTTCACGAGTGACACCTCTCTTCTGAAAACAGACATGGAAGAACCATTTGGAAAGTTTGTTTTTTTTTTTTAAAAAAAGGGGAGTTTAACTGTTGAAGGAAACAACCAAACAGCTAATTAATTTTAATTGTCTTAGATTTCTAATATTTCTAATATTAAGCTACAAAACCTGAAGTCAAATTTATTTATGAAAATTTGGTCTGCACTGTAGAGAATAAACTTGTTAACTATATTTAAAAGTTTTATGTGGCTACCTCTTTTTGTATCTATTCGTACTACCTAGATATTCATACAGTTATAATTACCTCCTCCATAATTTTTGAATATATTCAGGCTGACCTGTCTGAACTCAATTCCAGTGCACTAATGAAAATGATACTGACAAAAATGTGTTCCCTTTGACTACATCTCATATTTTAGTTTTCCATTGAGGGAAAACTGTTGATAGCACATTTATCTAGTTCAAATATATGATGCTTTGACCCGAGAAAAAATTTTCCTCAGAAGTTTTCATTAAATGTAAAATTAGTTATAACACTTTCATAGTTTAATCAGAGACATTTGTGGGGATACACAGCTCTTTGGGGGAGGAGCGTTGAAGGGGAAACAATACTATTGATAACATAGAATTTCATAGTAAAATATCTTTGGGAATTACAACATTTTTAGTAAATTTTAACTTAAAATTACAAATAGGATCATGGCTTTTTTTCTTTGTGTATGTATTTGCTTACATATTTTTTCTATAGTAATCCAATGCTAGCTACTTCATGATATCTCTCAATACATTGCTAACTGCATTATATCTTTTTTTGTTTAATAAACAAAATAAATAATAAATGGCAACTCCTGCTGGGTAGTGATTGGATATACTTTAGTTTCCCTACATCAGACAGCTTTTACTGTTTGATATAATGGAACAGTTTAACTGTTTAAAAAACAAGAAATATTTTTGGGTTTTCTAATTACCATATTTTTCATACAATGCACTAAAAATTATTGAGACAGGAAAAATATTTAAGTTGCTATTCAAAAATGGTTGTCCTTCCATTATTTTAAAAGGATCAGATCCATATTCTATGACTAGGGAATTATCATTGAACTAAGATATACTGATTTTACCCCTAATCAAAAGGCCAAAGAAGACTATTTTTTCTTTAAGGTGAAAAGAAACAGATTTATGTATAAATTCTCAATTTTTTTTTTTTTCCCAGTTGACTTAACAAGCAAAAAAAATCAAGAAGTCTACACACATTCCCCAGTGATTTGCAAAAGGAAGATATTTTAGCAGAAGAACATTTGAATGCTTACCAAACTAACCGTCAGCTTTTTGCTCTGACAACCTTTACAAAATGCGGTAAGCAATGTAGTTCAAGGATTTTATACCCAGTGTCTGCACCAAATGCATTAGTAACAAGAATAAAATCAAAACATTCAGACAAACAGCACAAAGCATAAGCCAGGCATTTCTAGATTTTTTAAATACTCATAAATAAAACTGGTTTTACATTAGTATCCAATTAGCTTAAAAAAAAATAAGGGTGATGTAAAATTTGAATCTGGACATTAATTAGGCCTGAATCTAATCACTTAACATGAAAGATATTACTGTGGTCGACATGCTCTATTTACATGTTCTAATGGCCATGCAAAGTAAAACATTAATTTAACTGCAATAGCAGCTATGCCTGTAAATGATATCATAAATTACAGTTGCCTGCATTTAGAAATGCTAATTTGATGCATCTTATTGCACTAGTTAGGAACAAGGAGGCAGTTTAAATGTTTACGGTTACCATGAAGGAAAGCTATATTCTCAAGCAGTCATGTTTGTGTGGTGCATAATTTCTGAAGACTCGTGAATTTTATTAGTCAGCTGAACTTGTTGTCAGTTGAGACTTCTTAATTTTTTGCAAGGGGCTAGTCCATCAGTATGCCAAGCAAAGACTGACAAAACTCTTCTTAGCAGTTTTGGTAAAAATCTGTTATCTTCCTATTGTACTGTATATTTCCCTGACGATAATATTGCTAGCATTAAAGTTAGCACTCGAGTACAACCACTGGAGATATTTCCCAAAGGATGGAAAATCTATCTAAAGCAAGTTCTATGCCTAATCATAACATATAACATATATCATCACATAATTGCAAAAGGTTTATATACCAACAAATACACACATGTATCCCAGAAAAAGACTTTGCAAACATTCATGTCCACCACTTCCTTCATTCCTGAAATTTTATAACGAGATTTGAGAAGAAAAAAGATGACAATACAATTAAAAATAAAAATTTCTAAATATTGAAGCTATCTTTTTAAAAGGAGGGCATTTCTCCTTTATCATTGCGTCTCCCGAGTTACACATAAAAGCCATGATCATAGTAAACAACAATTAAATACATTTTATAGGCTACTTTACCGGTGTATTCCTTTATCATTTGTTCAATGAGATCATCAAAATACTGTTTGTACACTTCAAAATACTCCGATGAGTGATTCAAACAGAATATTTAGAGTAGCATTCATTCAAATAACTTTGTAGTGCCCCAAAACTAGGTAATAAGAATACTGATTTTCATATAAGATATAAAGGAACATGAATTTATCCATATTAGGGAGGAGAAAACTTTCATTTTACAACATAAAATGTTTTATTTTAAAGGTTGAAAAAAAGCTAAACTCTTTAAGAACTCAGTATGTGTCAGAGTACGCCTCAGCTGCAGCATGGATATATTTACTACAAACTATTCTGACAGAGCTTTTAAAGTAGAGGAAGAATTAGTAACTTTGTTTTACAGTAACTCTGTAATGTCCTGTGCACTTGGGGAGTAGTTTTGAAGCAAACAGTACTGTCACTGCCTATAGCCCTGCAGTGAAAACACTGGTCAAAAGCACTGATGAGAAGGATAGAGACAAAGACAAATAGTCAAGAAGAAAAGAACAGGCAGTACCGTGGTTTTCAAAAGAATTACTTAGCCTCCCATGGACTTATCCTTCACGTGCTTTCTTTTACCTCTGTGCATACTACCTGTATTTGTCACCGAGAAGTTCCCCCTAAAAGGTGGAGCTACTGCGTAGCATGGGACCTTTGCTGGCTTGTTTGAGCCATGGGATAGGTGAGCAGGGTCGGAACTAAGCAGCTGGCTCTGATTCTCAGCTCAGCCTTCTTGCAGTTCATCAAATCCTCATTTCAAGCATAAGCTCAGGTTGCAGATATTGCTGCTTCTTCCTAGAAAAAAAGGACAGCTGAACGGTGGTTGATTTGTTTGGGGTTTTTTCCATTTTTCTTCTAAGAACAGCTGGGATGTTCATTGTTGTAAAAGTGTTGTGTGAAACCTTTAAAAATCCCATTGGTAAAAATTAAGGAGTTTATAAATATATTTCCATATACTGTTGTATTTAAGGTGTATATAAATTTAAAACACACTCTTAATTCCAATTTCTCTGGGCAAGTAGAACCTTATTTGTTCTTATTCTGCATTACCTAGGTATAGTAAAAGAAAATTAAAATCAGCATTTAGGTTTATTTCAGATGTAGGAAAGATACTGTAACTTGCTGTTCAAGAGCTTAGCTTGTTTTCCATTTACGCTGCTAATTATCTGAGACATCTAATACAGGTTTAGCTGTCTAAGTCAGGAATCTTGCGTATTTGTGCATAGAAGAGGAAGCAAAAACAGGAGGCAGGCATGCATTTGTCCAGGGTGGGGGACCATAGCTTTTTTCTTGAGCTCCATACACTCAGGAATCACAATATCATGACACTGATATCATAGCAGATGACTAAAGCATGTTTCCTCTTCTCCCCCCTGCCCCTTAATCCTGTTGAGAATGAATTATGTTTATGAGGGAGGAGCTTCAGATTTGAAGCAAGATTTTTGTTTGTTTGCATATATTTTAATCTTCAGTGAAATGGTCTGGTTTATTACTGAAAATCTCATGAAAGTTGTATAACACTAGTTTATTTTTTCATAAATGCTTTTACAGGGTGGTTTAGGAGCCCATAAAGGTAGATAGAGAATGTTGCACTGTGTGTTAGATGTAAAAGACAAAACCTTGATGTTTTGTCCCAAAGTCTCTCTGGGCTGAAAACATCTTTTACTGTGGCATAGGCTTTCTAGATATGTCAGGTGAAGTAGGAACCATTCAGAACGATGTCATCTGAAAAGTCAGTTTTTGAATCTCAGCCACTCTGCTATGAATTCCTTTGAGGGATGTAAGGAAAATGATTTTTCCTAAACCTATTTTGCCTACTGAAAGAAAACAAAATCTGTAGCATCATAATCAGCAGAGCTCTGTATGATGGTGAGACCTGCAGTTTATCAGCTCTGCTCACGTGAATAAGTATCACTTCAGTCAATGGGAATTCTTGTAAAGGCAATCTTCAGGTTTGGAGATAAATCAAGCAGCTAAAGAGGCATTAAAAATGTGCAAGGATGGCAGAAAGATACAAGCAGTTTAGAATATATTTAGCTAGCTTATAAAAGAACAGAGCTTGAAGCTGACATGATTTTAATATAATGAATTCTACAAGCTTCCCTCTTATACCATCACCTCAGTGAGATGGACAGGGAGATTTAAAAAATGGTGTTGAAAATGAAAAGCTTTAGATTTTTTTTATTTGGTTTTCAGTCTACTCTTGTCATTTATGAGGTGGCAGGTAAAGCACAGGGAGCTATTAAAAGTATAAGCAAGTCTTGTCCTTTTGAAATGGAGTTGGATTTTGACAGCACTGTCACTGTTGGAGGTGAATAAGAACTGTGATTTTGTTACAGGTATAAACAGTAAAAATAAAACACACAAAATAAAACCAGTGGTTCACTGTATATTCCAGTGAGAATATTTTAAAGGATATTTAATTATAATGTACCACATGAGTACTAAACCTGCACCATTTTTTCATGCACAACTTGGTGTATTTAATTTTATAATTTCTGGTTTGTTTAGGTAAAAAATGGAGTTAATCAAAGGAATTATTTCTCCCGTATTCCCAACAAGTTCTCATATTTTAACTAGAAAGAAAATATAAATCTTGAAGATGAGGGGAACTTTATTTTCCACATTAAACTTCATCTGGTTGGGAACTGTGACCAGACCCAAAGTGAGGGAACTGAGTAGACTGCAGAGGGTTGTAGGGGTGAGTGTCTTTCCAAACCTTGAAGCTGTAAATGTCCCAACTGACTAAAGGCATTAGAAAATGCTATGTATGAAAAGCAGTTAACGAAAGTTATTGTTTAGTGTGTAAGACAGCATTCTTAAATGTCATAGAGAAATAAAATAGACTAGAGAGCCAAGTGCAGCTGTACAGCCTTTTGACAGTTGAACCAGGATTATAATCTCCCAGTTGCCATCTAGAAAAAAAAGGTTTTATTTTACTTGTAGTAAGCACAAATGAGACTTATATTAAGTCAGATAACTAGAGGGAAACTTCTGAAAATTTAGCTGCAAACTAGGCTGCTAGGCCATACCTAAAAAAAATCACAGAACTAATATCCAAAAAGAAATGTAAAAAACACCCAAACTAGTTTAGATAGATGAGCAGGTCACTATATGAGCACAGCATGTTTTTAACTTTGCTTTTACTGAGTCTTTCAACACTGCCTTTTATAACATCCTCGTGAACAAACTGTTGTAAAGATTAGGTAAGTGAAAAGTGCAGTTGACTGAAAGCTGATTGAACAGCCAGGCTTAGAGAGCCGCAATTGGTGGCACACAGTCTGGTTAGAAGTCAGTCACTAGTTGGGCAACCAGGGGTCCATACTGGGACCACTGTTGAATAACATAATCATTAATTACTTGGAAGATGGTACAGGGATGTTAGACCTAGATGATCTTTAAGCTCCCTTTCAACCCAAACTGTTATGTGATCCTTTGATTTTATGATTCTATGATCTAATGATTCTATGATTGCTTCTATGATGCTATGAATTGTGCTGTCGAGGCAAAGAGGGCAAGCAGTTTTCTCAGGTGCACTGGAAAAAGTGTTGCCAGCAGGTCAAAGGAGGTAATCCTTCCAATCTACCTCAGAATTTGCCCAGAGGATCTTGGGAGTCTGAATCTTTGGAACTATCCAAAACACATCTGGATATGGTTTTGAGCAACCTGATCTACCTGACCTTGCTTTTAACAGAGGATTGAAGCAGAGAATCTCCAGAGGTCCCTGCTGACCCCAACATTTCTGTGATTCCTTTATTCTAGCACATTTTTCCCTGTGACCAGCATGCCTTTAAATATGCTTACAATGTGTTAAGGCCGCAAGAGTTTAAGAGCAGGTTTTTTCAGTATGCATGGGGTTTTTTTCCAACCACAATAGCTCAGTCTTCACCAAGATTTAAAAAAAAAAAATAAATACCATAAAATCAGTGTTTTAGAAAGTAGGGATGAGTATTTCCTTCTGGTATTAGTGATAAATGTTTTCTAGTAGTTGTAAACATTACTCTTCTGTGTGGTACAGCTGGGCTTAACAGATGCATCTCCAGCCCTAGAAGCCCAGGAGCTGTTCTTTCCCCTGACACTGGGCAGAGTCACACTGAACAGGATGATAAAGATGTAAGATTCCTCACTGTTGCTGTCACACTTCAGAAACAGTAGTTTCTGTCTGTGGTGTCCTCTAAGCTATCAATTCAAATAATGTTTGCTGAGGACAAATTCTGGATAGGTGACATAAATTAGTGAACACTGATAAGTGAAGAACCAATAAAAAGACGAAGACATGCTGAGAGGTACTTCATAAGTACTACTCTAAGGCAAATGGACTTACTTGAGAAGATGTGAAGTTTTCTGTTCTTACAATCATTAAGTGAAATCAAACATGAAGAATCTATATTATCTTTGATTCTTGTGCTTAGGAAAGTAAAATAAATTCCCTCATAAATGTTAATTCATTTGAAAAATTTTAACATTTTTACTGTTTAGATCATTTGGTTTCTCCATACATGGACAAAAGTTGAATATATGAGTATATTCCTACAATAAAGCCAGTCACAAAGGAAACAAAGACATAAATTATTTTATAATATTATAATGTGGATATTTTTTGTGTGTGTCTGTGGGCAAATGAAGTGCATCTGGGTTAAATATACATTATTTCAGATTTTCTATGCCTACCTTGTAGAAAGATAAATGTCTGTTAGTAAGACAAAAGGTCTTGAATAAATTGTTGTTGCACTCAGAGATCAATAAAATTCACTAGAACACCGTGGCACTTTTAGTTTCAAAATATTTTTTCTTCTATGTCTTTATAAAACAAAGTTATCACATAAAAGTCCTACAGAATAAACATCAGTGTCCAGTGAGGTGGAATTCCACCCAACAAACCACAGCATCTTACTTACTTTTGGTTGCCCCTAACCAAATTTATATTCATTCCACTTTTGACCTTTTACATATTTCACTGTTTTTAGAGTTCTTCTTTAAAAGTTCCTTATTTTAGCACAAGATAAATTATTATCATGGTGTTTTTAAAATATTGTAAAAAATTAATTTTTGAATGTTTAAACTAATCATTACAATGGTGGAAAACAAGAAAAATTTCCCTTGATGCTAGAAAACATTTAATTATTTCATGCTGCTTAAAAAATTGATTCAATCATATTCCATTGTTAAGTCTGGGACCTTATCTTAAATGAAGTGAGAATATATAAGGATTTAGATCTTTATCCAAAATAAAATGAAATAAAACTTCAGTCAACAACATGTATAAGCTGAGTGCCTACTTGAGGAATTTTATGAAAAATTGGGATGATCATTAGGTTATAAGTTATGTTAACAATACAAATGAATGGTCTTGTGCTACCTTCTTGAGGGATTGACAGAGAAAAGAAAGGTAAATTTGCTGGTGCTATTCCAAGAACATCATAGAATTTGGATTCAATGGGATTACCAGACAAGTAGCCTATGAAAGATGAAACACACATGACAACAAAGCATGTAAATAGGAGCCTACACTTTTATTTGGGCCACATTTTCTTCTCCTCTCTGAACTGAATTAAGACACATACCAGAGATATTCTGTTATTTAAGTGGGCTGCTTGTCTTGTGTCATGAAGGGTGAGGGAAAACCAAAAATTTCTTTCACTTCCACCCCTCTCATTTCAAATTTGGTCAGTGAATGTCAAAATAACATGTTCGTGCCATCAAGAAAATTGGAAATATTCAGTCCAAAAGGGCAGTTTCCAAAGTGCAGCTATTCTTTATTATCTTTCATCTTCTATCTTGCCTCTTCCCCTTCACAAAGTTCCTACTTTTCTTTCTTGTGTCCACACTTTTACCCAAGAAATGCAGCCTCTACCTACTCCCTCAGTTGTGTTAGAATTCAGCAACAATGAGGTATGTGACCTTATATTATTAAAAATGGTAAGACGAAATGCTGCCTTATGTACATATATACTCTATTTGATTTCTGCTCCTTTTCCCCACCCCTTTATATGCTTGCTAGCCACCGTTGGTCACCATTTGTATTTCCTTCTCTAGAAGAAGAGGTATTAGTGATATAAGTTATTATTTTAATTTTTCACAATAGCAAGAGGGAGGATCATATCCACAGTTGTTGCAAAACTAATAAACTTTTGATAACAAAAGCTCCAGATGTCTGAGCAGCAGGTCCCAGGAACCTTTCCTGTTCCCCAGCTGGGTTGCTCTCCCTGGGAAATTGAGAACTCCCTGGGAGACTTTGTTTCATATTGGACACAGTGTCACAAGTTGTTGCCAAGGCTTTCTCTTCCTGCACCATCATTTTTGAATGCTGCAGTCCTTAAGCTGTATGAAATCCCTGTTTACTTTCCTGTCTCTTGGAACAGAGTTCAATATGGACACTCTTGCATAAAGGAATGGTAGCAACTGACAGATGTGCCCTGAATTTTCACATAGTCACCAGTATTCAGAAATGCCTATACTCCTCTGAGTAAGATGAACTCTGAGGAATGTCCTCCCCTTTCTTCCTCTCCACAGCTGCTTCTGGCCTCCAGGGAATGGCATGTCAGCCTCATGCAGGCTCCTTTCCAGCAGCCATTCAGCTGCTGCTTCCTCTGCTCCCTAATGAACACCTTTGTCAGTTTCTACAGCAGCCAATTCCAAACTCATCCCTGAACAGCTGAGTGAAAAATCACAGCAGGGAAAAGCTGAAGCCAGCTGCTGCTGGCATCAAGGCCATCCGGGCAATGGGACATGGAGAAAGATGGAAAATACTGTCTATGTTTAGGGCAGCTGCTCCTTGCTGGCATGCAGTGTAGTAGGACCAGGGCATGTTGTATGCTCTGAGATGACTATGGGAAACTCAGTCTATCCCAGCCAAATTAACCCTTTTACAGCTGTTAACACTGCTGAAATTGTTTGGGTTTTTTCAGTCTGTGAATAAAGTTAAAGGGTGTTGACTTTATTCCACCATCCAAGACGCTGTATCACGATCATCTGAAAGGAAACCCCCTGACTTTTTACAATGGAAAAATCATTTTTCAACAAACTTCCAACCCCACAACTCCCCATTCCCATGTTCTAACTTTTGTTGCATGTATTCTAAATACTGTGCTAACCATCTTAAAACCTCCCCTGTGAACAGGGTTGGCCTATATAGCTGATAGTTTCTGTGTTAGGGCTGGATGTTCTAATCCAAATTGTTTCTGTGGAGGTTGTTAGGAAGTTTCTGAGTCATTTCTTATCTTATGTACCTACACTTTACATCTCTGTGGGGATAAAAGCATTTCAATGTAGCCACTTGGCCAAAATGGAAAATGACTTGAAAGTAGAAAAGGAAAGTAGAATTCTTTATATATCTATACACAGCTATTCAATATTCATGCAGCAATGTAAAACAAGGTAAAAGAAATACAGAGAATCACGGAATCAGAGAATGGTTGGGGCTAGAAGGAACCTCTGGAGATCATCTTGTCCAACCTCGCTCTAAAAGAGGTTCACCTAGACCAGGTTGAACGGGATCATGTCCAGGCAAGTTTTGTGTATTTCCAGAGAAGTAGACTCCAGAACCTCTCTGGGCAGCCTGTTCCAGTGCTCTGTCATCCTCAAAGTAAAGAAGCTAAGAAGTAAAGAAGTAAAGGACCCTCCTGTGTTTCAGTTTGGTCCCACAGCCCCTTGTTCTGTCACTGGTCGCCACTGAAAGGAGCATGGCTCCATCATCTTGACACCTGCCCTGAAGATAGCTGTATGCATTGTTGAGGTCCCCACTCAACTTTCTCTTCTCCGGACTGAACAAGCCCAGCTCTCTCAGCCTTTCCTCATAAAAGAGATTCTCCAGTGCCCTATCTAGTACCCTTCATAGCCCTTCACCAGACGCTCTCCAGTTGTTCCTTGTCTTTTTTGAGCTGGAGAGCCCAAAACTGGATACAGTATTCCAGATGTGGCCTTAATCGGGCAGAGTAGAGTGGCAGCATCACGTCCCTCAATTTGTTGGCCACAGTCTTCCTAATGAACCCCAGGATATCACTTCTTGGCCACCATGGCATGCTGCTGGACCATGGTTAACTTGTTTTCCACCAGGACTCCCTGCTCCGCAGAGCTGCTTTCCAGCAGGTCAACCTGTACTGGTGCATGAGTTTTTTTTTCCCAGGTGCAGGACCTTGCATTTGCATTCCTTGAACCCCACTGTGTACCTCTCCACCCAAGTCTCCAGCCTGTCCAGGTCTGTCTGAATGGAAGCACAACCTGTTGGTATACCAGCCACTCGCCCCAGTTTTCCATCATCAGCAAACTTGCTGGGTGTCCACTTCATCCAGGACAATAAGAAAAATTATATTATAATTTGTTGAATAAGATGAGTAAGATTGGACCTAGTACTGGCCCTGGGGAACACCACTGGCTACAGGATTCCAACTGGACTGCACAATTGATCACAACCCTCTGAGCTGTGCCATTCAGCCAGTTATCAATCCACCTCACTGTTCACTCATCCAATGCTTGCTCCCTGAACTTGCCTATAAAGATGTTACAGGAGACTCCCAGAAGTCTTGTAGAAGTCCAGGTAGACAATGTCCAGTGCTCTCCCTTCATCTATGTAGATTGTCATGCCATCATAGAAGGCTGTCAGATTTATCAAACATTATTTCTCTTTGGTGGATCCATGTTGAATACTCCCAACAACCTTCTTTTCCCCCACATGCTTAAAGATGACATCCACGATGAGTTGTTCTATCACCTTTCTAGGGATTGTGGTGAGGCTGATGGCTCTATATTTTCCTGGGTCCTCCTATCCCTTTTTGAAGACTGAAGTGACATTAGTTTTCCTCCAGTCCTCAGGCAAATCCCCTGTGCTCCATGACCTTTCAAAGATGATGGAATGTGATAATATTTGCCATCTTCCTAAGCACTTGTAGGTGTATCCCATCAGCATCCGTGGATTTGTTGGTGTCAGGTTTGCACAAATGATCTCAAACCCAATCCTCCTTGAACAAGGGAAAGTCTTCCTTTCTCCAGACTTTCTTGTCTCCAAGGTCTTGGATTCCTGACAGCCAGCCTTGCAGTAGAGAGTGAAGAAAAGACATTCAGTTACTGCACCTTCTCTGTATCCTCCATCATCTGGGCACACATCTCATTTAGCAGTAGGCCATTATTTTCCCTACTTCCTTTTGCTACTATTGTACTTGAAGAAGCCCTTTCTGTTTTCCTTGACATTGCCTGACAAATTTAATTCCAAATAGCCTTCCACATTACATCCCTGACAACATTCTTGCATTCCTCCCAAGTGGCCTGTCCTCTTTTCCACATTCCCTATAATTCATAATATATAAACTTCATAAATGCATAAGAACAGAAAAAATAGCTGTAGGGGTTTACTCCCTGCCAGAAATTAAATGCCACCCAGCCACTCAGTCACTCTCCCCCAGTGGGGCTGGGGAGAGAATTAGGAGGGAAAGGTGTGAAAACTCGTGGGTTGAGATAAAGACAATTTAATAGGTAAAGCAAAAGCCATGCACATAAAACAAGGAATTCGTTCACCACACCCCACAGGCAGACAGCTGTTCAGCCACCTCCAGGAAAGCAGGGCCCCATCATGTGCAACGGTTACTTGGGAAGACAAATGCCATCACTCTGAAAGTCCCTCCGTCCTTCTCCTTCCCCCACCTTTATATGCCATATGGTCTGGAGTATCCCTTGGGTCAGTTGGGCTCAGGTGTCCTGGCTATGTTGCCTCCCAACTCCATGTGCACTCCCAGCCTCCCAGCTGGTGAGGTTGGGTAAGCAGCAGAAAAGTGTAAGCACAGCTCAGATACCATGAAAATATCCCCGTGTTATCAACATTGTTTTGATCACAAATCCAAACCACAGCCCAGTACTAGCTGACATGAAGAAAATTAACTTTATTACAGCCACAACCAGCACAATAACAAAGCTACTTTTTGGATCAAATGAAGGGTGATTTACAACAATATTTTTGAGATAATAATAAAAAGGAGGAAAATAATATATAAAGCATAAATTTAAAATATATCATATGCTACATTCATTTATGCTATTTAATGTTTGTCATGGTACAAAGGTGCAGGTCCTATTCCAAAATGACATTCTTTGATTTATGAGTCTGAAGGAGAATATTACAGAGCACAAATAAAAAGCACTGAAATCTGCTAGAATTAAGTTTAGTCTCTTATACTTCTTTACTTGAAGTTTGACCTCATGTCTTGGGGCTAAGCTTCAAAAAAATGTGAATGTCTCCAGATGTAAACTGGGAATTTCTGGACTTTTTTCAAATTATAAATGTTGGTCATAATTATTCCTGCTTTGCTTAAAATTTAAGAGCTACTTTGAATAAGCATTGCTGTGGTGGTGCATTTTCTGTTTGTGCTCTCAGGAGCTGGAGGAGAGGCGAAAGAAAAGCAATAAACAAATGTAGGGAAATCTGACTGATTATGAGAAGAAACTATAATACCAAAAAAATATAGATAAAAAATTATAAACAGGTAGGTGTTCTACGGCAGCACATTAGATAGATTTCTCTGAAAAAAAAATATTTCTTGCAATATTCTAGCATTCAATAAATTGCTTTTTAAAAATGCTAAATTGTGTGTGAGCTTCAACATGACTCATTATAACATAAAGTTGTAAAGCTTTTTTTCCCACAAAGGCTGCAGTCCTGTGGACTATAAACCTTAAGAAAGGCTTTAGGAAAAAAACCAACTGTAGTGCATGTGTTGGGAGGTTAGTGTGTATTGAAGAATCTCTGGGGATCAGTCCCAAGCCTTGTTTGACATCTCCATCAGTGACTGATGAGAGGTAAAAAATGCAATATTAATGAATTAACAGACAACATTGAATAAGGAGGATTTTTGAATACCAATGAAGGGAAAAAGGTACACAAAAAAATTTAGGGCTTCTGGTACTGTGCTCTGGTTTCTGCTGGCCCTGAGACAAAATGTGTCTCACTCAGTCTTGATATTTGCTGTAAAATGCTGCCGAGAGAAGGGATAAGAGAGGACAGAAAATTATAAGAACAACAGAAAGGGACATATACATAGAGAAAGGGGTGATATAGATGGGAGTAAAATGATTTACGGAAACAATCACAAAAGATAAGAAATGCTCTGATCAACTCGTGTGAGAGGCCTGGATTCGACGTGGAAGAAGGGTGAAAGGAGAAATAGCCTCTAGTTCTGCATTAATATGTTTGTGCCCTTTCTCTCTCCCACTCTACTATTGGTGGAACAGAGGGCATTGAACATTAAAGTGTCTGCAAGGAAACACAAATAGATAATAACTAGTTTTTCTGTATTGTTGATTATGGATAGAACAGTGAGTGATAAACAGATGGGCACATAATGGTTCTGTAAAAGATCTTAGATGGCTATATCATGTTGAAGTGGGAGCTTCACTGGCAGGAACCTAAATTGTGAAATACAAAAGCATATTGACTATGAATCAGCAATGTATTAACTGCAATTTAGGAGAGCATTGACTTCTTTTCTCCTTGTTGCAGCTGAACAAAACAGGGCAAACTGCCATCTGATTTGCTAGGGCTTAATTAATACCTGTGAAGCCAGATGGAGTCAGCAACTTTCAGCAGCTTTAGAGGAAGTCATTTATTGAAGTCACAAGCAGAGAAAACCTAGGGTCCAGAAAAAAATTCATTATCCATTGAATGCTATGCAACCTCCCCTTGAACTCAGCTAATTTCCCTCAGGTTTGTGCTGTGAATTTGGCGGTCTTCACATCTATCAGCCAGCACACTATGCCTTTTCCACAGCAATATCATAATGTCAGCTCCTTTTCAGTTCTGTTAGATTATGACGTTATCTACTTCCAAAATTACTACACCTAGGAAGAGTGTCCATTTTAATTCCTGTATAATTTCCTATCTGGTAATTGTAGTCATAGCCATATTAATCACTCCTCATTCTTCTCATATACTAAATTTTTGCATTCATTGTAATGATTCTATAACTAAATACAATACTTCTATTTAAAAAATATCCTAGAATTATACTAATTTCTTAATGCCCAATGCAGTGATTCCTATTTCTCATTCCTAGTTTAGCTTTTCCAAACTGTTTTGTTGAAGATAAAAATAACTCCTGCAAACTGAATACCATTTATAAGTAAAATTGAAGCTATATAGGTCATTTGATGCTTCTGATTCTAAGACTTTTTCTGAATAAAAATACTGGGACACTAAAAAGATAGAAAATTCTCTGAGGATCTCAAGGGATCCTGTCTGAGCAAGGCGGGATAAGTGGGAAAAGTAGCCTTTACAAAGATGACTAGTCTGACGCTCATAAAAGTGATTCATGTTTCACCTCCCAAAGCAGTAGAAAAAACTTTCTCCTGAACATCCTCAAAACAGCCTCATGGCCAACTCAGCTACTCATGCAGCTGAACTTTTCACTACCTCCTTTAATGCTAGACTTTCAGACTTTTTGCCTCCAATCAATCACCTGGCTGTAGAACAGAGAATTCAGGTCACCAACATGTTGTTTCTTGGTTTGTGGTTTAACACGTAAGTGGCTAATTCATGGTTTGCTAGTTTGTCAGGAAACAACTGGAAAATAAATTTCCTGAGGTTCACCACCTGAGATGGTTTTACATGAAGGAATTACGGTGACACCCAGAAGACAAGCTAAAAAGACTAGAGGAATTATAAATGGTGCAGAGAAGAGCTGAAATAGAATGCCTCAGATTTTTCACTGGGCATGCTCTATTCGACCAAAAAAGTTACCTTTTTGAAAATGCCAGTTTTTGTGGGGTGGGAAAAGACATTAACTTTTCAAAACAGGAAAGAAAATACAAAAACTGATTTTGCACAGGGTAGAATCCACATGAGTACTCTGAGACTACTTTTGTCTAAGGCTGTTGGCGAAGAAAATCCTACATTCCTAGCAGTCGTTCTGCAGACATAGCAGCTGAAGAATACTTCTGCCACTGTTTTCAGTCCAGCAAAAAGAACTGAAATCTGCAGGATCAATAACAGACCAGACTATTCTTAAAGAGAGATGTATTATTATTTTTTAATGAAAACACTTCCATGGAGAAATATCTAATTGGCTATTTTATTTTCGTGATTAATGATGAAAATAAATTTTAAGTGGGGTTGGGTGTTTCTTTTCATTTTAAAGAAGAAATAAAAAATTCATTGAAATAGCAAATAACAAAATTAGTACTCCATGTTTCTTTTATTTTGACTTGGCTCAAAGATTTTCGACTGAGCTTTCATGATCTGATGAATTTTTAGCTGAATTTTGCAGAACACTTTTTTGCATTTTATTAAATAGAAAATCTGTTTCAGATAAAAGATATTGTTCAGTGTAAGAATAAAGCTTCAGACTACAGGAACTAAATCATATTTAACTAGATCAAACTTAAACTGGCCTTTGATTAAAAAGTAATCTAAAAATTTGCCATTGCTGAACTCTAAGTTTATCCATATAATATAAATATCCTTTTTCTCTTTGACTGTAGCCAGTGAATCTAGAAAAGAGTGCACTTGTATTATCAAATTATTCTCTTTATTAAAAACTCAACACACAATACAACCATATGCCAGCTGTCTGTATTTCAAAGTGCTAACACATCATACCTAAACGTTCTCCACTGAGAGGCTTACACCACAAATGTATGTGCTGGTTTTTATAGACATGTTTGAACTAATTATATCAGCAAAATGACAAGCTGTAACTTTACAAAAAAAGACAAGGTTCTAGCGCCCTGGAAGAAATAAAACATACAAATGTAACTTTAGCCCCCCACACCCTCATCTTCCTGGGAAAAGTAAGAAGATAATTTTCTTTGGCTGCCAGACAAAAAGCTAAACCAAAATTCATCATATTCAAGATGTAAAGCAATAAAGCTTTATTAGTATTGAGTTATATGTGATACAACAATAATATTAGACCTAGTAAAAAAAACCCCAACAGTGCGTCACTGTAAGCAGCACAAACAGCAAGAAATGACACACATTCAGGAGCAATAATAACCCATTTATTTAATTATAAATCGATTTATATAACTTGGGCCGCCAGCATGGCATAAGGCCATTGGTTACCGACCATCCACCTGCCGTACTGGTTGGCTAAAACCTTTCAGAATATTTTTCCTAGAAAATATCATAACAATATTACACAACATCTGCAGGTGCAAGATAGAGACAGTTTTGCTTACAAAACTGTAGCACTGCGTTCCATAGTTTCTGTGAGAAACAGAGCTCTCACAGAGTGCTGCAGAAAGCTGGAAAATTTCTCTGCTAACACTTTTCAGCGTTCATAACAGTGGACTTCAATTTCATTCATTTGAAATCTTACTGCATTGAAGAATGAAAATAAGGTAGATTCTTGTAGGAATAATAATACTCCACTTTTGAACAAGTCCAATTTTAGATGGTTTGACCAGGTGATTTATAAATTTAGTTTCTAAACCAATTTCCTTTAAGTTGTGAATATATTAAATTCATTACTAAAAGAAAAGATTTTTAGGCCACATTGGATTGAAGTGCAGCATTTGTCAAAAAGTGAGTCATCAACAGACAGCAGACATGAAGAACTTGCATTAAAAAAAATTAATAATAAATCCTGTGTTCTGTGGTTTAAACAAATCTCTAGTCTCTAGAGCCAGAGGTTCATGCCTTTCTGTGTGAGCTGATAATGGCTATTGTCACTGGCAAAATAAATATTCTGAACTAGATGGATTTGGGATTTGATCCGTATGACAGTTCCTGGGGTTTCATTTTTTTGCTTCCACTTGTAGGCCTTTTTTTTTTACTATGCAGCCAAGACCTTAAATATAGATAGCCAGGCATTAAATGAGATAATTCAAAATAGTCATTTAATTCCACAAAGAGAGGTTCAGGGCTCTATGGACAGAATAGGTGTCTATAACATGTATCAGACCATGTCATTTGCTGATAAAAACTGTACACTTACTCAGAGTTGCACACCCTTCCTCCCTGTCTTCCATGAAGAGAGGTGGGTGAATGGAGGTATGGGGACAAAAAAGGACTGTGAGCAATAAGGCTCAGTAGTGCTGCTGCTTCTCTATTTGTCAGGCATGTGTACTTACACAACTGGAGTATCCAACCTAGGAAGTTTTTATTACTCCACATACCTTGCTGCCAACACCTTTACTACCAACATATTTACTATAACCTTAATGCTCCCACATTACCTCTGTATTTCATTGCTGAGATTTGGTGCAAGGGAAGAGATTAACATTATCAGGTATGACTGTGTGTTTTCAGATGAACAGAGATGTGACTTCTGTTTGCATTTGGAAACTTAACACACCTGAGCACGATTTTTCTCTGAAAAGGTAAATTAGTTTTAGGGGTTTTATAAGTATGCCTATAGCCAATTTATGGACTAACACCTTTAGCACCATTTCACTGGACAGTCTGTCCCTGACTTCATGTAGTGTTACACTAGAAGGTTTGGACATGAACAAAATCCATTTAAACCTTATGTGATATGACTGAAAAAGTTCACTGAAGCTTTTCCTCCATTAGTGAAGAGAACAAGTGGTGTTCCTTGTACTGCACAGGAAATAAGCCACATTCCTGTGGCACTCTCCACTCTCTTTCTCCATCTTAGAATAGGTACAAGAGCACCTGAAGACTGTACCCATGGAAACCCTACCACAATGTAAGGCAAGATAATTTATTTTGTTTTTTTCTGATCTTTCTTGGATTTTTTTTTTTTTACTTTTAACTGGGTACTGTGTTGTTTTAAGCAATGTGATAGGTTTTATTTCTTCCAGAAATAAATATTTTGAGGCTTACAAATATATAACAATACTGTAAAGGAGTAAGGATTTTTAATATGTTATACATAAAGTTGAATTTAAGATTCCATTTCAGGCTATTTATTCAAATACATGAAATTACTCTCTTAATTCAAATTCTTATGAAAATACCTTTTTTTTGGTGTTCAGAAGAAAATCAGGTAAATGGTTCAAGAGTTATAATTGTTCGAAGTCCATGGAAATAGGTTTTTTTCAGCATAAAAAGCTCAGCATAAATATTTGCTACATGAATTCTCAAGTTCACAAAGTTTTCTTTTTTCTCTTCCTAAAGAATGCACCAGGAAAACTAAAAAAAAAAAAAAAAAAGCTAACCCTGTTACGCCTTAGGCACTCCCCAAGCCAAATAACCTGGACTGAGGAGATTAAAAGTGGTTGGTTATTAGAAAGTTCACAGGAAACAAGAATTGCTGAAATGAATGTTGCCCAAAGCACTGTTAAACTGTAATGCTTTATGTGAGCATGCAGCCTAAGACAAGATCAAAACTCCTGAGACTAACTTTTAGGTAACCAGCATTGACAGCCTAGCACAGCAGACCTCGGATTCAAAGCCAGCTTTTGAAGATGTGAAAATAGCTCTCTGCTGAGGTCGGCTCTGCCATGGAAACACACTAGGAAATACATTTCACACAACCAGGTTAAATCTGTTTTAGATACACCTAAACAAGACATAATCAAATCTTTAGTAGATCATAAATAAACCATTAATCTGAAATAACACATCACAAGAGAGGAGTATCATTAGCTAATTTAAAATGTTTCTACGGTAAGTCTTTTTGCTTGTACTAGCTACCTGATGTTGAATTTGTAGTCAAACCTAGACAAATAGGGATAATTAATCCAGATTATTTTAGAAGTCTGCCTTAGAACGAAATGAATCGCAACCGTGAAAGTGCCTATTCCTTTCTATTTGCCAGGGAGCACGTCGTCATCAACTATGTCTGCATGTGGTTCAATTACTCCCATCTACACTATCCAGGAGCTGTGAAAAGCCAGACCATAAGAGACAGAATACACAGAACTAATAAAATACAAGTCTTGAGGTATTTTTCATCCCTCAGCATGACCAGGGATTTCAGGAATACTTTTCAACAGATATATTTTGCTTTGTCTCCTGAGGAAGTATAAAGGGAATCCACACCCAGACTTATTTATAATGAAACCTAACATTAATATTGTTTTGCATGGTATTTGTATATCAATTTTCAAATTCATTTTCTAACCTGACCTAACCATCTTGATGTCCCCTTTGATCACAAGAAAGAAATAAGTGCAATAGGAAGTTACTCCCACAAAGGTTAGACATGCTTCGAAAAGTGTCTGCTGTCTGTAAAGAGCTTAGTCAAATAACTCATATCAGAATATCACATTTTAGATAACTATATTTGGGGAAGATTAATTTCTTCACTGTTTTTTGGGTTGTTTTTTTTTTGTTCCAGGATATTGCTGTTTGTTTGTAAGGTGGGGTTTTTTTTGGCTTTTTTGGTTTTTTTTTACAGTATCTATTTTTATCTTCTCAGAATCACGATATCACAGAATCATTTGGGTTGGACCTCTAAGATCCTCCAGTCCAACCTTTGACTGATCCCCACTTTGTCATCTAAACCATTGCATTAAATGCCACACTCAGTTGTTTCATGAACACTTCCAGGAGCGGTTACCCCACCACGTCCCTGGGCAGTCCATTCCAATGTTTAACATGCCTTTTCATGTTAATTTCATGAAGAAATTCCTCCCAATGTCCAACCTGAACTTCCCCTGGTGCAGCATGAGGCCATTTCCTCTTGTCCTGTCACTTGTTGCCTGGAAGAAGAGGCTGACACCCACCCTACTAAAACCTCTTTTCTGGGAGTTGTAGAGAGCAATAAGGTCTCCAGTTTTGGGGGTTTGAACCATACAACTTCCTCAAGCACACAGAGGGAAACAGAAAGAATGCATTTGTTAGTAACATGCCTTCAAGAATTTTATGAATTTATCAACCTTCCTTATTTAAATATGTGGACTGTATGATGTATCTGTAAACCTTTTGTTTCTGTTGTCAATAATACAACAGCAAATTTGAACATTCATTATCCTTTAAAACAGTGTATTAGCACTTGAGCACTGAAAAAAAAGATCTGATCATTAACATTCCAGTGCAAGGACCTAGGAAGCCTGCAGAGAGCTCTGACTGCGCTTTTCTCATTTTTCTTGAAGCTGATCACTGTCTCTGGTTGGAGGGAAGAAAAGGAGTGAAAGGGCTTCAGGGCATTAAACAAAGGTGATGAAATGATTTATTACTCTGCTTATTTGTACCACATCAGTTTTCCACCCAAGAAGCAGATAATGGTTCAACAAGAGATTCAACAAGCGTATAAATGCTTAAGCTTCAGTGACTGTGAAAAGCAAAGGACATTAAACGGGAAAATAACCAGCTGTATTAAACTTATCATTTTAAACATCCCTCTAGGATTATTGGTTAATAAGAGTCCAGCAGCAACAAACCTAATGGCTAAAACATATGAAGCAATCTATTTCTGGCACTATAAAATGTCTTTATAAATTGCTATTCATGCTATTCATCAACACTGGTTTGTCTTTACCTCAATTTAGACTACAAGAACATTGTTTAGCAGTGGGCAATTACAAAGAACATGACTCTGCCTTAAAACATTACGCTTATGAGAAATAACCAGAGGGGATTGAAAAGTTTGCATCAAAATCATTTTCCCCTAACATGTGCCAAATATTTAGACAAATTCATTTATGCTAATGAAACTTCATTTGACTAAAAGAACATGAATGAAATACTGTAAAAATGTCAAAATATTATCCTTTCATATTTACGGAATGAAATGCTTCTGTCTAAAATATAGAAAATTGGGAACTTTAGGAATCCATAATTTTTCTGGCTTACATTAAACACCTACTTTAGAACAAGATGAGTGAAGCTTCAGAGAGGGCTGCTTTTTACCATTAATTACAGAAGCACAACAGATGAAACAGTCAGATGTATGTGTTTATGGTTGTCTAGGTGAATCACTCTCTCATTCTGGATGTTCAACAACACTGATTGGTTTGGGGTTTTTTATGTTAGCTAGAGAAGCATCCAAACAAAAATTTGTCTTCAAATAATCAGAACCTTGTAGTGATCAAATGAAGAGGTTTGAAACTAAAAATTGAAAAATACGTAATTTATCATTTTCACATTGGTCTAATTCCTAATTTCTGCTTGTACAAAAAGAACACGAGTAGATCAGGGGGATATTTTTAGTTCCTTGTCAAACCTGCAGCTAATTTGTCCTTTTGAAAGATAAACTCATATCCTTTATGTATGTCTGGAATTTTCTCTAGATCAATGTATTTATTCTAATGCATGTGCATTGCTCACTGAAAAGAGGGAGTAAAATAGAGTCCGATATTATCTGCATGTGTATAAACAGTTCTTGAGATTATTATGCTGTAAATTAATGCCCAATTTTAGAAAAAGTAAACCGGGTATTTTGAAAAGCACCTCTAGACACTATTCAGGAACTAGTCAATGAAGACTCATAAAAACATCTAGAGAATGAAAATTTGGAAAGGGAAAGTACAAAGTCCAGTAAGTGGTTAAGGGAGAAGGTGATTGCAGCAGTAACCTACAGCAGAAGTATATTCAAACAAGCAGTGTGCAAAGGTTAAGCTGTATATCAACATCATTTATTCTCCTTATTCACACTTATCCTGGAACGTTTGGAGCAAGTCTTGATCATGAAAAGTTGCCTCAGATAATTTCATTTAATATCATCTGTATCATTTATTAACATTCTCAAATCTTTTCCAGTTTATCAATGAGCATATTAAATGAGGTCAGAACTCTGGCCTCTAGAGTCAGCAGAAGATACCTCCCATCTACTTATATAATTTTTAATTTTCCTTACTCTTTGTTGTAGACTTTTTGTCAGATTTCAGTCCATTAACCATGTTCTCTACAGAATAATTTATAAGAACTTTTCCAGTGAAATATGATGGAGTCACTGTCTCTTTTATTGCATATGTTTATATCTCTGAAAGCTCTTCTAAGATGAACGTATATTAGGAAATTAATTTAAACTCAGTGTGTCAAACGGTTCATTGGGGTGTTAAAGAAAATAATATATGCACAAGATGTTAAAAATTATAACTTATTTTTAAAATTTCACAAAATACAGTGTCTAATTCTTGTGAGTTGATTGCTCTCCAGACATTGGTCCTACATATACTGAAATTCTTCAGCCTGAATTCCAAAGAATTGAAAGTGCTAAGTACCATACAATATTGAGCTTTCCTCATTTGACTACTTTTCTTTTGTATTTTAATGCAGGAAATCACTTAATTGTGTATAAAATGAAAGAACCCAAGCAGTTTCACTAAACTTAAGATTCCCACTTTCAAGTATTGAGTTACACCTATGGGTTAAGGTTCTGATCTTCACCTAAGATATATCAGTGTGGCTTCTTTTAATTCAACAGAACTAGGCCAGTTCGGCTCATCTAATGATCTGCCAGCTCATGCTTTTTTACTAGGGATATGAGCTCAACTTAAGATGTTCTACTTTGAGAATAATTCTATTCTTCTTCTCCAGAAATGAGTTCATACATTTGAAAGTTTTTGCCGTTTTTAAAATTATTCATTTAACTTGGGGTTTTTTTTGTGATTTTTCAGCCTTTGCAAGTACAGTATCACATAATAAATGTTTACTTCCAATAAAAAAACCAAGTATGCATGTTAATAATTTCCATAACTTTCTCACAGAGTGGGCTTAGTTTGGGGTATACAACACGTAGATTGGATCTGATCCTAACACACAGCATATGTCACTTAGGCCACAATGTATGACTTCGACCTGGATAGCATTCTAACAAAATTAGGACACATAAATACAAGAGTGTTGTCAGATGGGAAGGGATTTATCATTTAGCTCTTGGTTGTGCTTCCTTGCCCACACCATTGCTTCTTCACCCCCTTCTTTCCCAGTGTGAAGTGAAAGGTATTCTTATATCCACCTGACAGTTTAGCTAATAAAAGGTGTTAAGCTGAATCATTTAGTTTTGGATGGGAATAGGAAGAAATTCACAAGCAGTACTGCATTTGACATACTAATTAAAATACTGTGTCCCAGCCATATGTGCAAGTATTTTGCCATCTTTTGTTAAAAACCAAAGTCAAATAGATTAGCTTAATACCTGTTGGCTTCAGCTCATTGATGGGATTTTTCATGGAGAGAAGAAAGGTTCCCTACCACCACTCTTGGGTAGTATGACAGGACCAAGGGCATTATCTTGTTGTCCTGCTCTGACATATCTGTTTTTCCAGATACTTGGTAGTGGCAGGACTTGAGGACCCAAATGAAAATCTGGGTACAGGACATTAAATACGTGAATGAACAGTGAATTTAAGTGCCGATTCAGGCTTAAATATCTGATTGTTGTGGATTAATGACAAATAAGGAGAAAATGTCAAACTAAAAATACTCCTCATCGTCTTTTTGTTTGAGTAAGCTATTTAGATTGCAATTTCCAATAGTAATTTGTTCCTGCTCAATTTGCACTACAGGAGGGTAGATGGCTTGACAAACTGCCAAACAATGAAGAAGAAAACCTCTTTAATTCATAAAGTTCTTTCCTGCTTTTTCCCCTCTGACTCTCCTTTAACTAGTGATCTTCAGGTCATTGGTCCCAGAGCAGTGCAGCAAGTTGTAGTAGAAAATGTTTCAAAGTTATTTAGCTATATATTTGGAAATTCTCCCACATATTTCTACAGCCCAGAGAAAAGTATTGGCACATTTGCATGAAGACTGAGGACAATCTTCCAAAAACTAGAATGTCAGGAGACAGAAAGTAAATCTTATGGAATTGTTTTGATTTATTCTATGCCGAGAAGTGAAAAACAAACTTCACAGAATTGGATCTAATTCAAACAAAAGAGTTTCATTGCTACATGAAGCTGAGTAATGTTGTTTGCTCTGTGTGTTATGATTTATAGATAGCTAGCATACATAGATTTTAATTGTTGAGTTTACATTGTTGAAAAGTACCATAGCTGGGAAGGGAAATCAAGTAAGGTTACAATCTAATAAAATTACTGTGAACCAATAATGTCTATGTAATGTAGAAACCATAAAGCAAAATCTGCAGTTTTTCTCTATGTACTGCCAGTTTTTAAGAGCACCTGGACAAACATTTTCACACATGGGAGAGAGAAGGAAAGGGATTACTTCCAGTGTTCACTGTCGACATCTAATATTTCTTCTGCCTTTTACACACTGCCATCTGTGAGACTTGGTTTTTCTCTCAGTTTGCACGACAGCAAGAGTTTGTGCATATGCAATTCCGTGGAACATTTAGCCATCAACAAGCCTTATTTTGATCCATTTACAGAGAACTGATATTGCTGTAAGAGCAGTAAAGGCAATGTGGAAGAGTTTAAATGAAAATTGTTTTTCTGAAACCACAAAAACTGCTCCCTGGTGTCCAATAGTTTTTATGAGCCTTTGCAAATAGGCACCAGGACTGTTAACAGACCATGATGACATAAGAAACATGTTGTATAATACACTAATTTTATGTTAAAGAAATGATACTATTAATTTTAATAATGAAACACAATACACTGCTAATTGATGGTACATTAGTTTTTATAGGAAATAGTAATGATGAGAAAAAATCAAGTGTAAGCTATTCTGTTGTATGCTAACTTCTGCTATAGACATGGCAGATAAGTCTATAAAAAAAGCTCTCAATTATAGTACAGCATCAATACAGCTTTTGCAAAGGTTGTGAAATGCAAAATGTCTTTTCAGATCATCTGCTTTCGTCATATTTAAGGAAAAAATACTGTTAATTCTGAAGTCCTTGGAATACTTTCATAGCTATCGTAAATAAGTAGTCTCTCCGTTTTAAACTGGGAACAGTTTTAAATGGTTAACAAGACCATTTGTTCAAAAGGAGGACTTTGCAGTAAGTCAGACTGGTATTACATATGGACAAAACCTTTTTAAATTGAAGTTTATGGACACAAGTCTCTTGAAGCAGCCTAAAGTCTAGTAAGATGATTGATTGGTTTGAATTAATCCCCTCTGAAGCACCAACTTACTTTTCCCATTTAAGTTTTTTTATAACCATGTAGAATAAATGAATATGTGGAAAAACAAAAATAGATTATTCAATTTTTTAATTCAAATTGCGGATGTTATTATAGCTACATAAACTAATCTTGTAGATCTTGCAAGGTAATATTTTTAAAATAAAGTCTGTGATTTCATGTTTTCCCTTTATTCAGGATTGAAAAGAGTGAGAGCACTGGGCTCCCTGGTTCTGCAACAACTTATTCTTGTCTCAAGTTATCAAAATTTACATGTCCCCTTTCACATTATGGAATCTTTTCAACTTAACACACTTTTTGATTTTACACGCTATGATTCCTTTCATTTAATTTCCAGTTGAATATATTGAGCCTGTTCTCCTGCACAAAGTAGGGAAATGCCATGATAGCCCTTTAAAACCCAAAGATATTCATCAGAGAGAGAAAGAAAGGCTAAAAAAGGCTCTCAGCATAGTTCTGCCTTGCAGATGTAACTTGTGTGATTCAATTAGTCCTAGCACTGCACTCCTCCCAGCTGCTTGTTCAGGGATGGCAATGGACAGAAGCTGCGGCATTGCCTCTGCACCCACCACTGCAGATGTGTGTAAAAATCTAACGTAAGGGAGACACTTGGATAGAATTGTAGGTATAAACCTGTAACATATATTGCAGTAATTATGTACATAACCAAACCCATCTAAGCCTGAAAAAGTACTTGCTGGTTAACCTCTCCCTTCACCTTCTTAGGGACATGGATCTCTCCTTCCTGTTACTTTGCCATATAATCTTTCCTCACAAACTTAGCTTCATTTCTCCTCTGACTGCCTCTTACACTGAAGTAGTGTGTTATTGGGTTTCAATTAAGAAGCTTTATATTTCAGCTTTATTATACTGAATGCAGTAAAGCATTGATAAGGTTAGTCTGCAAGGGGAGTTGAGGTGTTTGAACACTACAGTCATGAGAATTACTTGGGAGGTGTTTCTGCCCCTTATTTATCTGTCTACTGAAAATACAGAAGCAGTTTTATCGGCTAAGGTAAAAATAAGATGCCTATTTTGGTATGACATAGCAGCTAAGCTGGGATTTTCAGGGTTACAGCTTCTGATTTAAACATTTCATATCTATCTAAGTGCCAGTTCACTAGTCTGATTTATTTTTTATTTTTTTTTAAATCTAGCCCTAGGAGAGACTATAATGTACATCTTGCAAGAAATTTAGTGTAGTTATTGATAGGCATAAGTTGCTAATTTTCCTTGACATAATCCTGTTGCTCAACATCAAAGGCAGCAAATAAATGAAAAACTTGGGGAAAAAAAGATGAATGAGGATGTCACTGCATCAATCTTGTTTGCAGCCAACTGAGCTCCACACAGACAGGAAAACTCATTTTAGGATCTGGCTTATGCAACCCATGTATTCGTCTGGATCCCACATAAGAACTTGCAATTTGCTGCTTCATCTGATTTGGTCTTTGGAAATGATTATATTTTCCTGACCCTTCCTGTCAGATCTTAATTGTATGGTTGTTAGAGGGATAAATGTTAATTATGAATGCTGTCTGCTATTTTAATTTCCCTCTTCCCTTCATCCTGTTCTGCTTAATCAAATTTTAACTCTGGTTTAATTATTGCTTTACCATTTGACACTGCTTCATTCCTGAAAAAAACCCAGTAAAAACAACAACCCAAACTCACACCTTTTTTGAATAAATCGGACTTAACCTTCCCTTAGTAAAGTAATACTATCAAATAAAAATGTACTCACTTTGAAAAGTGCATACAGTTTCAGTTATTGTGTCCATATTTGCAGGTTTTTAAGTGGTACTGTCACAGTTTCCTATTTTATTTTCCTTTTTTTTTCCTTTGGCAGAACTTTGGATTTTGCCTTCCCACACTCAATACACCAAGTATAGCTCAACCATCTGTATGTGCAGCAGGTGTAGTCAGTTACAGGGCCAGCAAGTATGAATGGCCTGCCTTATAAAACATTCATGCCATTGCTGCAACAGAGTCTTTGCAATCTAAGACATTAGCAGGCCTTCAGAGAGTCTTGTAAATCATTTTGCTGCACATTCTGATGAAGTAAAACCCAACAGTACAATTATAGAGAGTGGTTGTGAGCTCTGATATCAAGAAGAAGGCTGTATCATTTGCTGTGTAAAGAAAAAGACTGAACAATTCTACAGCGAGGATGGGAAGACTGAGTTTTCACATGACCAGCCAAGTAAGAGCTGACAGGAAGCAAGGCGCAGATTTCTAAAACAAAACCCCAGTGGTAATGGATAATGTGAGCCTTCTCGAGCAAATGAAGTGGGTGAGTTGGAATCAAATTTATTTATTTGAAGTCTGAATTCATGTGCTTGGCTCAGTTCTAAAATTAACCTCTTACGCTGTCTCCTGTTTAGCAACCCTTTTTTGCTACTTAACTGCTGCTACCTGTCAAATGACAGCTAAGATCCAGTGTCCTCCAGGAAAAGTATTGTGTCTTCTGCAGCCAAATCCCATTTCAGCTGAGGCAGAGAGCACAATCCAAACTACTACTTTTTGGTTTTTGTTCACTTTTTAGTACCTGAGACTTCTGTCTAAAGAAACATTTTCCTTCACTCCATTGTAGGTTTTTCTGACAGGGGCGTGACAAGCACTTCCCCTATGTATGTAAATAATCTTCATGGGGGAAGGCAGCACACAGCAGCAGTGATATGTGGCTGTCCCCACAGCCTTGTATCTGGGATTAATGCTTCACTTCATGGTTTAAGCTGAAAAAGAACATACACATATAGCTAGGATTTCCAAACTTGACTCCCTAAAGCACCGAACTATTTTTAGAACATGTTCTCTACCACTCCTCTGCTGTTAGTGACGGTGTCACAGTCTAGTTATGGGACAGGCTGGCTGTGTGCTGACTTGTTGAATTAAGGGGAAAATAGGATATTTCAGTAACTGTTCCAGAGCATCAGTCCAATATTTCAACCCCAAAACTGTGTGTGTTCCTGTCCTGAATAAAATGTCTTGAATGTTTCCATGCTTTCATGGTGTTGGGAGATTTGCCTTGCAGATATAAACAACTTGCAACACAAATCTTGCATTGGTCAGTATAACTTGGTGTGTGTGCTAAGCATCATTTTATTGGGTAAGGTTTTGTGTGAGAAAGAAGCAGGATAAATACATAGATGCATGAGATCTTGAAATAATAGTTGAACAAATTGATCAGGTCCACCCTGATACAATGTCCTTTAGTCAGCATTTTAAGCATTAGTGGAAATTTACTCCCAGGAAAATACCAATAATCTTGTACAATGCACTTCCACTGTAGTGTTAAAATTTGTTTAAGATTCACAGAGTTCATTGTTTTTGCTGTGAAGTTAGCTTATACCACAATCTCACACATCTGCTTGCCAGCCTCTTGGTAGCACAAGCTAGCTTTCTGTGTCTTGTCAAAGAGCCCCTAATTAACCTCCTCTCATTGTAGACTGACATGATGCATGACACCTTGTAACTGCTGAGAAGATATGATGAGCTGCTTGTTCCACAGTTCATGATAAAACACTGACTGATGGCAATTAGGCCTGCCTGGGGGTTGTTGTTTCAGTTTAGGCTGGTGCCGAGGGACTCCTGACCATGAATAAACAACTCCTCTGAAGAGCTGATGCTGGTGGCACAGTTCTGTTTCATCAACAAGCAGGCTGCCTGAGACAAATGCATTGATACATTCAAATCCTGCAAGTATTTGTACTTTAATCTTTCTATGTGCTTCTGTGGCTGGGATAGTGAGAGATAATAAGGAACAAGTTTTCAAAGAAAGAAGAAAATTGCAGTCAGAAGAAGCATTTGAAAATAAAGATATGTGCACTGAGCAAGAATAACAAATATTTAGTGACCCATTTAAGGAATTTTCACCTAGAAAACTGAGAATATATTCTTACTTGATGTTAGGTAGTATCTAGGTTTGAAACTAGCTGATCTTTTTTATTTCTAATCTTGTCAGTATTCTAATCTTGTCAGTATTCTAATCCTATAATAGTTTTAAACAATTTCAGTATCATGCATTTCCATCATACAAGCTCAAATTTAAATACCTATCTTGTGCATATGTTCTCTTATACTTTTCTACAGGTTTTTTTTCTTCCTTTTTCTTTGGCATCTTGTGTTCAGCTTTGCAGTTCACCATTTTTCTATCTCCTTTATAGACAAATCCTGACTTCTTTCCTTGTCAAATGAAACCAGTGCTCCAGTTTTCCACTGCCATTTTCCTTTGTTGCTCCTCTCCTTCCATGAATAGTTGTTTAAGTGAAGCTCTCAGTACCAAAGTAGGTAAAACACCATTTAAGGACTGCACAGAAAAATGTACTGTTATCTAAATTGTTGGTCCTGAGATATTTAAGAAACAAAGCAGTGTTGAAACACTGAAAACAAATTACATTCATAAGAAGTTGTAAAAAAATTCAGCAGAAATTTTTCCTTGACTTTTCTTGCACCCTGAAACTTTAAGGATAATATTTCCATAAGAAGGTACATTTTCATGTGTATTCATATGTGTTTTAGCAAGCATTAATGAAGATGAAACTTCAAATCTCAGTGTGAAATGATAATTGAAAAAGAGTGGTTATGATTTGTACTTGTAAGACTGGAAGCAGATGGACAGCCATGTGGTACATTTCACATTGTTTATTGCAGCACACTTTCTACCAGCATTTGTTTCGGCAACAGCACATATGACACACTAATAATATTTGGAATATTTCACAAGACATGAAAGCAAAGGTATTGACTATGAGGAAAAAACTGTCCTTCACAGGTAGTCATAGAGATCTTATCATCAGGGTTTGTATCAAAACTGTGGCTTCAAATCTTGGAGTCAAAAATGAAGAGAAGCTATTTCTATATATCTTCTCAGTACTATTTCCTGCTTTGACTAACTGAATCAACTATCTTAGTTATATGAAATATATAAATATATTCCTTTTGTTTTGCTCTAAACTATCTAAATATATCAAAATAGGTCCAGATATTACAGAATAAATGGGTTCTATATCCTGTTTACCCAGGGGTGGAATGCAGAAGTAGGAAATCAAAAATTAGTAAACTGTCAAACTGAACTGAACTGGGATCTGGGGTAAGGATTTGTCACTTGTAAATTGCCATGTTTCCTGCTAAAGCAAAAAAGAGGAAAGGAAAAAGGTTCTTCTGGGATACAGCAAGAATGCACTACACACAAAAGTTGGTGTTATATCTATATATATATATAGAGGTTGCTATATCTAAATTTTTCAGTTTGAAATGTTTTGTACATTGAAAATTCAATAGCCTTGTGACAGGATGAAACCCACCCGAAAGCATGGGTCTGATAAAATAAGGTCTTTATCAGTCACCTTCAACTGATTTGATGAGTGCTGGAAAGACAAGGCAGCATAGATAATTATCATGAGGGACACTTACCTAAAAGTCCTGCTAGATGAGATATGAACCACATCTGCCCTCCTGTAATAGTTTAGACACTCACTGGAAAGAATCAGATGTAAGTTGTTGACCCCAATGGGTCCTGGTAATACATTTTGGGCTGAAGATCAGAAGACAGCATTACCTCAGGAAGCCTCTGCAAGTGGACTTTGGAAAGAGTGCAAGTAAGCCAGACTGGGAATAGGTGACCAAGAAGATTATAGGTGAGTGCTGTTGCCCATTTGACTTAAAAAACAAGAATGCAAGCAGCAGTAGTCCTTCAGTGGGGACATGCCCAAAGAGGTCCCCTACCCTGCAAGAGGCTGAGGACAGCAGTTCTCAGGTGAGATGGTCACACATATAGTGGGACACTGCCACAGCTCAGGCACTCAAGGAGACTGCCTCATTCCTGTGCTCAGGGGTGAGCGGCACACACAGGGGACTTGCCTGGTGTGTGTGACCTGTGTGTGGCAGGACAGATCTCTACACTGCTACGCACATTCCCCTTAGAAAGTCACCTGTAAGCTTTATGTCAGTCTGTTGGCTGGTTCTACTCTTGCAGTTACCCTCACACCACTCCCACCCCTCTAAGGACAAGCCTAAATAATAACTTTACTGACTGATTTTTTGACCTCCCCTAATCTTTCACCTGGAGAGTAAGGAGGATAAAGAAAAGAGAATACAAATGTAGTTTTAAATATTTGCCATTCTTACAGAGACCTCAGTCCTGGAAATGGGACCACCAGTCTCTCCTAACTTAGCATTCAGTGTCATAATCTACACATATCCACACAGAAGAGAGGACTCAGGGATCACTGAAGCATCTACAATACCTGTTTAAGAAAACTCAAAAAAAATCTTTCTTACATCTTCAGTGACAGAAGTTCCTTTGAAATGGAAGGGTAACTCAGCTTTCAGGCTTAACTTGGTTTAGTTCTTCAGGTTTCCTGAAGCTCTAGAGATGTGCTATGCCATTTGAGAGCTCATAGAAATGCATTGGAGTGAACGGAAAGGCCCCAGCTAAAGTGATCTGAACTTTGAAATTTATACTGCAAGAAGAAATTTAGTTTCTTAAAATAGATTTTTGTTGTGTATTGGAACAACATGGAAAGATTCTCCCTTCTAATTTAATTACTAGTAAGTAATAACATAATTTCTTCAAGCTTACCTTGTTCACACTTTTTTCTTAATCATCTGCTCACTGCAAGCAGCTAATGTCTATATTATGTTTTACATTATTTGTCGCATTATCAGATTGTGATTATAAGCTCCCTGGGATAGAAGCATTGTCGCTTTATGTAATTTTGTGTTTTGGGAAGCAGATGGTGGACCTGTCAGATTGTCACTTCCTCTGAATCACTGGTGATGTCTCTTTAGAGTGGGGACCATTTAAAGAGAGAATTTGCTACTTACAGGTGATGCCTTCACTGTGACTGTGTGATAATGGCATAGAAAAAACTGAATTTTTTTTCTCTTTGGTACTGCAAGAGCAAGAATATATGGTCCAAATAAAAATTGTCTGAATAAGAATTTTGTTTATTTGAAACCCTTTTTCTTGCTCACACTGAAATGTAGTTGTTAGTCTATATACCATTTTTCTATGTCTACTCTCCTTTGACAAGTAAAGTAACCTTGTTGTTTATTTTATTTGTAAATTGCTTCAGAAGAAATCTCCCACTGTTATCCACAAGTCATAGGAAGTAGTCAAATGAATGAAATATTATACTGAAACTTTAAAAGTAATTAGCATCAACACTTTGATCTTTCCCCATTACACTGTAACATATTAATACATTAAATCTAAATCTAAATTAGGTGTCAATATAACTTCAAAATTAATCAGTATGAGGGCTTCATCTGATTTCATTGATAGCTTCTTGTTGTATAAGTAGCAATAGCATTCTGCTGCTCTTCCTTATAAACATAAACAAATTAAATTCACCTTTTACAAGACAGTTCTATCACTGAGATCACAGGGAAAAGCCACAAAAATTGTAATGTAATCATACTGACTTCCAAAACAAAATAAGCTATTGTTTGAAATTTAAATATTAAAAATATACTTATGATGCCTTGCATATATATTATGATGTAATCGTATTTTGAATATACTGGTGCTACAATGCTTGTTTTACTTGGTTGCTACTTGAGAAAAAAATTTGACAAGTGAATACATATTTGATTTATATAAATATTTTATTTACTTATGTAAGTACTTGCTAAGGTTTTTCCTTAATTGTTGCAGTGAGCCATGGTCAGAGCCATGGTCAGCTGGACCAAGCAGACCAACAGGTCCATTGGTTTGATGCCTCCACAGCTCAAGGGCTCGAAGGTACAGTGAGCACCCAAAAGGCTCTGTAAAGCACGCTGACCATTGGCTGCTGCCATCCCCTCTCCTTATGGTTCATATTTGGTTATTTCTCCAGAAAGTTCTATGTTACTCAGTAGTTAATTGGCCCATGTTACTCCTCTCCCCCCACTCCTTCTCCCATTCGCTCTAACCCCTTCTCCCCTGCCTTGTAACACCCCCTAACTGGTATTTTATTGGTTATTAAGTGTTCTCCACACCCATTATGTAGGGGTATAAAACACCATGCCCGCCTAATTTTCTTGGCTTTCTTTGTGGCTTTCCCTGTGGGTTTTGTGTTCTTCAATAAACCCTTCCCTGCCCTCATGAAGAAGCCGCTCCGCCCCTTTCCTGCCTCCTTCGCGCACCTTTACCATCGGTGGGCAAGGCGAACCCGAGCGAGAGCTTCGCCTGCCCTCCTGTGCCGCGATCGGCTTCTGCCCCCCCACCCGGGGCAGGTGGGATATTGCCCAGTGCTCGGGACAGCGTGCTGGCCGGAGAGAGCACCGCGGCACTTAATTGCAGCACAAATTGGTTTTATTATCCTCTTCCAAGTCAACTGCCAATAGGAGGGAGTCAAAAATATATTGCACAATGTAGCCAATTTTAGCATTTAACCAAGATGTAAAGAGGGAAGGTTTCAAAATAATGTATTTTAAAATTCTCACTATTCTTCTCCATTTTCCATTCTGTGAGTTTGACAGGATCTTGCATGCTGCTTGTTACTTGTAGTTTTTATTGTAGTTTACCCAATTGTTAGGATCAGTTTTTTGACTTTTTTGCAACTGTTCAAAATACAAGAAAATTGGAATTTTTCTGCCTGTCCTTTCAGAATTTGACCAGTTTCAGGATGACTGTTTGTATGAGCAAAATTTGATCATAAGGACTCCATCTCTTTTTTATTAAAAAAACCCAGCCAACCAAAAAACCAACCCAAAATACAAACGCAAGCAAAAAAGCCCCAAACCCCAGGATGTAGGAGCAGGATTGTTAGAAATGAACAAGACTTCTCTCTATATATCAATCTTAAAAATGTAATAGAACAAATTATCTTTAAAAAAACAAGGAATGAGGAAGTTAGGATTGTTGGGAAAGGTCTAAGCAATGTATATATATGAATTTAAATTCAATTTCTCAATAGTCAGTTCTATAAACAAGAAGACCCTGGGTAGTTTCATTTGCTAAGATTTAAATTTAGCACACTAATCTGCTTTAGTATGCAAGACACTAAAGTCCAGTGAGACAATTCTGCAGTAATGAAAGAAATGTCCTGCTCGTGAAAATTTCTGTTAGAGCTGGAGGAGCTGGAGGAAGCAGTTAAGACAGATTTTGGAGGCAAGTAATCCATGTGCATTTAAAGTTTCTGCTACTAAAATGTTCCAAATAGCATTTTGGTAGCAGAAGTTCTAAATACACCTCAATGGTTATGTGAAGGTATCACCTCAGATGTAAAGCAAAATAGAACATAAAACCCCTGAAGCAATTTTTAAGCATGAAGTTCTATTAAATGAATTAGAGTCATTCACGTGTGTATAAAACCTATTGTTCTATCTATCACTAAGTGATTTCGTTGTAAGTCAGGGGAACACATCTGCCTGGTGAATTGCAGTGAACACAGAGCCTCTGATTTAACAACCCCAAAGTGACCACCTCTTAGATATGACCCTGGGTTGCACAGATAAGGAGACTGCTTGCACAGTGAGAAGGAGAACACAGTTTGGACAAAGAAATACTGCAAAATACAGTATTTGCTGCTATTCTCTGTGTTTTTTTTAAAAGAGGAACCTTTGAGTTCTGTTTCTAATCTTGAAGCCAAAATTAAAAGAACCCTCTTCCACAGGATCATCAACACAGCTTTCCGCAGTAGTTGTGATTCTACATTAGTCCAGCATAAAGCTGTGTTTCATCTCTAGGTCAGCAATCTGCCTTCTAGAAAGTAACAAAGCAGTCTGTCTTCTGCCCTCAGTTACCTCAAAATATGACAGCCCTGTATGAACAGATTTCTTACTCAACTTGTCCAGGTGCCACTAGTAGGACATATAATACCAAAAGTAAGTACCAGATATGCAGATATGCTGACCTGAGAGGGCCACTCAGAAATTCCCTTGCTATGAATACGTTCAATTCTTTTTGTAAATGTTTGGCCTTCTAAACATCCTGAGGTAATAAATATACAGTGCATATGAACTAGCTATCCAGACTCTTGCCATAGCCACACAGCTTAAGATGCAATTGACCTCAATCTGAACCAGACTTCTAAAACAAATTCCTATTTCAGTCCACTGGTTATGGAGGATGGTAAAGGAAGCCTAAGAGATAACTGCAAATCCAGGTTTATTTTTGTGAGATCCTGAGGCATCTCAGTCGGTGCAAAGCACTTTTGAGGCTCTTGTCATCATATGAGAGAGGAGGACTGCAGTGCCAAGAGGTTAGTCTTCAAGGTGGGCATAAATGAACCCATCCTGCACAATTATGTCACCCCTTTCTGATTTTGATTTCCACAGCAGCCTGCAACCCTTCATAATCCCACATATTAATTAGGAAAAAAATCCAGATAATAAACCAAACAAAATCAAAAGTACCTCACTTAAAATTTCTTCCCCTTCTTTTGAGAGCTTTTGTCACAATTATTTCATTTGAAACCCTCACTAGGGCATACAGATTTAGAACATATATATGTTCTAAGTGGTTTTCAGCAGAGTGAACACAACTGTACAAAATTATATTAGCTGTAGGCACTTCAGGGATTTATGCAGTAAAATAAAACAAGCTGGTTTGGCTCCATTTCTTTTCTAGTAATTTGGAATATCTCTGCCATTTTCAAGTGCTGGTGTTTAGAGAGCAGATGCTTTCAGGAAGCATTCATAGTGGCTGAGAGACCTTGTTCCCAGAAGATAATAGTCAATTTTGAGACTGCTGGTGTGTAAACATAGTTTAGGTTGTAAAGATTGGTTTTCCTCTCTGCCCATTACTTTGCATTGCTGACAGCATTACATCCATCATTTCATTGCTAGTCATTCTCTATTGCAAGTTTTAGATCTGACTGTCCTGAACATCTTTTATCATCTACAGACTCTACAGTTCACTGCAATTTTCAAACTGATTAAAGGGAATAGAAAGAAAATTAATAAAAACAGCCTTTTCCTACAGCTGTTAAATAACAACTGGTTCATTGGCAGTAATTATTTTGAAAAAAACAATCATTCTACCTGGTCATTGCTGTTTTATGAAGTTCCTGCAAGCCTTGTTGACACAGGTGCTTTTCATGGACTGTGTTTCCCTTCTCTCCGAAGGAGGAGGTAATTTCTCTGTAGATCAAAGTGTCCACTCAAGAACGAATTCACCATGTAGGATAGATGTAGCCTTACTTCAATGTCTTATTTCCATGTGTCTAAGATTCTTACAGGAATTCAGCTGTACTTGGAATCTTGTAAGGAGTTATCTATCGCTCAGTGATGTAATATAACATCACTCTGTGTACACAGTTTTAAATCTGCTTTTATTTTTTAACGTGCACAATTCCACTAAATATATTCTAAGATTCCCAAAGGGTTTCCTAATCAATGTTGCTTTAGTATTGATTTCACTTGTTTTTGCATGGGTTTATACATATACAGGTGGAGGAGATACATCACTGGCAAATTTCAAGAGCATATTAGAGATCTTCCATTTTTATTTATAAATTATAAAGTTAATATTTATGGATAGTGACATCTTGATGACTATTAACATATACTTCTTCCTATTGGTACTAGTGAGGTGACTTAATCCAAAATGAAGCACATGTTTTTTCCCCAAAAATAACAGAACACATAAAAAAGATCTGTATTTTGGGCCTGAAGTAATACATGCTATAAAGTAACATTTGCAATATATTTAGAGTTAATATTAGAAAAAATGAATCACTCACTAAATATAAAAGTCTAAAAGGAAGAAGAAAAAAGTAATTTTAAAAGAAAAAATGGCCCCTGAGATTAGATACAGAGTCTGCAAAATTAAAATTAATTAAATCAACCTTGGGATAAATACTGCTGCCACTTAGACTCAGCTATAAAAATTGTTGTGTGCTCAGAGAATGATCTTAAGAAAAAGCCAATCATATTCTGTGTTGTCAGAGGTACAGTTTGAGAAATCAAGAGAAAAAATGGAAAGACCTTTTGTTCACAGCTTTGCTGAGAATCCAATAGCTAAATTGTCCTCTGCTAACAATTTCGTAATACAATGGTTTTTGTGCGTCACTGAAATCCTACTAAGAAAGGTAGCTTTTTCATTGTCATATATCTTTAGCTTCCCAATGGATAAAAGATTTTAGATGATTTTCATTCAGAGATTTAGGAGATCCTGAAATGCCTTTGAAATCTAAATTAAGAGATTATGCGAATCATCACAGGTCTTCATGCTTGTTTTAATTCATGGTGATCATCAAATTGCTAATACTGAGACACACAGGAGGAAAAAAATCTTTTTAAAAAAATGTACCATCTGTATTTGAATGTATTCCCACCATGTGGAAATCATGAAATACATATCCTAAGAAGGAAATTGGACAGTGTTTATTAAGACAAAATATTTAAAAATCATCAAGTGCAAAGAACTGGTACCTAAGTTCTGCAAAACATGTATTTTTAAAAGCTGGGTTGTTTTTTTTTTTACAAGTTGAGATATATATTTAATTTTAAAAATCACTTCCACTTCTCCCCTTTCTGGCCAAAACTGCTATTTTAGACCGTTCTGAGACACTTCATCTTAAGGCTGATCATCTCAAAATTCCATGGCAGGTTCTTTTGGGCTGCCAGAGAAGGAAAGCATATCCCTTTCTTTCTGAGGTTGGTTCTTGAAATCCTAGACATTATTTCCCTTCTTGGACAAATCACATATATTCTAATTAATCAAAGTCTATTTCATCTAATACATGAGTCAATGTCTGTTCAGTCCCTTTATCAAGTAAGGAAAAATACAAGAAGCAGTTTCACTGCTAGCGTTTAATGATACATTTTTCCTTCCTATCGTCTGAACACTGTCTTGCTGTAAGATTCGGACTCATGGGTTTTTCTCACATTCACCCAGAGAAGCTAATCCTCCCCTAAACTGCTTCCAAATTATTTTTCACCTATTATTTGTCAGGCCTCTCCCTTCCTAATTCTCCCATGCTCTCTTTCATTTTCCTTCCCAGCTTTCCTTCTTCCTGCAGCTACTTCTTTTTATGTGATATGTTTGGTGACCCTAACATCTTTATGACCTCTCATAACATATATTTTTCAATTGTCTTTTGAAATCTGATGTCCCCACTCCAGAGTCTGCATATTTTTTGGGAGGTCTATGCCCTTAAAGAGTCCTGAAGGAAACAGCCCATTATTCAAAATGCGAATTTAATGCCCTACTTTATCATGAAACAACTTACTTATGGGCCAGTACATTCAGATATTCTGAAATTAGAGAAGAAATATGAAAAATGTTGATGTTCAGTAAAGTCAAATTTATTTCTCAGTATTTGTATCACAAACACAAATACCATTTAGACCATTTAAGCCACTGCTTATGATCAGAATACAGCACTTTTAATGTGTAACCTAAAAAATGCCTATCCCTTCTGGGTATACGTTTTAACCTTCTCTGTTACCTTCAAATACCCTTTCTGACATGCTGATGGCAGTAGAAACTGATGTTACTCCCTGCTCATTGCCTCCAAAATCCATGTTCACAGAGAGCTGTAAATTTTTGCCAAACAATACTGATGAATACTGCACTATTATCTATATTGTGTCCATAATCAAGAGCCAGAGTATGCTTGAACTAGAAAATATGTTGCTTTCTGTTCCCTTCCCTTCTCTGAATGCTTCTAGAGGATTGAATATTCTCTTCAAATAAAGAAAAAAAGCTTCAGGGGTGCTTTAATCTGTTTCCACAGATAATAGCTGACATGAAATTGCTGTGCCAGACGGTATCACAAGAAAAAATTTATAAGCAGTAAAGCAATATCCCAAGGAATCCAACACTGCACATTATTAGCATATAAATTACACAAATGAAGTAAACATGCTATTTCTGGGCCTACAAAAGCCTTCTGTTCTTAGTACTGTCACATTAAAAATTAAATTGAACAAAAAGATCATCTTCAAGATCAATACTGTTATTGATAGCTTATGTAATGGAAATCATACAGGAAACTTAACAATTGAAAAATGAAATATTTTCAAGTGCTTTCATGAAGTAATGGAATGGGCTTTCTGGGTGCATGCAATATGCAGTGTTCTTAAATTATTTGCATATGTCAAACTGTAGCAATAATCTATTTATTTAGAAAAAAAAACCCTTCATTTCAAAGGGTGGATGAGACATTTAAAAATGAGTTCAGTTCAGAAGTCCATGAAGAAAATGACACCTCTTCAATACACCCTTCACAGAATGATGGTTGGAACATCTGTTCCTCTGCAAATTTTCTTTAGAGATGATAAAGAAGATGTTTTGTCAAGCCAGAAAGATTAAAAATGAAAGGATCCTGGAAAGGCCAAGACTATATTTTTTTGCACACCTAAAGAAGAATTCAAAAGGGAACTGAATCTTAAATTAGATGAAAAAATAACTGATACTTGATTAAAGTTATTTGATTTTAGGTCAATTTATTCAACTCTCACTGAGTACAGCTGAGTATGTAATAATTTACAGAGAGGTTAGGGAATGGGTTAGGTATTATATATCACTCTTTCCATCTGTCTATACTCTACACATATAATCTCATGTGTCTAGATCTGACTCTTTCCCTTGGCAGATCTGACAGAAAAGAATCTGTTTTTATAAACAACAGTAGTAAGATAAACTCTACTCTGCTGCCTCCAGAGTTTTCTTAGAATTGCATAGCAAAGTATTTCCCAGTGTCACAGAATACTTTCTGCATTCTGAGCCCTCAAGTGAGCACATCAAATCAATAATTGCTTAGGCATATGCTTAATTAGGCTAAAAAGCATAGGCATTTTGAAACTGCTGCATGAATTCTTTAAAAAATTGTTTAGTGATTTTTTAGAGCATTACCTCCCTCCTGTCTCTTCCCTACCCTGTTTTCTGAGGCATAAAAATTTTTAATTTTAAAATTAACCCAGGCATCTGAGTCTAAGCATATTTGTTATTTTGATCATAGCTTTTTTTTTCTCTGTGATAAGGATGGACTTAGCTATTTTTGTTCAATGCTTTTATAGCATCTGATGCAACAGTAGATGAAAAGTTCTGCGTTCTGGCCTTCAAATCCATTACAGTAGGTTGTAAAAGAAATAAAGAGAGTGTATAGGGATTACCTACTTGCCATATTTTCCAAAACAAGAATAAGTTATCAGATGAAACCAACAGATTCTGAACACCAAAAGGAAGTGGATCCTCTAGAAAAGGTTTTCATGGAATGGTTCTGGTCTGGATTCAGAATTTTCCAAATGTTTCCAGACATTAAGGAAAAAAAGTATCGGATAGTCATGTCTATGAACATATACCAAAATTTACCTCAAAGAAATCACAATAGAAACACTATTCCTAAAACATGATCTGAATTATGTAGGTTAGGGATTTTTCATTCCTTTTTCTCAGGGTCTGAAAACCACAGAAACAAATCTGAGTTTCTCTCTAATTCTATATTATATTGTTATGTAAGGGAGAATTCAGCTTCATATGACCTGCTTCATCATATCACTTCAGGATTTTTGTAGTGTATACATCTTATTTTGGTGTGTTCTAAGAATTAGAGCCAGAAGTTTTGTTTCTTCCAGCTACAATTGTTTTAAGATTGCTACTATTATTACTCGCTCTTGACCTGTGGCATAAAGCTTATGGTTATCACAGCTTTATTGTTCAGGCTCAGTGCTAGCAACCAAGAAGATGCTGGGGGATTCAGAGTGTAATAGTCCACACTCTACTTATCAGCTTGAATCAGTCTTCAGTTTGTTGACCAATAGTGTTCTATCCAACTGTTCATACGTGGTTTTTAGCAAAACTGACAGTTTCTAGCTTGTGACCATTCTATTATGTTGAATCAAATGTATTTGTGAAATTATTAAAGCAGCTGATGACCCTTTTGCTCTCTCAGTCTGGCTTATGGTCTGGCCTAGAGGTTGGATTTGGTGAAGCGTTGCAGTGTCTCTGCAGTTTTTTCCCCCAATACTTCCTCAAGTAATTGTATCATTTCTTAAACAAAATACACTTATATTGATGATGAAAACTGCTGGCTCTCCAATTGCTCTGAAATCCATTATCAATTAAGTTTCCATTAGCAACAATTTCATAAAAGGCAATCAACACATAACTGGTAATTAGTCTCTGAGAGCAATGAGGAATATTCTGATTATATGTATTATACATTTATGTCTTCAGGCTTATACATGAACTTTGAATGTGTGTATTGATAAAAATGAAGTTGTATACTAAGACAGTTTCAGACAGAAATCCTTGAAACAATGACTCCCATTAATGACTTTTATATCTTTCTGTTGAATCTACTTTGACGCTGGCCTTGATTTTAGTAACGTTTTGGGCCAGATGGCCTCCACAGCCCTTTACCAGGTTAAAAAACTTGCGTTGTCTTTGTAGAGCTTCTGGACAAGAGTGTCATGAGTCACCATTGTAAATAAAGGATCATAAAAGACATAAACTGTCTTCCACTATTCATGGCAGACTGGTGAGAGTGGAAATATCTCCAGCAAAAAACTATTGATAACAATAAGTGTAAACACTTTCAACAGCCTGAATTTTGTCAGTTTTCCAGGGCTTTACACACACCTTTTTTTCCTTTGGAAATCTTTCTCATCAGACGTGAAGTGGTTTTGACTGTGTCATCTTGTGAATAGGTTTACTCACTTGATTCTTCGTGTTAAACCATTTTCTAACATCTGACGAAAAAGCCTAGCTTGGTTTTTTGTGCCTTGGAGGAACTAAATTGTAACAGCTCTCAGGAAAGGGTAGAGTGTCTTTGAAGAAGATATAACAATAAATTATAATCGTAATTGATATTCCACTCTCCACCGACTAAAAAAAGTGGAACATAAGGAATTTCACAAAGTGTGCTGCACCTCAAACCAAGAAATCTGATTAATGCAGCAGCACACTAATTAGAACTGGACAAAATGGTTTTTGTCTGAAAATGCCAATTCATCAAGTACCAAGTACTTTTAGAAACTTCTGTTTTTGAAGAAAATTTATTTGAGAAAGACAAGTCCCTTTTACAGAAACCTCAAATATAAAATAAAAATGTATATATTCACCTTCTTTTCATATTCTCCTTCTTATATAAAGGTAAAATGTTCTTAAAATCCAACAAGCACTAGATACCAGTTTGAACATGCCTTCAATTATGACTATAAGATGAATTAAAATGAAAACCTCTTTTATCAACCAAGGAAAACAAATTGAATGCAGTAATTCATTTTAAATAATCCCCTCTCATAAAGACTACATATAAAACTCTCAGATATGAGTGTCACACAATCAATTTACCCATTCATGTAAAAACATTAACTGCAAAAGTTAATACCTTTTTTCCCTCAATAGGAAGAAAACCTAAATTTGATCTTCTAAATTTGATCTCCTTAAATCCAGCTGCCTCTAATCCTGAGATATATTAGGC
Source organism: Struthidea cinerea (assembly GCA_013397865.1). Classification (NCBI taxonomy): domain Eukaryota; kingdom Metazoa; phylum Chordata; class Aves; order Passeriformes; family Corcoracidae; genus Struthidea; species Struthidea cinerea. Next base: position 1,155,602 of record VZTI01010898.1, read on the forward strand.
TTGGCTTGCACATAAGCACCACACACAATGCAGAAACAATGGCAATATTCTTGCACTGCAATTAGGATTTTTTGCAATATCATTATAGCATTTGAGCAAGACATTGGACCATTTATTGGTCAAATATTTTGATTTAACCAAAATGAGAGAAAGATGCAAACCACATTAAAATCTTTGGGAGTGTCTAAAATCTTGTTTTTCTTAATTTCACATATTTGTGGACTTTTTTTCCCTTATCTGAGGCATTAATTACACAACTGCTGATTACTCATGGCATCTCCTTCATTGTCAGCATTTCTATACAGAATAAACTAGGAACGTACTGTGATGAAAAACATGGAAAAAATCCTTAGTCTTTCCTGATTGATGAAAAGCTTTTTTGTTGCCTTTATGTCTTTGAAGTTTACCGTGCATGTGCTGCAGCCAATGGGAAGCTCTGCCGTTTTTATTTTAGTTGGTATCAGATCAGAATTTTCTGAGATGCTTACCCTATCAACAGCAGCATATGTCTCCTGTTTACCTGTTGAATATAGGTAGAAGAGCTCTGAAGGTGAGGTTGACTTCAGATCTGGACATGAATTGCTACATTGTCCCTATCTGTAAGCAATCTTTGCACTGATTCTGCATATGCTTCTCTCACATGCTTTATTAAGATTGACTGTTTTGTACAGAAGCATTTATTTTCAATGGAAAATGTCAGCAAATTCTAATTTCCTTTTGAAAATATATTTACAAGGTTCTCCTAACTTTATTTAATTAATATGTATAATTTTAAAGAATCCTTGAAAAAACTCAATACCATTTCCAAATAAAAGTGATGCTGTGTGGAATTACACTGTGAAAACTTAGAATAGTACTGTCTCCTTAGTAAATATGCTTTAATCTTTCCAACTTTAAAAAGAAATATATATAGAAAAGACAACATTAATGAAACATCTGTTCTTATACAGGTTTAATTCTTTTCTGTTCTTGGACAATTTCAGTTCTTACTTTCATCTCCATTGTGCCAAGCAAAGTCCTCTTTCACACAGGAAGCTGAGCCAAGTGCTGTGCTTATTTTCACAAAAGAGGTAAATCAATACAGAGCCCATTTTCTTTGCAGGAATTGTATTGATTTGTACCAATTGAGGATCTAGATCAGTGAAAGTGTGTGTTGATTACTGGTTGTCCTCAGAGCTCTCCATTCATGACCTGTCTTTCAAACTTGAGTATAGCTGATCTTTCATTTAGTAATATAAAAGGTATAAGTTAACCAGGATATCTTGACATTTATTCACAGCCCAAAGGTTACACCCAGGTGCCACAAAAATTAGTAGTTAGGAGAACATTCAGTCCTTAAATCACTTCAAAGTTTTTTTTTTTTTGTTTTGGTAGAAAGGCCACAGGGTAACTTTAACAGAAGTAGTCATTCACCTGGCATGTAAAGCTTACAATGATTAACATTTCTGTCTAGTTTTTCTGCTTAGTTATGCTTTTATATATGCTAACTGATTGAAACAAATACACACATTCAATGTTGGGGTGTCCTGGCAAACCTGCCAGCCCAGGGTTTGGGGGGACAGACCTGCGCCTGAGAGAACCCCCCCGGTGTATGGTATCTGTATACAAATCTGTATTGGTTCTCCCCAGTTCCCNCCATTGGCGGTTGCTGTAAGCCCCGCCCCCAGTCCCCGGGACAGGGAGAGACGAGCTATTCCCCAGCCAGACTGCTGCGGGAGATGAACGAATAAACACCTTCAGATCTCCCAGCGTCTCAGGTTCTCGCCTTCCTTTGCTTCTGGGGTCCCGAGGGTCCAAACCAAACCCCGTGGATGTGCTGCATGCCCTAGAGGGATCCAACGGCCAGATAAAGGAGAATCACAGGTAGCATAGCCGGCTTTTAAAGTCTAGTCTGAAATCTGCCCTCCTGCGCCGCCCGGGGTCTCGCCCCCGTGCCGGCCATGAGAGACAGAGAGACAAAAAGACAATTCAAAAAGAGGTTTTTATATTTACAAATATTCTCATGTGACTAACTTTGTACTCAAGGAAAAAAAATCTCCATTTTTGGTCAAGATGGTATCATATTAAAGAAAAATAAATTAAAGCTGACTCATTTTGGAATATTTTTCCCCCTGGCCTTGGAAATTGTATTACCCATGTTAATTATTATTTATATCCTTTAACTGATTTGCTAAATAGGCCATATATCGTAAATTTTTCCTCTTAATTTTTTTTAGTGGGAAATTCCCAAAATAACATCAACTTTGCAATTCACACACTTCTTCAAAAGTGTAAATTGAGGGGAAAAGCCTGTTCAAGCAGCAAGAAATTGCATGGAAAGATGATGTCTCATAGTTGAAAGACAATAAAATCTTTTTCCCATTCTACACTTTGATACAATTGAAATTGATATTGTGGATGGCAACTTCCCTTACAAAACATAAGTACCTATGTTGCTATTTTAATATCAAACATACTTCATTGTCTTGGTGATATAGCAGTGATCACCACTGAAACTGGCAGAGTCCAAGATGTCATAACTTGTTCAGAAAAACAATTTCCAACTTCATTTGGCTTCTGACCTTAATGTAAAAATAAAGCAGTTGTGTCTTTGGAGTAATGTCCAATACAGGAGTGATGGGATGACCTTGGCTGGCTGCCAGACACCCACTAAGCCTTTCTGTCACTCCCTTCCTCAGCAGGACTGGGAGAGAACATAAGATGAAAAACCTCATGGGTTGAGATGAGGAAAGGGAAAGCACTCACCAAGTACTGCAATGGGCATACCAGACTTGAATCAGGGAACTTTAATTAATTTAATTAATTGTTGTCAACTAATAACAGACTGCTGGAGTGACAGACAAAAGGAACAAATGCTTTTCCATCTCCTTCATCAAAAGCCTCTACCCAAATTTTCTAAAATATTTTTGGGTGTATATTTATTCCTCTATTGCTTTCCCCATGGATAACCATGTAGTTACACTATGTTTTTGTCACCAAGTTCCATGCTTTAGATCATACTAACCATTCTGAAAACAATTTATCCCAAATTAAAATTTTGTGAAGTGCAAAAAGACATGGCTCATGATTTCATTTCTGCGTTTTTGCTGCAACCCTCAGACATTCAGCAGATCAGAACACATCCCCCTTCCTTACCATGCAAAAAAAAATCGTCTTTGGAGTTTTTTCTGACTTCATCTCCTTGAATAAACAGCTGGATTCCATATCAATGGATCACATGAAAGAATCAGGTGCAACTCACCTAGGAAATATAGTAAATATTTGTAATCATGTACTAAAATTTGTTCCTGTTTGTTTCATGACTTTGCGCTTTAGAACTCATACAGCTGAAAACTTAGGTTTAGATTCACTGTTTTCTCTACTGTGTTTGTTTTATGAGCTGATTATTTGTGACCATGTACACAATCCAGGCCACAGTTTATACATCGGTGTGTGCTGCATGATGGCTGCTGCCTAACTAGTGAAAGGTTCTCCTGAAGATTCTCACTGAGTTTAAGTGACCAGTACTTCCTTCCTTGCTTCTGTTCCTGGTGTCCAGCTCCACACAACAATCTTTTTTTCTTTTTTCCCTAAAGCTATTCTGGAGGCGAGCTTGTTTTTTTTTTTTTAATGTATTTCTACTTTATTCTTTGAAATGGTATTTTATTCAGCTTGTGTGCATGAAGTGTTTTCTCTTCCAAGAAACTGGTACTCTTTCTCTGAATTTTGAATGAGAACATTAACATCTGCTTATAAGGGTTTTAAGCACAATAGCTATGAGAGTCAATGTTCCATAATCCAGTCTCAAAAGAAAAAAAATATTTTAATGTTTCATCAAAGAATTTTTTTAAAATTTAGAAAGTCTCATAAGCTTGTATCTGCACATTTCCATATATTCAAAGCATAAAAAGATATTTTTTTTCCCACAGAGCACTTTTCTGTTTTTCAGTATATCATTCAAGTACCCTCATGACTACATGTAGAAGTCTTATCATGTGAATAGATCAATTATTTTATACCAGCCAAACAGAGCAAGTAAGCAAGAGATCTACAGCAGAATATAAAATAAGATAAATGTAAGTTGATACAAGTACCAGAAAATAACAGGTTTTAAACCTAAAAGAATTTGGAGTACTTAAATAAATTAAATAGTGCCATCATGTATACTGCTAATGCTTTCTATATATTAACTGATATATTTGCATGTCTGTCAGCTCCTAACTTGCTTTAAGAAATTAATGGGAGAATCTTTGACAGCAGACGGTGATCAATAAATTGTGATAATTCAGGTTATATTAGGACAAGTTTTCCTGAAATCACTCATTAAGAACATTAATTTGCAAAGTAAGTTTTTCAGAAGTATCATCAAATAAATGGAAAGCCTTGATAATTTGTGGAATATTAGTCTTTGGCATGAATTTGATTAGAGAATTCAAGACAATAATTTTAATTAATATTACAAAAAATTGCAATATATGTTGATTAAATTATAATGATTTTTTCATTACATATTTTTTCATTGTCTTCAGCTACTCAATAGAATTTAAGCAGATTAGGAAATCAATACATAATATAAACCTCTTTAAAGATCATTTATTGAATCTGAGAAGTTGCATCTATGCTAGCATATCATTATATAATAGCTCCAAATGCTCAGTCAAAAATCTGAATTAGAGAAGTGAGGAAATAAATGTGAGTAAAATTATTTTTTTACATTCTTGTAAAGGAAACCATCTACAAACCTAACAGAATTTTTCTTTTTGTCTGATGTTTAGTGAGTGAAAGGAAGTTATTTTAAAAAGTGAGCTTAACCTTGAATTGAAAGTGATAATTTAAAATTTGTCCTTTGATGTTTTAATATGAATCCATTGGAAAGAAAAATACTATTGCAATTCAAAAGGCTGATGACAGGAAATATTTGATTATTTGTTCTGAAAATTGACACAATTACTGACAGGTACTGAATAGCAGTAAACTCTTCAAAATTACAGAGGCAAAATTTTCTGAAATAGTCTCTATTATTTTTTAGAGAATTATAATATTTTGCTTTATTTTTTTGACAAATATGTGGAATTGAGTTTTATGAAGTTCTCCAAGGTGTCCATAGAAAAAAAATAGCTTTAGAAAATGATTTATATGTGCTAGGGTAATTCCTACAGATTTTCAATTTATTGAACTTTTATTGTATTTTATATTTTTTTAAATAAATTATCTTTCTGTGAGTAGGGAAATAATGAAACATTTATTGAAATAGCTGTTTTGGAATACACTTTCTGAACCACTTGATACCTGAATTTTTGCTTCCCCTTATTTGTTTTTATTCTGTAATTCTGTTGATTTGCTGAAAAAATGTAAAAAGCAGGGAAGGTATTTTTTTCTCTTCTTAATATAAAATTTCTTTCTTTATTTTTGGGGGGCTTTGCCTCCTTCTGAAGCAGAGTTCTGAAAGAAACTATCAAATCAATGAAGACTGGTGACAAACAGAGAATATTTGTCCACTGGGCAAAGGTCAAAGAAGAAAATGGACCGTCTGTATGGGTAAAGATACCCAGAGATCAAAGATATCTCATAAGGGGATGAATCTTAAGCATCTTGGCACATTGATTTTCATACAGTGCTTAGAACAGATCCTAAATGACTTGTGAGGATAAATCTAACTTTTAACTCTCTGGAGTTAAATCACATAGCCCACACTAAATGAGGTACTTGAAGTGATACATAGAAAAGACAAAGGCAATGAGGAGACATCCAAGGAACTTTTCTGGAATATTCTAGTGTTATTTCAAATCAAAATAATGTTATTAATGCCTAAAAATAGAGGATGCTTTTCTATTTGCAGAACACCAAAACTGTAGAAAGCTGCAAGTCTAACAGGGAATAGGGTTATAATTAAATTAAGATTATAAACAAAATAAATGTTTGGATAAAAAGCGTTCACTCCAGTAAAAGGAAATAAAAATTTCTCCTAATCTTGTAGGAATCATCTACAGATAGAAGATACAGAATGACAAGCAAGTCTGTTATATACAGAAAAAACCACCTATAAGGGAGAGGCTGTGAACTGCGCAAGAGTCAGTAACACCACGCAACCTTGGGAAAGGCAGACGCCATCCCAAGACATAGAAACCGTGCTGTCTGTAAGATATGTGCAGTCATTCTTCTTTGCTGCTTGAGCTGATAAGGCACCCAGTGTCCAGCTTTTGAGCATGGTAGCTCACAGCATTTGGTGCAATTGAAGAAAGTTCGCAGAAAGTAGAAATAGTGATAGCATGAGCCATGAGGAAATGTTGAAATAATTCATCTTGCTTGCATTTGAGAAGAAAAATCTCAGGGATGATCTTACAATTAACTAAAAAGTTGAAAAACGTAATTTTGTGGTATAAGCAGAAAAACAAGAGCAGCAGACAAGGAAGACAAAGCAATAGAGATTTACACTAAATTTCTGAAAGCAAAAGACAAGTAGCTCTGGGACACACTGCTTCAGGAAAAAAAGGGAAATTTCCATTGTGGCAGTAAGCCGCCATTTTCAGTTAATCATCCAATAGATGCCACATATATAACATCTGATAACATTGTTATTATATTAGAATATATATCATT